>OY744529.1:47778061-47783667 GCA_963556195.1 Sepiola atlantica
TAGTGGTAAGTATCCCCGCCTGTCACGCGGGAGACCGGGGTTCAATTCCCCGCCGGGGAGGATTTTTTATGTTCGTTCTACTACCGATCTATCTCAAATGTATTACTGGATGTCGTCAATAGCTGTCTTACTAGAAGAAATAGTCTTTCTAACATGATGTTACATTTTCAAGCCGGTCGTATACTTCCGGTTTGTTTTTTCATGCGTCTATGTTTACAAATGTTAGGCAAAACGCCGCCATTTGCCTTTTGTACCGACTGAAAACTACTTATGTTTCACGTGTGCTGGATTTCACTGACTTCCTAGATGGTGATTTTATCCGAGTCCTCGGTAGTATAGTGGTAAGTATCCCCGCCTGTCACGCGGGAGACCGGGGTTCAATTCCCCGCCGGGGAGGATTTTTTATGTTCGTTCTACTACCGATCTATCTCAAATGTATTACTGGATGTCGTCAATAGCTGTCTTACTAGAAGAAATAGTCTTTCTAACATGATGTTACATTTTCAAGCCGGTCGTATACTTCCGGTTTGTTTTTTCATGCGTCTATGTTTACAAATGTTAGGCAAAACGCCGCCATTTGCCTTTTGTACCGACTGAAAACTACTTATGTTTCACGTGTGCTGGATTTCACTGACTTCCTAGATGGTGATTTTATCCGAGTCCTCGGTAGTATAGTGGTAAGTATCCCCGCCTGTCACGCGGGAGACCGGGGTTCAATTCCCCGCCGGGGAGGATTTTTTATGTTCGTTCTACTACCGATCTATCTCAAATGTATTACTGGATGTCGTCAATAGCTGTCTTACTAGAAGAAATAGTCTTTCTAACATGATGTTACATTTTCAAGCCGGTCGTATACTTCCGGTTTGTTTTTTCATGCGTCTATGTTTACAAATGTTAGGCAAAACGCCGCCATTTGCCTTTTGTACCGACTGAAAACTACTTATGTTTCACGTGTGCTGGATTTCACTGACTTCCTAGATGGTGATTTTATCCGAGTCCTCGGTAGTATAGTGGTAAGTATCCCCGCCTGTCACGCGGGAGACCGGGGTTCAATTCCCCGCCGGGGAGGATTTTTTATGTTCGTTCTACTACCGATCTATCTCAAATGTATTACTGGATGTCGTCAATAGCTGTCTTACTAGAAGAAATAGTCTTTCTAACATGATGTTACATTTTCAAGCCGGTCGTATACTTCCGGTTTGTTTTTTCATGCGTCTATGTTTACAAATGTTAGGCAAAACGCCGCCATTTGCCTTTTGTACCGACTGAAAACTACTTATGTTTCACGTGTGCTGGATTTCACTGACTTCCTAGATGGTGATTTTATCCGAGTCCTCGGTAGTATAGTGGTAAGTATCCCCGCCTGTCACGCGGGAGACCGGGGTTCAATTCCCCGCCGGGGAGGATTTTTTATGTTCGTTCTACTACCGATCTATCTCAAATGTATTACTGGATGTCGTCAATAGCTGTCTTACTAGAAGAAATAGTCTTTCTAACATGATGTTACATTTTCAAGCCGGTCGTATACTTCCGGTTTGTTTTTTCATGCGTCTATGTTTACAAATGTTAGGCAAAACGCCGCCATTTGCCTTTTGTACCGACTGAAAACTACTTATGTTTCACGTGTGCTGGATTTCACTGACTTCCTAGATGGTGATTTTATCCGAGTCCTCGGTAGTATAGTGGTAAGTATCCCCGCCTGTCACGCGGGAGACCGGGGTTCAATTCCCCGCCGGGGAGGATTTTTTATGTTCGTTCTACTACCGATCTATCTCAAATGTATTACTGGATGTCGTCAATAGCTGTCTTACTAGAAGAAATTCTCTTTCTAACATGATGTTACATTTTCAAGCCGGTCGTATACTTCCGGTTTGTTTTTTCATGCGTCTATGTTTACAAATGTTAGGCAAAACGCCGCCATTTGCCTTTTGTACCGACTGAAAACTACTTATGTTTCACGTGTGCTGGATTTCACTGACTTCCTAGATGGTGATTTTATCCGAGTCCTCGGTAGTATAGTGGTAAGTATCCCCGCCTGTCACGCGGGAGACCGGGGTTCAATTCCCCGCCGGGGAGGATTTTTTATGTTCGTTCTACTACCGATCTATCTCAAATGTATTACTGGATGTCGTCAATAGCTGTCTTACTAGAAGAAATAGTCTTTCTAACATGATGTTACATTTTCAAGCCGGTCGTATACTTCCGGTTTGTTTTTTCATGCGTCTATGTTTACAAATGTTAGGCAAAACGCCGCCATTTGCCTTTTGTACCGACTGAAAACTACTTATGTTTCACGTGTGCTGGATTTCACTGACTTCCTAGATGGTGATTTTATCCGAGTCCTCGGTAGTATAGTGGTAAGTATCCCCGCCTGTCACGCGGGAGACCGGGGTTCAATTCCCCGCCGGGGAGGATTTTTTATGTTCGTTCTACTACCGATCTATCTCAAATGTATTACTGGATGTCGTCAATAGCTGTCTTACTAGAAGAAATAGTCTTTCTAACATGATGTTACATTTTCAAGCCGGTCGTATACTTCCGGTTTGTTTTTTCATGCGTCTATGTTTACAAATGTTAGGCAAAACGCCGCCATTTGCCTTTTGTACCGACTGAAAACTACTTATGTTTCACGTGTGCTGGATTTCACTGACTTCCTAGATGGTGATTTTATCCGAGTCCTCGGTAGTATAGTGGTAAGTATCCCCGCCTGTCACGCGGGAGACCGGGGTTCAATTCCCCGCCGGGGAGGATTTTTTATGTTCGTTCTACTACCGATCTATCTCAAATGTATTACTGGATGTCGTCAATAGCTGTCTTACTAGAAGAAATAGTCTTTCTAACATGATGTTACATTTTCAAGCCGGTCGTATACTTCCGGTTTGTTTTTTCATGCGTCTATGTTTACAAATGTTAGGCAAAACGCCGCCATTTGCCTTTTGTACCGACTGAAAACTACTTATGTTTCAAGTGTGCTGGATTTCACTGACTTCCTAGATGGTGATTTTATCCGAGTCCTCGGTAGTATAGTGGTAAGTATCCCCGCCTGTCACGCGGGAGACCGGGGTTCAATTCCCCGCCGGGGAGGATTTTTTATGTTCGTTCTACTACCGATCTATCTCAAATGTATTACTGGATGTCGTCAATAGCTGTCTTACTAGAAGAAATAGTCTTTCTAACATGATGTTACATTTTCAAGCCGGTCGTATACTTCCGGTTTGTTTTTTCATGCGTCTATGTTTACAAATGTTAGGCAAAACGCCGCCATTTGCCTTTTGTACCGACTGAAAACTACTTATGTTTCACGTGTGCTGGATTTCACTGACTTCCTAGATGGTGATTTTATCCGAGTCCTCGGTAGTATAGTGGTAAGTATCCCCGCCTGTCACGCGGGAGACCGGGGTTCAATTCCCCGCCGGGGAGGATTTTTTATGTTCGTTCTACTACCGATCTATCTCAAATGTATTACTGGATGTCGTCAATAGCTGTCTTACTAGAAGAAATAGTCTTTCTAACATGATGTTACATTTTCAAGCCGGTCGTATACTTCCGGTTTGTTTTTTCATGCGTCTATGTTTACAAATGTTAGGCAAAACGCCGCCATTTGGCTTTTGTACCGACTGAAAACTACTTATGTTTCACGTGTGCTGGATTTCACTGACTTCCTAGATGGTGATTTTATCCGAGTCCTCGGTAGTATAGTGGTAAGTATCCCCGCCTGTCACGCGGGAGACCGGGGTTCAATTCCCCGCCGGGGAGGATTTTTTATGTTCGTTCTACTACCGATCTATCTCAAATGTATTACTGGATGTCGTCAATAGCTGTCTTACTAGAAGAAATAGTCTTTCTAACATGATGTTACATTTTCAAGCCGGTCGTATACTTCCGGTTTGTTTTTTCATGCGTCTATGTTTACAAATGTTAGGCAAAACGCCGCCATTTGCCTTTTGTACCGACTGAAAACTACTTGTTTCACGTGTGCTGGATTTCACTGACTTCCTAGATGGTGATTTTATCCGAGTCCTCGGTAGTATAGTGGTAAGTATCCCCGCCTGTCACGCGGGAGACCGGGGTTCAATTCCCCGCCGGGGAGGATTTTTTATGTTCGTTCTACTACCGATCTATCTCAAATGTATTACTGGATGTCGTCAATAGCTGTCTTACTAGAAGAAATAGTCTTTCTAACATGATGTTACATTTTCAAGCCGGTCGTATACTTCCGGTTTGTTTTTTCATGCGTCTATGTTTACAAATGTTAGGCAAAACGCCGCCATTTGCCTTTTGTACCGACTGAAAACTACTTATGTTTCACGTGTGCTGGATTTCACTGACTTCCTAGATGGTGATTTTATCCGAGTCCTCGGTAGTATAGTGGTAAGTATCCCCGCCTGTCACGCGGGAGACCGGGGTTCAATTCCCCGCCGGGGAGGATTTTTTATGTTCGTTCTACTACCGATCTATCTCAAATGTATTACTGGATGTCGTCAATAGCTGTCTTACTAGAAGAAATAGTCTTTCTAACATGATGTTACATTTTCAAGCCGGTCGTATACTTCCGGTTTGTGTTTTCATGCGTCTATGTTTACAAATGTTAGGCAAAACGCCGCCATTTGCCTTTTGTACCGACTGAAAACTACTTATGTTTCACGTGTGCTGGATTTCACTGACTTCCTAGATGGTGATTTTATCCGAGTCCTCGGTAGTATAGTGGTAAGTATCCCCGCCTGTCACGCGGGAGACCGGGGTTCAATTCCCCGCCGGGGAGGATTTTTTATGTTCGTTCTACTACCGATCTATCTCAAATGTATTACTGGATGTCGTCAATAGCTGCCTTACTAGAAGAAATAGTCTTTCTAACATGATGTTACATTTTCAAGCCGGTCGTATACTTCCGGTTTGTTTTTTCATGCGTCTATGTTTACAAATGTTAGGCAAAACGCCGCCATTTGCCTTTTGTACCGACTGAAAACTACTTATGTTTCATGTGTGCTGGATTTCACTGACTTCCTAGATGGTGATTTTATCCGAGTCCTCGGTAGTATAGTGGTAAGTATCCCCGCCTGTCACGCGGGAGACCGGGGTTCAATTCCCCGCCGGGGAGGATTTTTTATGTTCGTTCTACTACCGATCTATCTCAAATGTATTACTGGATGTCGTCAATAGCTGTCTTACTAGAAGAAATAGTCTTTCTAACATGATGTTACATTTTCAAGCCGGTCGTATACTTCCGGTTTGTTTTTTCATGCGTCTATGTTTACAAATGTTAGGCAAAACGCCGCCATTTGCCTTTTGTACCGACTGAAAACTACTTATGTTTCACGTGTGCTGGATTTCACTGACTTCCTAGATGGTGATTTTATCCGAGTCCTCGGTAGTATAGTGGTAAGTATCCCCGCCTGTCACGCGGGAGACCGGGGTTCAATTCCCCGCCGGGGAGGATTTTTTATGTTCGTTCTACTACCGATCTATCTCAAATGTATTACTGGATGTCGTCAATAGCTGTCTTACTAGAAGAAATAGTCTTTCTAACATGATGTTACATTTTCAAGCCGGTCGTATACTTCCGGTTTGTTTTTTCATGCGTCTATGTTTACAAATGTTAGGCAAAA
>OY744529.1:47783867-47878867 GCA_963556195.1 Sepiola atlantica
TTCGTTCTGCTACCGATCTATCTCAAATGTATTACTGGATGTCGTCAATAGCTGTCTTACTAGAAGAAATAGTCTTTCTAACATGATGTTACATTTTCAAGCCGGTCGTATACTTCCGGTTTGTTTTTTCATGCGTCTATGTTTACAAATGTTAGGCAAAACGCCGCCATTTGCCTTTTGTACCGACTGAAAACTACTTATGTTTCACGTGTGCTGGATTTCACTGACTTCCTAGATGGTGATTTTATCCGAGTCCTCGGTAGTATAGTGGTAAGTATCCCCGCCTGTCACGCGGGAGACCGGGGTTCAATTCCCCGCCGGGGAGGATTTTTTATGTTCGTTCTGCTACCGATCTATCTCAAATGTATTACTGGATGTCGTCAATAGCTGTCTTACTAGAAGAAATAGTCTTTCTAACATGATGTTACATTTTCAAGCCGATCGTATACTTCCGGTTTGTTTTTTCATACGTCTATGTTTACAAATGTTAGGCAAAACGCCGCCATTTGCCTTTTGTACCGACTGAAAACTACTTATGTTTCACGTGTGCTGGATTTCACTGACTTCCTAGATGGTGATTTTATCCGAGTCCTCGGTAGTATAGTGGTAAGTATCCCCGCCTGTCACGCGGGAGACCGGGGTTCAATTCCCCGCCGGGGAGGATTTTTTATGTTCGTTCTGCTACCGATCTATCTCAAATGTATTACTGGATGTCGTCAATAGCTGTCTTACTAGAAGAAATAGTCTTTCTAACATGATGTTACATTTTCAAGCCGATCGTATACTTCCGGTTTGTTTTTTCATGCGTCTATGTTTACAAATGTTAGGCAAAACGCCGCCATTTGCCTTTTGTACCGACTGAAAACTACTTATGTTTCACGTGTGCTGGATTTCACTGACTTCCTAGATGGTGATTTTATCCGAGTCCTCGGTAGTATAGTGGTAAGTATCCCCGCCTGTCACGCGGGAGACCGGGGTTCAATTCCCCGCCGGGGAGGATTTTTTATGTTCGTTCTGCTACCGATCTATCTCAAATGTATTACTGGATGTCGTCAATAGCTGTCTTACTAGAAGAAATAGTCTTTCTAACATGATGTTACATTTTCAAGCCGATCGTATACTTCCGGTTTGTTTTTTCATGCGTCTATGTTTACAAATGTTAGGCAAAACGCCGCCATTTGCCTTTTGTACCGACTGAAAACTACTTATGTTTCACGTGTGCTGGATTTCACTGACTTCCTAGATGGTGATTTTATCCGAGTCCTCGGTAGTATAGTGGTAAGTATCCCCGCCTGTCACGCGGGAGACCGGGGTTCAATTCCCCGCCGGGGAGGATTTTTTATGTTCGTTCTGCTACCGATCTATCTCAAATGTATTACTGGATGTCGTCAATAGCTGTCTTACTAGAAGAAATAGTCTTTCTAACATGATGTTACATTTTCAAGCCGGTCGTATACTTCCGGTTTGTTTTTTCATGCGTCTATGTTTACAAATGTTAGGCAAAACGCCGCCATTTGCCTTTTGTACCGACTGAAAACTACTTATGTTTCACGTGTGCTGGATTTCACTGACTTCCTAGATGGTGATTTTATCCGAGTCCTCGGTAGTATAGTGGTAAGTATCCCCGCCTGTCACGCGGGAGACCGGGGTTCAATTCCCCGCCGGGGAGGATTTTTTATGTTCGTTCTGCTACCGATCTATCTCAAATGTATTACTGGATGTCGTCAATAGCTGTCTTACTAGAAGAAATAGTCTTTCTAACATGATGTTACATTTTCAAGCCGGTCGTATACTTCCGGTTTGTTTTTTCATGCGTCTATGTTTACAAATGTTAGGCAAAACGCCGCCATTTGCCTTTTGTACCGACTGAAAACTACTTATGTTTCACGTGTGCTGGATTTCACTGACTTCCTAGATGGTGATTTTATCCGAGTCCTCGGTAGTATAGTGGTAAGTATCCCCGCCTGTCACGCGGGAGACCGGGGTTCAATTCCCCGCCGGGGAGGATTTTTTATGTTCGTTCTGCTACCGATCTATCTCAAATGTATTACTGGATGTCGTCAATAGCTGTCTTACTAGAAGAAATAGTCTTTCTAACATGATGTTACATTTTCAAGCCGGTCGTATACTTCCGGTTTGTTTTTTCATGCGTCTATGTTTACAAATGTTAGGCAAAACGCCGCCATTTGCCTTTTGTACCGACTGAAAACTACTTATGTTTCACGTGTGCTGGATTTCACTGACTTCCTAGATGGTGATTTTATCCGAGTCCTCGGTAGTATAGTGGTAAGTATCCCCGCCTGTCACGCGGGAGACCGGGGTTCAATTCCCCGCCGGGGAGGATTTTTTATGTTCGTTCTGCTACCGATCTATCTCAAATGTATTACTGGATGTCGTCAATAGCTGTCTTACTAGAAGAAATAGTCTTTCTAACATGATGTTACATTTTCAAGCCGGTCGTATACTTCCGGTTTGTTTTTTCATGCGTCTATGTTTACAAATGTTAGGCAAAACGCCGCCATTTGCCTTTTGTACCGACTGAAAACTACTTATGTTTCACGTGTGCTGGATTTCACTGACTTCCTAGATGGTGATTTTATCCGAGTCCTCGGTAGTATAGTGGTAAGTATCCCCGCCTGTCACGCGGGAGACCGGGGTTCAATTCCCCGCCGGGGAGGATTTTTTATGTTCGTTCTGCTACCGATCTATCTCAAATGTATTACTGGATGTCGTCAATAGCTGTCTTACTAGAAGAAATAGTCTTTCTAACATGATGTTACATTTTCAAGCCGATCGTATACTTCCGGTTTGTTTTTTCATACGTCTATGTTTACAAATGTTAGGCAAAACGCCGCCATTTGCCTTTTGTACCGACTGAAAACTACTTATGTTTCACGTGTGCTGGATTTCACTGACTTCCTAGATGGTGATTTTATCCGAGTCCTCGGTAGTATAGTGGTAAGTATCCCCGCCTGTCACGCGGGAGACCGGGGTTCAATTCCCCGCCGGGGAGGATTTTTTATGTTCGTTCTGCTACCGATCTATCTCAAATGTATTACTGGATGTCGTCAATAGCTGTCTTACTAGAAGAAATAGTCTTTCTAACATGATGTTACATTTTCAAGCCGATCGTATACTTCCGGTTTGTTTTTTCATACGTCTATGTTTACAAATGTTAGGCAAAACGCCGCCATTTGCCTTTTGTACCGACTGAAAACTACTTATGTTTCACGTGTGCTGGATTTCACTGACTTCCTAGATGGTGATTTTATCCGAGTCCTCGGTAGTATAGTGGTAAGTATCCCCGCCTGTCACGCGGGAGACCGGGGTTCAATTCCCCGCCGGGGAGGATTTTTTATGTTCGTTCTGCTACCGATCTATCTCAAATGTATTACTGGATGTCGTCAATAGCTGTCTTACTAGAAGAAATAGTCTTTCTAACATGATGTTACATTTTCAAGCCGATCGTATACTTCCGGTTTGTTTTTTCATACGTCTATGTTTACAAATGTTAGGCAAAACGCCGCCATTTGCCTTTTGTACCGACTGAAAACTACTTATGTTTCACGTGTGCTGGATTTCACTGACTTCCTAGATGGTGATTTTATCCGAGTCCTCGGTAGTATAGTGGTAAGTATCCCCGCCTGTCACGCGGGAGACCGGGGTTCAATTCCCCGCCGGGGAGGATTTTTTATGTTCGTTCTGCTACCGATCTATCTCAAATGTATTACTGGATGTCGTCAATAGCTGTCTTACTAGAAGAAATAGTCTTTCTAACATGATGTTACATTTTCAAGCCGATCGTATACTTCCGGTTTGTTTTTTCATACGTCTATGTTTACAAATGTTAGGCAAAACGCCGCCATTTGCCTTTTGTACCGACTGAAAACTACTTATGTTTCACGTGTGCTGGATTTCACTGACTTCCTAGATGGTGATTTTATCCGAGTCCTCGGTAGTATAGTGGTAAGTATCCCCGCCTGTCACGCGGGAGACCGGGGTTCAATTCCCCGCCGGGGAGGATTTTTTATGTTCGTTCTGCTACCGATCTATCTCAAATGTATTACTGGATGTCGTCAATAGCTGTCTTACTAGAAGAAATAGTCTTTCTAACATGATGTTACATTTTCAAGCCGGTCGTATACTTCCGGTTTGTTTTTTCATGCGTCTATGTTTACAAATGTTAGGCAAAACGCCGCCATTTGCCTTTTGTACCGACTGAAAACTACTTATGTTTCACGTGTGCTGGATTTCACTGACTTCCTAGATGGTGATTTTATCCGAGTCCTCGGTAGTATAGTGGTAAGTATCCCCGCCTGTCACGCGGGAGACCGGGGTTCAATTCCCCGCCGGGGAGGATTTTTTATGTTCGTTCTGCTACCGATCTATCTCAAATGTATTACTGGATGTCGTCAATAGCTGTCTTACTAGAAGAAATAGTCTTTCTAACATGATGTTACATTTTCAAGCCGGTCGTATACTTCCGGTTTGTTTTTTCATGCGTCTATGTTTACAAATGTTAGGCAAAACGCCGCCATTTGCCTTTT
This sequence comes from Sepiola atlantica, assembly GCA_963556195.1. NCBI lineage: Eukaryota > Metazoa > Mollusca > Cephalopoda > Sepiida > Sepiolidae > Sepiola > Sepiola atlantica. Next base: position 47,788,415 of record OY744529.1, read on the forward strand.
GTACCGACTGAAAACTACTTATGTTTCACGTGTGCTGGATTTCACTGACTTCCTAGATGGTGATTTTATCCGAGTCCTCGGTAGTATAGTGGTAAGTATCCCCGCCTGTCACGCGGGAGACCGGGGTTCAATTCCCCGCCGGGGAGGATTTTTTATGTTCGTTCTGCTACCGATCTATCTCAAATGTATTACTGGATGTCGTCAATAGCTGTCTTACTAGAAGAAATAGTCTTTCTAACATGATGTTACATTTTCAAGCCGATCGTATACTTCCGGTTTGTTTTTTCATGCGTCTATGTTTACAAATGTTAGGCAAAACGCCGCCATTTGCCTTTTGTACCGACTGAAAACTACTTATGTTTCACGTGTGCTGGATTTCACTGACTTCCTAGATGGTGATTTTATCCGAGTCCTCGGTAGTATAGTGGTAAGTATCCCCGCCTGTCACGCGGGAGACCGGGGTTCAATTCCCCGCCGGGGAGGATTTTTTATGTTCGTTCTGCTACCGATCTATCTCAAATGTATTACTGGATGTCGTCAATAGCTGTCTTACTAGAAGAAATAGTCTTTCTAACATGATGTTACATTTTCAAGCCGGTCGTATACTTCCGGTTTGTTTTTTCATGCGTCTATGTTTACAAATGTTAGGCAAAACGCCGCCATTTGCCTTTTGTACCGACTGAAAACTACTTATGTTTCACGTGTGCTGGATTTCACTGACTTCCTAGATGGTGATTTTATCCGAGTCCTCGGTAGTATAGTGGTAAGTATCCCCGCCTGTCACGCGGGAGACCGGGGTTCAATTCCCCGCCGGGGAGGATTTTTTATGTTCGTTCTGCTACCGATCTATCTCAAATGTATTACTGGATGTCGTCAATAGCTGTCTTACTAGAAGAAATAGTCTTTCTAACATGATGTTACATTTTCAAGCCGGTCGTATACTTCCGGTTTGTTTTTTCATGCGTCTATGTTTACAAATGTTAGGCAAAACGCCGCCATTTGCCTTTTGTACCGACTGAAAACTACTTATGTTTCACGTGTGCTGGATTTCACTGACTTCCTAGATGGTGATTTTATCCGAGTCCTCGGTAGTATAGTGGTAAGTATCCCCGCCTGTCACGCGGGAGACCGGGGTTCAATTCCCCGCCGGGGAGGATTTTTTATGTTCGTTCTGCTACCGATCTATCTCAAATGTATTACTGGATGTCGTCAATAGCTGTCTTACTAGAAGAAATAGTCTTTCTAACATGATGTTACATTTTCAAGCCGGTCGTATACTTCCGGTTTGTTTTTTCATGCGTCTATGTTTACAAATGTTAGGCAAAACGCCGCCATTTGCCTTTTGTACCGACTGAAAACTACTTATGTTTCACGTGTGCTGGATTTCACTGACTTCCTAGATGGTGATTTTATCCGAGTCCTCGGTAGTATAGTGGTAAGTATCCCCGCCTGTCACGCGGGAGACCGGGGTTCAATTCCCCGCCGGGGAGGATTTTTTATGTTCGTTCTGCTACCGATCTATCTCAAATGTATTACTGGATGTCGTCAATAGCTGTCTTACTAGAAGAAATAGTCTTTCTAACATGATGTTACATTTTCAAGCCGGTCGTATACTTCCGGTTTGTTTTTTCATGCGTCTATGTTTACAAATGTTAGGCAAAACGCCGCCATTTGCCTTTTGTACCGACTGAAAACTACTTATGTTTCACGTGTGCTGGATTTCACTGACTTCCTAGATGGTGATTTTATCCGAGTCCTCGGTAGTATAGTGGTAAGTATCCCCGCCTGTCACGCGGGAGACCGGGGTTCAATTCCCCGCCGGGGAGGATTTTTTATGTTCGTTCTGCTACCGATCTATCTCAAATGTATTACTGGATGTCGTCAATAGCTGTCTTACTAGAAGAAATAGTCTTTCTAACATGATGTTACATTTTCAAGCCGATCGTATACTTCCGGTTTGTTTTTTCATACGTCTATGTTTACAAATGTTAGGCAAAACGCCGCCATTTGCCTTTTGTACCGACTGAAAACTACTTATGTTTCACGTGTGCTGGATTTCACTGACTTCCTAGATGGTGATTTTATCCGAGTCCTCGGTAGTATAGTGGTAAGTATCCCCGCCTGTCACGCGGGAGACCGGGGTTCAATTCCCCGCCGGGGAGGATTTTTTATGTTCGTTCTGCTACCGATCTATCTCAAATGTATTACTGGATGTCGTCAATAGCTGTCTTACTAGAAGAAATAGTCTTTCTAACATGATGTTACATTTTCAAGCCGATCGTATACTTCCGGTTTGTTTTTTCATACGTCTATGTTTACAAATGTTAGGCAAAACGCCGCCATTTGCCTTTTGTACCGACTGAAAACTACTTATGTTTCACGTGTGCTGGATTTCACTGACTTCCTAGATGGTGATTTTATCCGAGTCCTCGGTAGTATAGTGGTAAGTATCCCCGCCTGTCACGCGGGAGACCGGGGTTCAATTCCCCGCCGGGGAGGATTTTTTATGTTCGTTCTGCTACCGATCTATCTCAAATGTATTACTGGATGTCGTCAATAGCTGTCTTACTAGAAGAAATAGTCTTTCTAACATGATGTTACATTTTCAAGCCGATCGTATACTTCCGGTTTGTTTTTTCATGCGTCTATGTTTACAAATGTTAGGCAAAACGCCGCCATTTGCCTTTTGTACCGACTGAAAACTACTTATGTTTCACGTGTGCTGGATTTCACTGACTTCCTAGATGGTGATTTTATCCGAGTCCTCGGTAGTATAGTGGTAAGTATCCCCGCCTGTCACGCGGGAGACCGGGGTTCAATTCCCCGCCGGGGAGGATTTTTTATGTTCGTTCTGCTACCGATCTATCTCAAATGTATTACTGGATGTCGTCAATAGCTGTCTTACTAGAAGAAATAGTCTTTCTAACATGATGTTACATTTTCAAGCCGGTCGTATACTTCCGGTTTGTTTTTTCATGCGTCTATGTTTACAAATGTTAGGCAAAACGCCGCCATTTGCCTTTTGTACCGACTGAAAACTACTTATGTTTCACGTGTGCTGGATTTCACTGACTTCCTAGATGGTGATTTTATCCGAGTCCTCGGTAGTATAGTGGTAAGTATCCCCGCCTGTCACGCGGGAGACCGGGGTTCAATTCCCCGCCGGGGAGGATTTTTTATGTTCGTTCTGCTACCGATCTATCTCAAATGTATTACTGGATGTCGTCAATAGCTGTCTTACTAGAAGAAATAGTCTTTCTAACATGATGTTACATTTTCAAGCCGGTCGTATACTTCCGGTTTGTTTTTTCATGCGTCTATGTTTACAAATGTTAGGCAAAACGCCGCCATTTGCCTTTTGTACCGACTGAAAACTACTTATGTTTCACGTGTGCTGGATTTCACTGACTTCCTAGATGGTGATTTTATCCGAGTCCTCGGTAGTATAGTGGTAAGTATCCCCGCCTGTCACGCGGGAGACCGGGGTTCAATTCCCCGCCGGGGAGGATTTTTTATGTTCGTTCTGCTACCGATCTATCTCAAATGTATTACTGGATGTCGTCAATAGCTGTCTTACTAGAAGAAATAGTCTTTCTAACATGATGTTACATTTTCAAGCCGGTCGTATACTTCCGGTTTGTTTTTTCATGCGTCTATGTTTACAAATGTTAGGCAAAACGCCGCCATTTGCCTTTTGTACCGACTGAAAACTACTTATGTTTCACGTGTGCTGGATTTCACTGACTTCCTAGATGGTGATTTTATCCGAGTCCTCGGTAGTATAGTGGTAAGTATCCCCGCCTGTCACGCGGGAGACCGGGGTTCAATTCCCCGCCGGGGAGGATTTTTTATGTTCGTTCTGCTACCGATCTATCTCAAATGTATTACTGGATGTCGTCAATAGCTGTCTTACTAGAAGAAATAGTCTTTCTAACATGATGTTACATTTTCAAGCCGGTCGTATACTTCCGGTTTGTTTTTTCATGCGTCTATGTTTACAAATGTTAGGCAAAACGCCGCCATTTGCCTTTTGTACCGACTGAAAACTACTTATGTTTCACGTGTGCTGGATTTCACTGACTTCCTAGATGGTGATTTTATCCGAGTCCTCGGTAGTATAGTGGTAAGTATCCCCGCCTGTCACGCGGGAGACCGGGGTTCAATTCCCCGCCGGGGAGGATTTTTTATGTTCGTTCTGCTACCGATCTATCTCAAATGTATTACTGGATGTCGTCAATAGCTGTCTTACTAGAAGAAATAGTCTTTCTAACATGATGTTACATTTTCAAGCCGGTCGTATACTTCCGGTTTGTTTTTTCATGCGTCTATGTTTACAAATGTTAGGCAAAACGCCGCCATTTGCCTTTTGTACCGACTGAAAACTACTTATGTTTCACGTGTGCTGGATTTCACTGACTTCCTAGATGGTGATTTTATCCGAGTCCTCGGTAGTATAGTGGTAAGTATCCCCGCCTGTCACGCGGGAGACCGGGGTTCAATTCCCCGCCGGGGAGGATTTTTTATGTTCGTTCTGCTACCGATCTATCTCAAATGTATTACTGGATGTCGTCAATAGCTGTCTTACTAGAAGAAATAGTCTTTCTAACATGATGTTACATTTTCAAGCCGGTCGTATACTTCCGGTTTGTTTTTTCATGCGTCTATGTTTACAAATGTTAGGCAAAACGCCGCCATTTGCCTTTTGTACCGACTGAAAACTACTTATGTTTCACGTGTGCTGGATTTCACTGACTTCCTAGATGGTGATTTTATCCGAGTCCTCGGTAGTATAGTGGTAAGTATCCCCGCCTGTCACGCGGGAGACCGGGGTTCAATTCCCCGCCGGGGAGGATTTTTTATGTTCGTTCTGCTACCGATCTATCTCAAATGTATTACTGGATGTCGTCAATAGCTGTCTTACTAGAAGAAATAGTCTTTCTAACATGATGTTACATTTTCAAGCCGGTCGTATACTTCCGGTTTGTTTTTTCATGCGTCTATGTTTACAAATGTTAGGCAAAACGCCGCCATTTGCCTTTTGTACCGACTGAAAACTACTTATGTTTCACGTGTGCTGGATTTCACTGACTTCCTAGATGGTGATTTTATCCGAGTCCTCGGTAGTATAGTGGTAAGTATCCCCGCCTGTCACGCGGGAGACCGGGGTTCAATTCCCCGCCGGGGAGGATTTTTTATGTTCGTTCTGCTACCGATCTATCTCAAATGTATTACTGGATGTCGTCAATAGCTGTCTTACTAGAAGAAATAGTCTTTCTAACATGATGTTACATTTTCAAGCCGATCGTATACTTCCGGTTTGTTTTTTCATACGTCTATGTTTACAAATGTTAGGCAAAACGCCGCCATTTGCCTTTTGTACCGACTGAAAACTACTTATGTTTCACGTGTGCTGGATTTCACTGACTTCCTAGATGGTGATTTTATCCGAGTCCTCGGTAGTATAGTGGTAAGTATCCCCGCCTGTCACGCGGGAGACCGGGGTTCAATTCCCCGCCGGGGAGGATTTTTTATGTTCGTTCTGCTACCGATCTATCTCAAATGTATTACTGGATGTCGTCAATAGCTGTCTTACTAGAAGAAATAGTCTTTCTAACATGATGTTACATTTTCAAGCCGATCGTATACTTCCGGTTTGTTTTTTCATACGTCTATGTTTACAAATGTTAGGCAAAACGCCGCCATTTGCCTTTTGTACCGACTGAAAACTACTTATGTTTCACGTGTGCTGGATTTCACTGACTTCCTAGATGGTGATTTTATCCGAGTCCTCGGTAGTATAGTGGTAAGTATCCCCGCCTGTCACGCGGGAGACCGGGGTTCAATTCCCCGCCGGGGAGGATTTTTTATGTTCGTTCTGCTACCGATCTATCTCAAATGTATTACTGGATGTCGTCAATAGCTGTCTTACTAGAAGAAATAGTCTTTCTAACATGATGTTACATTTTCAAGCCGATCGTATACTTCCGGTTTGTTTTTTCATACGTCTATGTTTACAAATGTTAGGCAAAACGCCGCCATTTGCCTTTTGTACCGACTGAAAACTACTTATGTTTCACGTGTGCTGGATTTCACTGACTTCCTAGATGGTGATTTTATCCGAGTCCTCGGTAGTATAGTGGTAAGTATCCCCGCCTGTCACGCGGGAGACCGGGGTTCAATTCCCCGCCGGGGAGGATTTTTTATGTTCGTTCTGCTACCGATCTATCTCAAATGTATTACTGGATGTCGTCAATAGCTGTCTTACTAGAAGAAATAGTCTTTCTAACATGATGTTACATTTTCAAGCCGATCGTATACTTCCGGTTTGTTTTTTCATACGTCTATGTTTACAAATGTTAGGCAAAACGCCGCCATTTGCCTTTTGTACCGACTGAAAACTACTTATGTTTCACGTGTGCTGGATTTCACTGACTTCCTAGATGGTGATTTTATCCGAGTCCTCGGTAGTATAGTGGTAAGTATCCCCGCCTGTCACGCGGGAGACCGGGGTTCAATTCCCCGCCGGGGAGGATTTTTTATGTTCGTTCTGCTACCGATCTATCTCAAATGTATTACTGGATGTCGTCAATAGCTGTCTTACTAGAAGAAATAGTCTTTCTAACATGATGTTACATTTTCAAGCCGGTCGTATACTTCCGGTTTGTTTTTTCATGCGTCTATGTTTACAAATGTTAGGCAAAACGCCGCCATTTGCCTTTTGTACCGACTGAAAACTACTTATGTTTCACGTGTGCTGGATTTCACTGACTTCCTAGATGGTGATTTTATCCGAGTCCTCGGTAGTATAGTGGTAAGTATCCCCGCCTGTCACGCGGGAGACCGGGGTTCAATTCCCCGCCGGGGAGGATTTTTTATGTTCGTTCTGCTACCGATCTATCTCAAATGTATTACTGGATGTCGTCAATAGCTGTCTTACTAGAAGAAATAGTCTTTCTAACATGATGTTACATTTTCAAGCCGGTCGTATACTTCCGGTTTGTTTTTTCATGCGTCTATGTTTACAAATGTTAGGCAAAACGCCGCCATTTGCCTTTTGTACCGACTGAAAACTACTTATGTTTCACGTGTGCTGGATTTCACTGACTTCCTAGATGGTGATTTTATCCGAGTCCTCGGTAGTATAGTGGTAAGTATCCCCGCCTGTCACGCGGGAGACCGGGGTTCAATTCCCCGCCGGGGAGGATTTTTTATGTTCGTTCTGCTACCGATCTATCTCAAATGTATTACTGGATGTCGTCAATAGCTGTCTTACTAGAAGAAATAGTCTTTCTAACATGATGTTACATTTTCAAGCCGATCGTATACTTCCGGTTTGTTTTTTCATGCGTCTATGTTTACAAATGTTAGGCAAAACGCCGCCATTTGCCTTTTGTACCGACTGAAAACTACTTATGTTTCACGTGTGCTGGATTTCACTGACTTCCTAGATGGTGATTTTATCCGAGTCCTCGGTAGTATAGTGGTAAGTATCCCCGCCTGTCACGCGGGAGACCGGGGTTCAATTCCCCGCCGGGGAGGATTTTTTATGTTCGTTCTGCTACCGATCTATCTCAAATGTATTACTGGATGTCGTCAATAGCTGTCTTACTAGAAGAAATAGTCTTTCTAACATGATGTTACATTTTCAAGCCGGTCGTATACTTCCGGTTTGTTTTTTCATGCGTCTATGTTTACAAATGTTAGGCAAAACGCCGCCATTTGCCTTTTGTACCGACTGAAAACTACTTATGTTTCACGTGTGCTGGATTTCACTGACTTCCTAGATGGTGATTTTATCCGAGTCCTCGGTAGTATAGTGGTAAGTATCCCCGCCTGTCACGCGGGAGACCGGGGTTCAATTCCCCGCCGGGGAGGATTTTTTATGTTCGTTCTGCTACCGATCTATCTCAAATGTATTACTGGATGTCGTCAATAGCTGTCTTACTAGAAGAAATAGTCTTTCTAACATGATGTTACATTTTCAAGCCGGTCGTATACTTCCGGTTTGTTTTTTCATGCGTCTATGTTTACAAATGTTAGGCAAAACGCCGCCATTTGCCTTTTGTACCGACTGAAAACTACTTATGTTTCACGTGTGCTGGATTTCACTGACTTCCTAGATGGTGATTTTATCCGAGTCCTCGGTAGTATAGTGGTAAGTATCCCCGCCTGTCACGCGGGAGACCGGGGTTCAATTCCCCGCCGGGGAGGATTTTTTATGTTCGTTCTGCTACCGATCTATCTCAAATGTATTACTGGATGTCGTCAATAGCTGTCTTACTAGAAGAAATAGTCTTTCTAACATGATGTTACATTTTCAAGCCGGTCGTATACTTCCGGTTTGTTTTTTCATGCGTCTATGTTTACAAATGTTAGGCAAAACGCCGCCATTTGCCTTTTGTACCGACTGAAAACTACTTATGTTTCACGTGTGCTGGATTTCACTGACTTCCTAGATGGTGATTTTATCCGAGTCCTCGGTAGTATAGTGGTAAGTATCCCCGCCTGTCACGCGGGAGACCGGGGTTCAATTCCCCGCCGGGGAGGATTTTTTATGTTCGTTCTGCTACCGATCTATCTCAAATGTATTACTGGATGTCGTCAATAGCTGTCTTACTAGAAGAAATAGTCTTTCTAACATGATGTTACATTTTCAAGCCGGTCGTATACTTCCGGTTTGTTTTTTCATGCGTCTATGTTTACAAATGTAAGGCAAAACGCCGCCATTTGCCTTTTGTACCGACTGAAAACTACTTATGTTTCACGTGTGCTGGATTTCACTGACTTCCTAGATGGTGATTTTATCCGAGTCCTCGGTAGTATAGTGGTAAGTATCCCCGCCTGTCACGCGGGAGACCGGGGTTCAATTCCCCGCCGGGGAGGATTTTTTATGTTCGTTCTGCTACCGATCTATCTCAAATGTATTACTGGATGTCGTCAATAGCTGTCTTACTAGAAGAAATAGTCTTTCTAACATGATGTTACATTTTCAAGCCGATCGTATACTTCCGGTTTGTTTTTTCATACGTCTATGTTTACAAATGTTAGGCAAAACGCCGCCATTTGCCTTTTGTACCGACTGAAAACTACTTATGTTTCACGTGTGCTGGATTTCACTGACTTCCTAGATGGTGATTTTATCCGAGTCCTCGGTAGTATAGTGGTAAGTATCCCCGCCTGTCACGCGGGAGACCGGGGTTCAATTCCCCGCCGGGGAGGATTTTTTATGTTCGTTCTGCTACCGATCTATCTCAAATGTATTACTGGATGTCGTCAATAGCTGTCTTACTAGAAGAAATAGTCTTTCTAACATGATGTTACATTTTCAAGCCGATCGTATACTTCCGGTTTGTTTTTTCATACGTCTATGTTTACAAATGTTAGGCAAAACGCCGCCATTTGCCTTTTGTACCGACTGAAAACTACTTATGTTTCACGTGTGCTGGATTTCACTGACTTCCTAGATGGTGATTTTATCCGAGTCCTCGGTAGTATAGTGGTAAGTATCCCCGCCTGTCACGCGGGAGACCGGGGTTCAATTCCCCGCCGGGGAGGATTTTTTATGTTCGTTCTGCTACCGATCTATCTCAAATGTATTACTGGATGTCGTCAATAGCTGTCTTACTAGAAGAAATAGTCTTTCTAACATGATGTTACATTTTCAAGCCGATCGTATACTTCCGGTTTGTTTTTTCATACGTCTATGTTTACAAATGTTAGGCAAAACGCCGCCATTTGCCTTTTGTACCGACTGAAAACTACTTATGTTTCACGTGTGCTGGATTTCACTGACTTCCTAGATGGTGATTTTATCCGAGTCCTCGGTAGTATAGTGGTAAGTATCCCCGCCTGTCACGCGGGAGACCGGGGTTCAATTCCCCGCCGGGGAGGATTTTTTATGTTCGTTCTGCTACCGATCTATCTCAAATGTATTACTGGATGTCGTCAATAGCTGTCTTACTAGAAGAAATAGTCTTTCTAACATGATGTTACATTTTCAAGCCGATCGTATACTTCCGGTTTGTTTTTTCATACGTCTATGTTTACAAATGTTAGGCAAAACGCCGCCATTTGCCTTTTGTACCGACTGAAAACTACTTATGTTTCACGTGTGCTGGATTTCACTGACTTCCTAGATGGTGATTTTATCCGAGTCCTCGGTAGTATAGTGGTAAGTATCCCCGCCTGTCACGCGGGAGACCGGGGTTCAATTCCCCGCCGGGGAGGATTTTTTATGTTCGTTCTGCTACCGATCTATCTCAAATGTATTACTGGATGTCGTCAATAGCTGTCTTACTAGAAGAAATAGTCTTTCTAACATGATGTTACATTTTCAAGCCGGTCGTATACTTCCGGTTTGTTTTTTCATGCGTCTATGTTTACAAATGTTAGGCAAAACGCCGCCATTTGCCTTTTGTACCGACTGAAAACTACTTATGTTTCACGTGTGCTGGATTTCACTGACTTCCTAGATGGTGATTTTATCCGAGTCCTCGGTAGTATAGTGGTAAGTATCCCCGCCTGTCACGCGGGAGACCGGGGTTCAATTCCCCGCCGGGGAGGATTTTTTATGTTCGTTCTGCTACCGATCTATCTCAAATGTATTACTGGATGTCGTCAATAGCTGTCTTACTAGAAGAAATAGTCTTTCTAACATGATGTTACATTTTCAAGCCGGTCGTATACTTCCGGTTTGTTTTTTCATGCGTCTATGTTTACAAATGTTAGGCAAAACGCCGCCATTTGCCTTTTGTACCGACTGAAAACTACTTATGTTTCACGTGTGCTGGATTTCACTGACTTCCTAGATGGTGATTTTATCCGAGTCCTCGGTAGTATAGTGGTAAGTATCCCCGCCTGTCACGCGGGAGACCGGGGTTCAATTCCCCGCCGGGGAGGATTTTTTATGTTCGTTCTGCTACCGATCTATCTCAAATGTATTACTGGATGTCGTCAATAGCTGTCTTACTAGAAGAAATAGTCTTTCTAACATGATGTTACATTTTCAAGCCGGTCGTATACTTCCGGTTTGTTTTTTCATGCGTCTATGTTTACAAATGTTAGGCAAAACGCCGCCATTTGCCTTTTGTACCGACTGAAAACTACTTATGTTTCACGTGTGCTGGATTTCACTGACTTCCTAGATGGTGATTTTATCCGAGTCCTCGGTAGTATAGTGGTAAGTATCCCCGCCTGTCACGCGGGAGACCGGGGTTCAATTCCCCGCCGGGGAGGATTTTTTATGTTCGTTCTGCTACCGATCTATCTCAAATGTATTACTGGATGTCGTCAATAGCTGTCTTACTAGAAGAAATAGTCTTTCTAACATGATGTTACATTTTCAAGCCGATCGTATACTTCCGGTTTGTTTTTTCATACGTCTATGTTTACAAATGTTAGGCAAAACGCCGCCATTTGCCTTTTGTACCGACTGAAAACTACTTATGTTTCACGTGTGCTGGATTTCACTGACTTCCTAGATGGTGATTTTATCCGAGTCCTCGGTAGTATAGTGGTAAGTATCCCCGCCTGTCACGCGGGAGACCGGGGTTCAATTCCCCGCCGGGGAGGATTTTTTATGTTCGTTCTGCTACCGATCTATCTCAAATGTATTACTGGATGTCGTCAATAGCTGTCTTACTAGAAGAAATAGTCTTTCTAACATGATGTTACATTTTCAAGCCGATCGTATACTTCCGGTTTGTTTTTTCATACGTCTATGTTTACAAATGTTAGGCAAAACGCCGCCATTTGCCTTTTGTACCGACTGAAAACTACTTATGTTTCACGTGTGCTGGATTTCACTGACTTCCTAGATGGTGATTTTATCCGAGTCCTCGGTAGTATAGTGGTAAGTATCCCCGCCTGTCACGCGGGAGACCGGGGTTCAATTCCCCGCCGGGGAGGATTTTTTATGTTCGTTCTGCTACCGATCTATCTCAAATGTATTACTGGATGTCGTCAATAGCTGTCTTACTAGAAGAAATAGTCTTTCTAACATGATGTTACATTTTCAAGCCGATCGTATACTTCCGGTTTGTTTTTTCATACGTCTATGTTTACAAATGTTAGGCAAAACGCCGCCATTTGCCTTTTGTACCGACTGAAAACTACTTATGTTTCACGTGTGCTGGATTTCACTGACTTCCTAGATGGTGATTTTATCCGAGTCCTCGGTAGTATAGTGGTAAGTATCCCCGCCTGTCACGCGGGAGACCGGGGTTCAATTCCCCGCCGGGGAGGATTTTTTATGTTCGTTCTGCTACCGATCTATCTCAAATGTATTACTGGATGTCGTCAATAGCTGTCTTACTAGAAGAAATAGTCTTTCTAACATGATGTTACATTTTCAAGCCGGTCGTATACTTCCGGTTTGTTTTTTCATGCGTCTATGTTTACAAATGTTAGGCAAAACGCCGCCATTTGCCTTTTGTACCGACTGAAAACTACTTATGTTTCACGTGTGCTGGATTTCACTGACTTCCTAGATGGTGATTTTATCCGAGTCCTCGGTAGTATAGTGGTAAGTATCCCCGCCTGTCACGCGGGAGACCGGGGTTCAATTCCCCGCCGGGGAGGATTTTTTATGTTCGTTCTGCTACCGATCTATCTCAAATGTATTACTGGATGTCGTCAATAGCTGTCTTACTAGAAGAAATAGTCTTTCTAACATGATGTTACATTTTCAAGCCGGTCGTATACTTCCGGTTTGTTTTTTCATGCGTCTATGTTTACAAATGTTAGGCAAAACGCCGCCATTTGCCTTTTGTACCGACTGAAAACTACTTATGTTTCACGTGTGCTGGATTTCACTGACTTCCTAGATGGTGATTTTATCCGAGTCCTCGGTAGTATAGTGGTAAGTATCCCCGCCTGTCACGCGGGAGACCGGGGTTCAATTCCCCGCCGGGGAGGATTTTTTATGTTCGTTCTGCTACCGATCTATCTCAAATGTATTACTGGATGTCGTCAATAGCTGTCTTACTAGAAGAAATAGTCTTTCTAACATGATGTTACATTTTCAAGCCGGTCGTATACTTCCGGTTTGTTTTTTCATGCGTCTATGTTTACAAATGTTAGGCAAAACGCCGCCATTTGCCTTTTGTACCGACTGAAAACTACTTATGTTTCACGTGTGCTGGATTTCACTGACTTCCTAGATGGTGATTTTATCCGAGTCCTCGGTAGTATAGTGGTAAGTATCCCCGCCTGTCACGCGGGAGACCGGGGTTCAATTCCCCGCCGGGGAGGATTTTTTATGTTCGTTCTGCTACCGATCTATCTCAAATGTATTACTGGATGTCGTCAATAGCTGTCTTACTAGAAGAAATAGTCTTTCTAACATGATGTTACATTTTCAAGCCGATCGTATACTTCCGGTTTGTTTTTTCATACGTCTATGTTTACAAATGTTAGGCAAAACGCCGCCATTTGCCTTTTGTACCGACTGAAAACTACTTATGTTTCACGTGTGCTGGATTTCACTGACTTCCTAGATGGTGATTTTATCCGAGTCCTCGGTAGTATAGTGGTAAGTATCCCCGCCTGTCACGCGGGAGACCGGGGTTCAATTCCCCGCCGGGGAGGATTTTTTATGTTCGTTCTGCTACCGATCTATCTCAAATGTATTACTGGATGTCGTCAATAGCTGTCTTACTAGAAGAAATAGTCTTTCTAACATGATGTTACATTTTCAAGCCGATCGTATACTTCCGGTTTGTTTTTTCATACGTCTATGTTTACAAATGTTAGGCAAAACGCCGCCATTTGCCTTTTGTACCGACTGAAAACTACTTATGTTTCACGTGTGCTGGATTTCACTGACTTCCTAGATGGTGATTTTATCCGAGTCCTCGGTAGTATAGTGGTAAGTATCCCCGCCTGTCACGCGGGAGACCGGGGTTCAATTCCCCGCCGGGGAGGATTTTTTATGTTCGTTCTGCTACCGATCTATCTCAAATGTATTACTGGATGTCGTCAATAGCTGTCTTACTAGAAGAAATAGTCTTTCTAACATGATGTTACATTTTCAAGCCGATCGTATACTTCCGGTTTGTTTTTTCATACGTCTATGTTTACAAATGTTAGGCAAAACGCCGCCATTTGCCTTTTGTACCGACTGAAAACTACTTATGTTTCACGTGTGCTGGATTTCACTGACTTCCTAGATGGTGATTTTATCCGAGTCCTCGGTAGTATAGTGGTAAGTATCCCCGCCTGTCACGCGGGAGACCGGGGTTCAATTCCCCGCCGGGGAGGATTTTTTATGTTCGTTCTGCTACCGATCTATCTCAAATGTATTACTGGATGTCGTCAATAGCTGTCTTACTAGAAGAAATAGTCTTTCTAACATGATGTTACATTTTCAAGCCGATCGTATACTTCCGGTTTGTTTTTTCATACGTCTATGTTTACAAATGTTAGGCAAAACGCCGCCATTTGCCTTTTGTACCGACTGAAAACTACTTATGTTTCACGTGTGCTGGATTTCACTGACTTCCTAGATGGTGATTTTATCCGAGTCCTCGGTAGTATAGTGGTAAGTATCCCCGCCTGTCACGCGGGAGACCGGGGTTCAATTCCCCGCCGGGGAGGATTTTTTATGTTCGTTCTGCTACCGATCTATCTCAAATGTATTACTGGATGTCGTCAATAGCTGTCTTACTAGAAGAAATAGTCTTTCTAACATGATGTTACATTTTCAAGCCGATCGTATACTTCCGGTTTGTTTTTTCATACGTCTATGTTTACAAATGTTAGGCAAAACGCCGCCATTTGCCTTTTGTACCGACTGAAAACTACTTATGTTTCACGTGTGCTGGATTTCACTGACTTCCTAGATGGTGATTTTATCCGAGTCCTCGGTAGTATAGTGGTAAGTATCCCCGCCTGTCACGCGGGAGACCGGGGTTCAATTCCCCGCCGGGGAGGATTTTTTATGTTCGTTCTGCTACCGATCTATCTCAAATGTATTACTGGATGTCGTCAATAGCTGTCTTACTAGAAGAAATAGTCTTTCTAACATGATGTTACATTTTCAAGCCGGTCGTATACTTCCGGTTTGTTTTTTCATGCGTCTATGTTTACAAATGTTAGGCAAAACGCCGCCATTTGCCTTTTGTACCGACTGAAAACTACTTATGTTTCACGTGTGCTGGATTTCACTGACTTCCTAGATGGTGATTTTATCCGAGTCCTCGGTAGTATAGTGGTAAGTATCCCCGCCTGTCACGCGGGAGACCGGGGTTCAATTCCCCGCCGGGGAGGATTTTTTATGTTCGTTCTGCTACCGATCTATCTCAAATGTATTACTGGATGTCGTCAATAGCTGTCTTACTAGAAGAAATAGTCTTTCTAACATGATGTTACATTTTCAAGCCGGTCGTATACTTCCGGTTTGTTTTTTCATGCGTCTATGTTTACAAATGTTAGGCAAAACGCCGCCATTTGCCTTTTGTACCGACTGAAAACTACTTATGTTTCACGTGTGCTGGATTTCACTGACTTCCTAGATGGTGATTTTATCCGAGTCCTCGGTAGTATAGTGGTAAGTATCCCCGCCTGTCACGCGGGAGACCGGGGTTCAATTCCCCGCCGGGGAGGATTTTTTATGTTCGTTCTGCTACCGATCTATCTCAAATGTATTACTGGATGTCGTCAATAGCTGTCTTACTAGAAGAAATAGTCTTTCTAACATGATGTTACATTTTCAAGCCGGTCGTATACTTCCGGTTTGTTTTTTCATGCGTCTATGTTTACAAATGTTAGGCAAAACGCCGCCATTTGCCTTTTGTACCGACTGAAAACTACTTATGTTTCACGTGTGCTGGATTTCACTGACTTCCTAGATGGTGATTTTATCCGAGTCCTCGGTAGTATAGTGGTAAGTATCCCCGCCTGTCACGCGGGAGACCGGGGTTCAATTCCCCGCCGGGGAGGATTTTTTATGTTCGTTCTGCTACCGATCTATCTCAAATGTATTACTGGATGTCGTCAATAGCTGTCTTACTAGAAGAAATAGTCTTTCTAACATGATGTTACATTTTCAAGCCGATCGTATACTTCCGGTTTGTTTTTTCATACGTCTATGTTTACAAATGTTAGGCAAAACGCCGCCATTTGCCTTTTGTACCGACTGAAAACTACTTATGTTTCACGTGTGCTGGATTTCACTGACTTCCTAGATGGTGATTTTATCCGAGTCCTCGGTAGTATAGTGGTAAGTATCCCCGCCTGTCACGCGGGAGACCGGGGTTCAATTCCCCGCCGGGGAGGATTTTTTATGTTCGTTCTGCTACCGATCTATCTCAAATGTATTACTGGATGTCGTCAATAGCTGTCTTACTAGAAGAAATAGTCTTTCTAACATGATGTTACATTTTCAAGCCGATCGTATACTTCCGGTTTGTTTTTTCATACGTCTATGTTTACAAATGTTAGGCAAAACGCCGCCATTTGCCTTTTGTACCGACTGAAAACTACTTATGTTTCACGTGTGCTGGATTTCACTGACTTCCTAGATGGTGATTTTATCCGAGTCCTCGGTAGTATAGTGGTAAGTATCCCCGCCTGTCACGCGGGAGACCGGGGTTCAATTCCCCGCCGGGGAGGATTTTTTATGTTCGTTCTGCTACCGATCTATCTCAAATGTATTACTGGATGTCGTCAATAGCTGTCTTACTAGAAGAAATAGTCTTTCTAACATGATGTTACATTTTCAAGCCGATCGTATACTTCCGGTTTGTTTTTTCATACGTCTATGTTTACAAATGTTAGGCAAAACGCCGCCATTTGCCTTTTGTACCGACTGAAAACTACTTATGTTTCACGTGTGCTGGATTTCACTGACTTCCTAGATGGTGATTTTATCCGAGTCCTCGGTAGTATAGTGGTAAGTATCCCCGCCTGTCACGCGGGAGACCGGGGTTCAATTCCCCGCCGGGGAGGATTTTTTATGTTCGTTCTGCTACCGATCTATCTCAAATGTATTACTGGATGTCGTCAATAGCTGTCTTACTAGAAGAAATAGTCTTTCTAACATGATGTTACATTTTCAAGCCGATCGTATACTTCCGGTTTGTTTTTTCATACGTCTATGTTTACAAATGTTAGGCAAAACGCCGCCATTTGCCTTTTGTACCGACTGAAAACTACTTATGTTTCACGTGTGCTGGATTTCACTGACTTCCTAGATGGTGATTTTATCCGAGTCCTCGGTAGTATAGTGGTAAGTATCCCCGCCTGTCACGCGGGAGACCGGGGTTCAATTCCCCGCCGGGGAGGATTTTTTATGTTCGTTCTGCTACCGATCTATCTCAAATGTATTACTGGATGTCGTCAATAGCTGTCTTACTAGAAGAAATAGTCTTTCTAACATGATGTTACATTTTCAAGCCGGTCGTATACTTCCGGTTTGTTTTTTCATGCGTCTATGTTTACAAATGTTAGGCAAAACGCCGCCATTTGCCTTTTGTACCGACTGAAAACTACTTATGTTTCACGTGTGCTGGATTTCACTGACTTCCTAGATGGTGATTTTATCCGAGTCCTCGGTAGTATAGTGGTAAGTATCCCCGCCTGTCACGCGGGAGACCGGGGTTCAATTCCCCGCCGGGGAGGATTTTTTATGTTCGTTCTGCTACCGATCTATCTCAAATGTATTACTGGATGTCGTCAATAGCTGTCTTACTAGAAGAAATAGTCTTTCTAACATGATGTTACATTTTCAAGCCGGTCGTATACTTCCGGTTTGTTTTTTCATGCGTCTATGTTTACAAATGTTAGGCAAAACGCCGCCATTTGCCTTTTGTACCGACTGAAAACTACTTATGTTTCACGTGTGCTGGATTTCACTGACTTCCTAGATGGTGATTTTATCCGAGTCCTCGGTAGTATAGTGGTAAGTATCCCCGCCTGTCACGCGGGAGACCGGGGTTCAATTCCCCGCCGGGGAGGATTTTTTATGTTCGTTCTGCTACCGATCTATCTCAAATGTATTACTGGATGTCGTCAATAGCTGTCTTACTAGAAGAAATAGTCTTTCTAACATGATGTTACATTTTCAAGCCGATCGTATACTTCCGGTTTGTTTTTTCATGCGTCTATGTTTACAAATGTTAGGCAAAACGCCGCCATTTGCCTTTTGTACCGACTGAAAACTACTTATGTTTCACGTGTGCTGGATTTCACTGACTTCCTAGATGGTGATTTTATCCGAGTCCTCGGTAGTATAGTGGTAAGTATCCCCGCCTGTCACGCGGGAGACCGGGGTTCAATTCCCCGCCGGGGAGGATTTTTTATGTTCGTTCTGCTACCGATCTATCTCAAATGTATTACTGGAGGTCGTCAATAGCTGTCTTACTAGAAGAAATAGTCTTTCTAACATGATGTTACATTTTCAAGCCGGTCGTATACTTCCGGTTTGTTTTTTCATGCGTCTATGTTTACAAATGTTAGGCAAAACGCCGCCATTTGCCTTTTGTACCGACTGAAAACTACTTATGTTTCACGTGTGCTGGATTTCACTGACTTCCTAGATGGTGATTTTATCCGAGTCCTCGGTAGTATAGTGGTAAGTATCCCCGCCTGTCACGCGGGAGACCGGGGTTCAATTCCCCGCCGGGGAGGATTTTTTATGTTCGTTCTGCTACCGATCTATCTCAAATGTATTACTGGATGTCGTCAATAGCTGTCTTACTAGAAGAAATAGTCTTTCTAACATGATGTTACATTTTCAAGCCGGTCGTATACTTCCGGTTTGTTTTTTCATGCGTCTATGTTTACAAATGTTAGGCAAAACGCCGCCATTTGCCTTTTGTACCGACTGAAAACTACTTATGTTTCACGTGTGCTGGATTTCACTGACTTCCTAGATGGTGATTTTATCCGAGTCCTCGGTAGTATAGTGGTAAGTATCCCCGCCTGTCACGCGGGAGACCGGGGTTCAATTCCCCGCCGGGGAGGATTTTTTATGTTCGTTCTGCTACCGATCTATCTCAAATGTATTACTGGATGTCGTCAATAGCTGTCTTACTAGAAGAAATAGTCTTTCTAACATGATGTTACATTTTCAAGCCGGTCGTATACTTCCGGTTTGTTTTTTCATGCGTCTATGTTTACAAATGTTAGGCAAAACGCCGCCATTTGCCTTTTGTACCGACTGAAAACTACTTATGTTTCACGTGTGCTGGATTTCACTGACTTCCTAGATGGTGATTTTATCCGAGTCCTCGGTAGTATAGTGGTAAGTATCCCCGCCTGTCACGCGGGAGACCGGGGTTCAATTCCCCGCCGGGGAGGATTTTTTATGTTCGTTCTGCTACCGATCTATCTCAAATGTATTACTGGATGTCGTCAATAGCTGTCTTACTAGAAGAAATAGTCTTTCTAACATGATGTTACATTTTCAAGCCGGTCGTATACTTCCGGTTTGTTTTTTCATGCGTCTATGTTTACAAATGTTAGGCAAAACGCCGCCATTTGCCTTTTGTACCGACTGAAAACTACTTATGTTTCACGTGTGCTGGATTTCACTGACTTCCTAGATGGTGATTTTATCCGAGTCCTCGGTAGTATAGTGGTAAGTATCCCCGCCTGTCACGCGGGAGACCGGGGTTCAATTCCCCGCCGGGGAGGATTTTTTATGTTCGTTCTGCTACCGATCTATCTCAAATGTATTACTGGATGTCGTCAATAGCTGTCTTACTAGAAGAAATAGTCTTTCTAACATGATGTTACATTTTCAAGCCGATCGTATACTTCCGGTTTGTTTTTTCATACGTCTATGTTTACAAATGTTAGGCAAAACGCCGCCATTTGCCTTTTGTACCGACTGAAAACTACTTATGTTTCACGTGTGCTGGATTTCACTGACTTCCTAGATGGTGATTTTATCCGAGTCCTCGGTAGTATAGTGGTAAGTATCCCCGCCTGTCACGCGGGAGACCGGGGTTCAATTCCCCGCCGGGGAGGATTTTTTATGTTCGTTCTGCTACCGATCTATCTCAAATGTATTACTGGATGTCGTCAATAGCTGTCTTACTAGAAGAAATAGTCTTTCTAACATGATGTTACATTTTCAAGCCGATCGTATACTTCCGGTTTGTTTTTTCATACGTCTATGTTTACAAATGTTAGGCAAAACGCCGCCATTTGCCTTTTGTACCGACTGAAAACTACTTATGTTTCACGTGTGCTGGATTTCACTGCATTCCTAACTTAATATTACATGTTCTTATTTTTTATGTAAATTGTATTTTTGCTTTTTTTTTTTGTAATTCCCTACATCCATACTTCAACTCTGTTTTATATTTCATAATTCTTCTTTCGTTTTAAGTTCCCGAATTCATAAGCAGAAAGTTGACATGTACCTACTATGGAAGCTCGTTTGTGTTATAATCCTTACAATAAACCACAAATGTTTATAGCTACTTATAATAAAGTATTTCAAACAGTTTTCCGGTTAATTTAATTGGAACAACAATTATCAGCGTTTTTCATATGTACGCTTCTCTGTACACGGGGAGAGGGGTTTACTCCCAAGATTTCTTACCTCTTCTCAATACACAAACACACAAAAAACAGCTCTGCCTGGTCTGAAAGTAATATACCCAACTTTAAATTTTTAAATAATTGTTTTCGTTTTTTTATTGTTTGTTTGTTTTTAGTTTTTCTTCGGGTTGCACTTTTTATCGATGCCACTTACCGCCAGACTCCGCACGAAGCCATCAAGCACAATCAAGTATTTGTTTCGCGTGACCAATCAATAGGAACCATTAAAAAATAAAGAGAATCGTCTGCATTTAATGTTTTAAGAATTAGAATATGGTACTTATTTCCCCCCCCCCTCCCCCTCCTGAATACAATATTTTTCTTGTCGGTTTATTTTTATTTTTATTTTGATATTTTTAAAAATAAAATTAACGTTGATGGATTTTCCAAACATTACTAACTCTGCTATCGATTTAAATATTTTTTCTTCGTTTTTATTTTTTATTTTTTACTTTTAAAAATGAAATTAACGTTAAAGTGTAGTAGGAGAAATCCTTCAAGACTGCGGCAATTTTATTTTTGTTCCAATCCGGAGTGTCACTTTTCTGGGAGATGCATAAAATTCTCAGGCGAAAAGAAAAATATTGTATTAATGTACGTGATTTTTGGTATACAAACCTATTTTGCTTGATACATGAGTATTTCAAAGAGTTTATGGCCGGGGTGGAAGTGTGTTTATGGCGGGAGATTCAAAAGAAGAACAAAAGGGTTTTTGGATTTTAACCACAGTCGCGAAGGATTTCAGACAAATGGTTTTGCGACAATGAATCCCCCAACCATAGGTAGTGTGATAGATGCCTTTATAACTGCATGTTATCACACCATTAGGCTTCCACCATCGGACCACGTGGGGATTAAATAAAACAGTTTAAGACAACCAAGATGAAGGAAGAAAACATTATTTAAACTTACCTTAAAGAAAGCGAAGGCATGATGAAGCTATATACATATACGAATAGGCCTTTTATAATGGTTAATAAAAAAGGAAAGGAATAACATTTTTATTAACAAAAACAATTTATTTAATATTTGAAACATTTTAAAGAGTTCTTAGATTCGTACTTGTGAGTGTATATATGCGAGCATGTGAATGTCAGTTGGGTGGCAAATTTGTGAATGGTGAATGTGTGTGAAGGAAAAGTTCGTTTGGATTACGAGAGATTCTTAAAGAAAGGTTCCTTTGAATTCAAGATGCTTGAAGAAAAGGGATGTGAAGAACTGTTCATCAAATTGAAAGATTGTGAATAGAAAGATTACCTTTGTTTTCCTCCCTCCTCCACACAGCTCGTTCGAGCTGGTGGGGGGGGGGAATCGCCGAGAGTTCTTTGTGTGCGTCCGCCCAGAACGCTGAAGGCAAAAAGAGAGAGAGAGGAAGAGACTGTCCCCTCTTTTATAAATTTAAGATCACGTACGGCCGAGCTGACCTGTCGGCCGCCCATTGGTCAGAAACCTCCGGCCACCGTGATTAGGCGAGATTTCGCGAGTTTCACCACCAGAGGCAAAGAAGGGTCAAACAAAGAAAGAAAGAAAGAAAGAGAAGAAGGAGAAGGAGAAGAGGAGAGAGTAAGCCGAACGAACCCAGAAAGAAAAGGCGTAGCTAAACAGGCTAGCACTTTTCCTCAATGCCCGTTCGTCTCATCGATCTGCCACAAGTTTTCCGGTTTGTAACGATGTTATCGTTTCGTTTTGTGACCAACTCTAGTTTTGTAACAACCCGGCATGCGCACTTCAATAAAGTCTTCCATGTATATTTTTAAAACCAACAACACGCGTCTCTCGTTTGTCTCTACTAATAAACCACTCAATACGAGCAAACACAGTGTGACATGGTGGCAGCGGTGAGATATAAAGAAAAATAAGAGAAAACAACGACAAAAGTAAGACATTATATTTTTTCTTTTCGAACCAAAACTTCGTAAAACTTCACACACACACGCTCGTCGAAGCTCGGAACAGAACTCTCACACACACATAACAACACTACTACTACTATGGCTAATATATCTATACCAGTTCCCATTCTTGACTGGGACTCTTCGCCTAACATTGCAGAGTCATTCAAGATATTCCAACAACGTTTGGAACTTTATTTCACAGCGAAGGGAACTAAAGAAGAAGAGAAAGTGCCTATCGTTCTACTCGCAACTGGCGAGGAAGGAATTCGTAGATACAACAGTTGGTCTATGTCAAGCGAAGACCGGAGAGACGCCGACAAAATTTTCAACGCATTTATGGAGCAGCTGGAACCGGCAACCAACCACTGTATATGTAGGCTCGAACTCGGTAGATACCAACAAAAGCCTACCGAGACGACCGACATATTTCTAAACAGGTGTCGCTTACAGGCAAAGAAATGCGACTTCACAGCCCATGAAATGAACGAACGTTTAGTAGAAATACTGATAGCCAACACGCCCATACCGGACTTACAAAAAGAACTGTTAAATAAACCGAAGGGCTACACAATAGAAGAGGCTGTGAAATTAGCACGCACATATGAGGCTTCAGCCGTGTATATAAACAAAATACACCAACTACATGGCCTGTCACAGATAGACACCATAAATCGCGGTAGTCGCGAACGCCAGGAAGGCAACAGAAATACCAGCAACTTATGTAAAAATTGTGGACAGGACCATCGTTTTGGCAAGGAGCATTGCCCTGCCAAGAACGACATATGCATTTCCTGCGGAAAAATGGGCCATTGGGCTAAATTGTGCTTCTCAGTGAGACTCAGACCCAGGAAACAAGGAAAATCCTGGCACAAAAGCTGTAGCCAGTCAAGGCACAGACAACATGAAACAGGCCGAAAAGTCGACAGCGTTGCTGAACATGACGACCGAGCCACAACAAACCTACATGCGGCGATGGAGCACCTCACATTCAGCACTATTAACAGTGAACATCCACTGCATAAACAAAAAACAACACAAAATGAAGCATTTGTCAATATCAACGTTATATTGACAGACCACCCAGGTACGCACAGCCTCAAACTGAAGGTAGACACAGGTGCACAAGCAAACACACTACCTTTACGCATATTCCGCAGTATGTGCCCCTCCGCCATAAACGAAGACGGAAACCCAATACCTGGATCACTAAACACAACGAAATGCGTACTGACAGCATACAACAACACTGAAATAAAATGCCATGGCACCACAAACATCAGGTGCAAATACAAGGACTCCTCATGGCTCAACACTCAATTTTATGTGGTCAACACTCCAGGACCAGCTATACTGGGCCTGCCAACATCTGTAGCATTTAACGTTGTGACAATGAACTGTGCCATATCCGTTCAGCAACAACCTATCAACAGCATAGATGATCTGATGCGTTTACACCCCGACAGATTCGACCGCATTGGCGAGTTTAAGAAAACACACAAGCTCACTGTCAACCCTAACATCCCATGCCACATAGACGCACCGAGAAGAACGCCAATAGCCATGCGTGAAAAGATCAAGGCCGAACTAGACAAGATGGAGTCACAGAATGTCATTCGTCGTATTGAGGAGCCAACAGACTGGGTAAGCTCCCTTACATATGTAACCAAACGCGACAACACAATAAGGGTCTGCTTAGACCCAAGGGCACTAAACAAAGCCCTAATGCGGCCATATCATCAAATTCCAACAGTTGAGGAACTCAATCACCGGTTTGCAGATGCAAAATACTTCTCAAAACTGGATGCTAAGGCAGGATACTGGTCTATAAAGCTTGACCAGGAAAGCCAGATCCTGACCACTTTTCAAACACCATTTGGAAGGTACTGCTTCCAAAGACTTCCATTTGGTTTAAACGTGAGCCAAGACATCTACCAGCTTGAGATGGACAGAATACTTGAGAAGTGCACAGGAGCATGCGGTATAGCGGATGATATTGTTGTATATGGCTCAACAGAACGCGAACATGACAACAACCTAAGGCACCTCATGGAAGTCGCCACACAAGAGGGCCTCACAATGAATTCCAAGAAATGCGAGATAAAACGCCAGGAAATCTCCTTCTTCGGAAATATATACACCCATACTGGGATGAAACCTGACCCAGCAAAGGTACGAGACCTACAGGAAATGCCAGAACCACGCAATAAAACAGAACTGCAACAGTTCTTAGGTGTAATGACATACCTATCCCGTTTTATTAAGGATTTCAGCTCAAAAACCACTGTATTACGTGACTTACTTCATAAAGAGTCAGAATTCCAATGGGAGCCACACCACCAGACGGTTTTCAAAAACCTGAAGAGTGAAGTATCTGAAATATCCCTACTTCACTACTTTGACCCCAAGCGCCCAATCTACATGCACTGTGACGCAAGTCTTCATGGAATAGGCGCAGCGCTTCTACAACCAGACGCAGCTGGCAATTTAATTCCTGTCTTATACGCAAGCAAGAGTCTGACACAAACAGAACAAAGATACGCATGTATCGAGCGGGAACTACTGGCAATCGTGTTTGGCACTTATAGATTCCACACATATTTATACGGTCATGGTTTCCAAATTATCACTGACCATAAACCTCTTGTCATGATCATTGACAAACCTCTCACCTCAGCTCCAGCTCGCCTACAACGAATGCTTATCCAGCTACAGGGATATAATTTCAGATTATCCTACAACAAGGGATCCGAAAACATATTGGCTGATGGGTTATCACGCCTGCCATCACCTGGTAATTCGGACCCTATCGATCTGGATGTTCGAGTTGACACCATTCGTTTCTCTGCTGACCGCATTGAAAAACTGAGAGACTGCACAACAGCCGACCCTCTGCTTACCCAGCTAAGAGATACCATTGTCACGGGATGGCCTGAGACAATCAAGCAACTGCCTACCGATATCAGAGAATTCTGGAGCCTAAGAGATCAGCTATCAATTGATGACGGCCTTATCCTTAAAGGACAACAAATTGTCATTCCTCAGACCCTCCAAGAAGATATCCTAAAGCAACTCCACACTGCTCACTTAGGACAGGAGAAAACCAAACTCCTAGCCAAAGACACTGTCTATTGGAAAAATATAAACAGAGACATCGAGCAATTCACAAGCTCATGTAGCATCTGTCAACAACATCAGCCATCACAAATGTCAGAGCCTCTTCTGCAGCACGACATTCCAACAAAGCCATGGGACGTAGTTGGAACAGACTTGTTCGAGCTCCATGGACATCAATGGCTGATCATAGCAGACTACTACTCCAAGTACCCTGTCATCAAACAGTTACCTGCCCAATCACCAAGCAGTGTTATCGTAAAAATAACGCAACAAACCTTCGCGGAGTTTGGCATACCGTAAAAAGTGGTTAGTGACAACGGGCCGCACTTCTCAAGCGCCCTTTACCACGAATTGGCCACAGAATGGGGTTTCAACCATCAGACCACCTCACCTCGAAGACCACAGGGAAATGGTTTCATAGAGCGCCAGATAAGGACCATCAAGACCATCCTCAAAAAGGCCAAGCAATCTGGGACAACACTCGAAATTGCATTGTTGCACTGGCGCTGCACACCTATCTCAAACGCCATATCCAGCCCCGCACAGCTACTCATGGGTAGACGAATCCAATCCCCAATTGCAACAAAAATAGAAAACAACCACCAAGATCAGGATCAAATATATGATGCTTTTAAACAAAGGCAACATAAGCAAAAGAAATATTTTGACCAGCATGCACTCAAGGAAGACCTACCACTTTTATATCCTGGCCAGAGGGTAAGAGCACAAAACCCTACACACGGAAACTGGGACCTAGCAACCGTAGTATCTCAAGCAGATGGTCCCCGATCATATCTCCTAAAAACTGCAAACGGATATGTGCTACGGAGAAACCGGCAGCATATTAGGAGTGCTCCAATAAGGCCAACCCCACCACAAACGCCAAAGCATGTAACATTTGCAGAACCACCTGTATGTACAACTCAGTCTTCACAAAGAGACTCCCAACAATACACTCGCAGTGGCAGGATGGTACGACCACCATCAAAAATGAACTTGTGAACATTTTCTAGAGAATTATAGCAAGCAATTCATGGGGCAGAATAATCCCCTGCTTCGCTGTAGCTATTCAGGCAGTCTACCCTGAATTAGCCCTTACCTTTTTATTATATATTGAATATGCTCAATATCATAATCTTCATATTGTTAAAGGGGGGATGTAACGATGTTATCGTTTCGTTTTGTGACCAACTCTAGTTTTGTAACAACCCGGCATGCGCACTTCAATAAAGTCTTCCATGTATATTTTTAAAACCAACAACACGCGTCTCTCGTTTGTCTCTACTAATAAACCACTCAATACGAGCAAACACAGTGTGACACGGTTAATTTAATTGGAACTGCGATTTTCAGCGTGTTTCATATGTACGCTTCTTTGTACAAGCACCGTGGGTTTTTTTCACGGATACGTAGATCATACAGATATTTCTCAGTTTGTCTTTTTTATTTTTTATGTCTCGATAATTCCGGATAAGCAGCTCAGTGATTAACGATATGGTTTAACCTAGACAAGTGACTAAACAAAGATGGCTACTTTGATCAGAATGGGTATTTAAAAGTTTTAACTTCTATTAAAAAGATTTTTAACGCAAATAGGTCACAAATTAGTAGGTATAGCTAAATAAATTTTTGACTAATTTCCCAACTGTATTTCCTTTAAGATAATTTATGACTACCAAAAATATTACGATAGCATAAAAATGGCAGCCAGTTATCGTAATATTTTTGGTAATCATTGCTATTACCGACATAAATTATCTTAAAGGAAATACAGTTGGGAAATTAGTCAAAAATTTATTTTGCTTTACCTACTCATTTGTGACCTATTTGCGTTTAAAAAAAACAATTTAATAGAAGTTAAAGCTTTTAAATACCCATTCTCTTTCCACCATGCAGAAATTTAAATGTAATGTGAACAAACATCTCACTGCACTACTCTGCACTTAGGATGCCTCCTATAAATCTGGCCCCTAATCCACGGTAGCCCCTTACCTCTCAGTGGCAATATGGCCCCTTGTTTGAGTTAAAGCAAAACAAAAAAAGGGAACATAGAGGAAGAAAGGAGAGTTTGTTGCAGTTGTGGTAGCGAGACGACTTCTTGCTGTGAATGTCGTACAAGTAGGAACCACAGATTGAAGTGTACTCAGATTTTTAATGTGTGTCTCTAACTCAGGGGCGGGCAACCTCCAACCCGCGGGCCACATCTGGCCCGCGAAGGCTTAGCGTCCGGCCTGCCACCCTGCTAGGCTTTATTATTGCAATCCGGCCCGCGGACCTCCCAGTAAAACTCATATCATTTTGTGACATAGACGTAAAAGTAGGTTTCAATTAAGATTTACGGTGGGATAAAAATGTATCAATATCAGCGAGCGATGATGCATGTATATTTTATTTTTCTTTAACTATTAATTTCAAATCCTTGGCCTGAGATAAAAAGAGAAAAAGAGAGGCGAAGAGGAAACGAGAGACGAGGAAAGGGCATGAAACAGAGAACCTATGTGAGGTGTATCAAAACGAATGCTGGATCAACTTGCTACTTCCTCGTCATTATTTTTTATGATTCCAAAATGGCTCTTCGTCGGCGTCTTTTATAACATCACATACAGAAGTCTCTTGAGAAAAAATATCAGATTTGTAGAGTATTCAATGCAATTTTTGTACAATTTATTCATGTAAACAAAATATAGTAATTCTGAGATTTCGTTTTTCACTCCGGCCTGCGATCTCCTTCCAAAAGTCTCATCTGGCCCTCACTCTGAAAAGGTTGTCCGCCCCTGCTCTAACTGAATTCAAGTGGCCCAAAAATGTATGTGAAATAGCAGTTACTTTTTTTAAATCAGGGGAGGCAATCCTGATGACAGCAATTCTTAGTTAGCAATTCAGAGTTCTCTCCCTTAGTCCCTACATTGTTTTATTGTTTGTTTGTTTTTTTGAATTACGACTATAATTAATAGATAGTTTCTAAGAGTTTGATCACTTCCTTTTGGCTAAGAAGAAAGTGTAGTATCTGTTCCGATGGATACTACACCCCATACACCGGTATTGTCTTGGCCTTCGGGGCTTGATTTGCGCCGGTCTATGGGTTTGTCCTGTGCAATTCTAGGAGGTTCACCCTCC
Source organism: Sepiola atlantica (assembly GCA_963556195.1). Lineage (NCBI taxonomy): Eukaryota > Metazoa > Mollusca > Cephalopoda > Sepiida > Sepiolidae > Sepiola > Sepiola atlantica. Next base: position 47,817,091 of record OY744529.1, read on the forward strand.
CAGGCTTTGTCTTCTCACCCTTTAAGAAGGGTTTAGTTTATTGCTAATCGCCTGAGGCGCCCCTACCGGGGAATGCCGATGGGGCTGCCCAGGCATTTTTGAGGGTCACGGGTGCTCTTCCTCTAGGGTGCTGATTTATCAAATCCCACTTTCCGACCTTGTGTCACATTTTACTTTGTGGGAGGTAGATATATACCCACTTGAACTATCATTTCGGAATCCCACCACATTTATAATAATTATTATAAACAGATGTGGTGATAGAGCTTACAACCAACTAAAAATACACAAATATAATGTTTTAGTGTAAAGAAACGTATCTTTTTTAACAAATTGTCTACGAGTAAGAGTATTGAAAATCTACTAAATAAACGGTAAATTTGTATATTAAAACTCAGATATCCCCCCCCCCTTCCCTATCTGCCAAAAAACAATGAGATTCTACTTTTTTTTAGGCGATTACGTGTGAACATCATCCAAAATCTGGTGGAAAGAAAAAAACAATTTAGAATTTAAACAAGGGGATCAATTTTCCATATAAATTTAACGTAAAATGATCCCCTAGTTCCAAGCGACTCTAGCTTTTTAGGGCAGTAACCAATTTTTTAATGCTGAAAATTTAGTAAAAAAAAATATTTTTCATAATTTAAAAAATTAATTATTGACAAAATATGTTATCAAAAAGAAACTAAATAAGACATTAAAAGAGAACAAAAAAGCATAACCCTAAGTCCAAGTGGCACCACACACACTATTTTCTCAATTTAACTCTTAAAAACACAAAAATAAATGTATAGAACATTTACACAAATCAAATTCAATTTGCCTCTGATAGTTCCCAATATAAACAAGGACCCCACACGATCCTGTGTCACGAAACCAAATGTAACACAAGACCCCACACTCTTCGCCCCGTGGGTATCGTCGTCAGCCACTCACGCACAGGTGTTTGATATCCCGGTCGCGGTGCCGAGTAAAACAGATATCTCACTCTGATCCGGAGTCACTGAACCACTTGTAACATAGGTGGTCCACTCGTGTCTTTATCTCGGTACTCACACGTCTGGTCCTCGGCGCAGGAATCCTTCTAGACTGTGAACACCCTCTTTGGCCAGTGATCGTCAATAGCGGCTATAAAAAGAAAGATGTGTTGAATCTCTTCCGGTCGGGATGAATGACGATTTCGTGATTCTGTGAAGGCAAGATTACTTAGCAGGACAATTCGACAATAGAATAATTCAACAACGTCGGTTTCTTTTTGTATCAATTAATTATTAAAAACAATCAAAAGGAAGGATTAATTTTACACTTGAATTTTAGAGTCTCTTATTCTGATAAATTGTCTTTGTTTACTAAACTAGTCGTCGTCTCTCTCTGCGTGTGTGAATCGCTTTTACGACTGCAAAGCCTTAATTGAGATATAACTTGTCTACTCAAAACGGTGGGGGGATCCTATGGCCCATGCCATCCCAATCGAGAGCGATGTTCACGCAACACTCCCGCTTGGTCGGCGCTCGTCCGTCCAGGTCGAATCCCAATTTTTAATTGCCCTGTAACTGTCTTCTCATTCCAAAAACAAAAGTCCTTTCCCCTCCCAGAAAGGCATATTATCACACCTTTTCTTTCTCCAACCTCCCTCCTCTCCAATCCTTCTCCCTCTCCCACCTATTTCTCTATTCCTTCTTTCTCTCTCGGGGCCAGGGTGGGGTATACTGACTTACTCTCCCTCTCTCTCTCCTCCCTTTTTCTGAGTCTTTCTTCATCTCCGGGTGGTTTGGGGTTGAGTGGTACGACAATTGAAATTCTTCGCTTAGGCCTTCAGATATTATCTACATACAAAGAAAACCATTATTCTCTCTCTCAGACCTCTGCCCTAATTAATGATGACAGCCTAAGGGGCGATCTCCACTCCGGCCTCACGCGCTCACCCACATAGTACTGACACACGTATGTTTTTCATTGGCGATAAAAAAGATTTGGCCAAAACCCGGCACACCTGTTTAAACTCGGCCTGTGTAAGATTTAAATGCAATTGACAATCTCTCATGGCTTTCTCAGACAGCCCGGCACCACCTTCCCAGCTTGTTTTGTATAGCCGATCCCGCGGAAAATATGTACTAGTTTTTAGATCTCCACTTGTTTCTACGTAGGGTCCCCCCTCAAGATGCATATTAGTGCGCCCTAAAGGGCAGACTCTGTCGGTTACAATCACTGTTTCACACCAAAAATGCTATCTTAATTCTATTTTACCATAATTTCTGAATCCATCCAATTCCATCTTAAAATGTTCCACGATATTGCTGTTCTTGATATGATTTGGCAACTTATATGAAAAATATATTACTCTATTGACAAAAAAAATCAATTGGTTAATAAATCTAGTTAATAAAATCTCCCTTGATAATAATCTACCAGATTGAGGAGAAATAGACAAGGGAAGGAATGCTCAATATCAAGGATAGTCAGTGTGTGATCATATTTATCATTATAATATATACCTGCTGAAGCACTCATCTCTACTGGACAACATTTGTGGGAATTTGTAGAATTTGGTATATTCGGACTACTGTTCTCATCTTTGGTGTTTTTATCGCAACGTTTCAGCCGATGTAACCTCCAACCTTCTTCAGGTGTACTTTGTCGAACATGGGAATCTTTCTTTCGACAAAGTACACCTGAAGAAGGTCGAAGGTTACATCGGCCGAAACGTTGTGATAAAAACACTCAAGATGAGAACAGTAGTCCGAATATTCCAAATTCTACAAATTGTCAACCCTCATCTCAAAAATTCCGAAACATTTGTGGGAATTACAAAAAGTGTATTTGTGACCTTGACCTTAGAAAACCACTGCAAGAATTATGGTAATAACTAGCAGGGCTACCCGGTGTTGCCCGGGGACCTAGATACCAACATAGAAGAGTTAAAACAAAAGTGTGCGTAACATCTTTCTTGTAAGACTCTTCCAACCCCCTTCCCCCTCTCCCTCTCTCCCCCCCCCCTCTCGCAACTGATTCAATTTAATAGAAGGAAAGAAAAAAGAAAGCAAGAAAGAAAAACAAAACTGACTGCCTGACCTATTTTCAGTATTGTTTTTGTGTGAACCCCACTCGTGTGCACACGGTGGTCAGCAACCACACATGTGTGACACCCTCTTGTTGTGGTGCCAAATTGTGACTCCCACTTGTGTTGATTGTCGTACTGGCAATAAAAATTAATATATAGATCAAAATTCCTCTAGGCCGGAATGGCGATGATGATGATGATGATGATGATGACGTCGCCGATCTTGTCGTCTCGTCCAGTTACTACCACACTCCCACGTTGAAACTGTTTATAGCAGCGAGCGATCACTGGGCGAACAGCAACCGGTTGACACTGCGGGGGCAAAAGATCATTCAAAGCAGAACAAAAGGAAAAGAACAATGTTTAACAACTCGGTCGGGTTTTTTTGTATAGAAGAGTAATTATTAATAAAATAAAAGAATTGATTTTACATTGGATTAATGTCTACCGTATTCGTAAATGTCCTTAGCAAAAGGTTGCGTTATTTCGTTGGTTCTCTGTGTGCGCAAATTCTTTGCACAAGTTCTTGTTTAGTCACAAGTCAACAGGTAAAGGCAATGGCGGGGATTTCGTCCGGTTTTCTTTTTTTCGACGCACGCCATCATCGGCGCACGCCGGGGTCCGTCCAACTCCGTCTCAATCCAACTCTGACTCGCTCTCTCGTCTCTACTCTCTCTACTGGACGTGAGTGAAAAACGCACATTCTTTTATTGAAGATGTCTATCGTCGTACACCCCCTTCTCTGCCATCTTTCTTCCTGCGTATCTTCCTCTCTCAAGGAGGATGGGGACGGGCGCCTCACTTCCCCCTTCCCTAAAAATAAATGGAATTTTCTTTCTATCCCATTGTTATCGCCAAAACAAACGCTTTCTCATTCTGTCACACAGCTGGAGATGATCTATGCCTGGGCTCGTAATTAACGATGACAGGCCCAATTAAATCCCTGCCAAGTCAAAACAGCCTTCACAGAATCGTGATTCAAAAACACGCCATTCACCCAAACAATAATATCGCCTTATTTATATTTCGGAATTAAATTTAAGATTATGGAATTTCATAATCTTTACTTCCCATCTGGCAACTGTCTCCTTGCCTTGGGAGGCAATGGATTCTGACTATAAAACACGACTCCACGAGACCAACTGACGCCTTGTTCCTGTCGTTTGAATAAGTTCGTTTCTACGTCAAATATATACTAGTTTTATATCTCCACCTCGGTCGGTATAGCATTACCACCAAGATGCATACTAGCACGTCACAGGGTACCCGATCCCTATGGGGCCCGGATACTTTGTCACATTCGTAACAACTAAAATTACCCCCGACTACCATCAGCACTGATTTGGTCTATGGTGACCCCAAGGTAATGAATATCACAGTATTTATTTTTACCATAACCAGATCCGGGTCACACTGCATCAAATGTTGTAAGGTTTGTAAGTGTATTTCGTGAAGTTTTTGACTTTTAACCGAACACACATACACAATTACGGCTTTCCTTTATACAGCAGATGGATACAATAAAATATCGAAGGAAAACAATTAAATATTTTTATGAAATACTTTTTCTTTTCCATTTTACAAACTGTTTGTAACAATTTTGGGTGCTTCTTTAGAAACGTGGCCAAGAGTTGAAAGGGGGAGATAACTTTGAGGGGGAGGGGGTCAAATCTGATTTTTTACAAAATGGACGCAAACGTTTTTAACTTTAGAGATAATTATTTAAACTTTATTAAAGAAATGGCTGAACAAAATATAAGTAAAAGATGAGTATTGACCAATTTCAATTAAAACCGTGCTTTTTTTTTTATTTGATGTTTGATTTAGTTCAATAAATCGATTTAATTTTAACGTATCCTCAGAAGTTTTAGGTTTTGTATTTTAACTTCCGTAAAAAAAAAAAACCTTCCCCCCAAAAAAAATATTAAGTTTGAATTATCTGCCCCTTTATTATCTCGTCTCGACCACGTTTCTAAAGAAGCACACAATTTTGGTTTGCTTTTGTGAATCAAGAATTCTTTGAGTGAATGCAAATTTAGTAAAGTTATTAGCATGTCGTGCACATCTTACCTGAAAGAGGTTTGATCGATAAAAGAGACTGAATCAATACCTTTGGTTCTTCCAAGTTCATTAACATGTACGCATGGCCTGGTACCCTAACACCTAGAATATACCCCCACCACTTATTTTAGCTCCTATTAAAAAGCGAATCACTTAAATAATCACATTGCTTTCACTTCAGTATGCTGTTTTATAAAAAATAAAAGATAAAATGAAACAGAGAAAGTCAGCCGACATTTTTTATGAAAAGATAACGAGAAAAAAAGTTCGCCATTTTCAAAAGTGATGAAAATTTATTTGTATAAAAATAAACGCAGAAATGAAGAAAAAATAATATTCAGTTTTAGTTGTATTCTGAGGTTGGATGATCAAAAAAAAAATAATCAGATATGAAAATTCTAGTGTCAGTGTCATTTGAAGGTTCTAACCTCGAAATGTGAGCACTGCATGTTATAGTGACTGCTAAAATTTAGAAAGACATTTCAGTAATGTGTCGCGGAGTTTCACTCGGATGGCTTCGTTCCCTTCGCAAATAATGTGTGTAGAGTACGGCTCAACTTGAATCAATGTATCCTCACTCGGCTGAAAGAGAAAGATAAAGTTTGCGTTGAACATTTATTATAATGATAATATTCATACACTTTAATCAATATGTTAACTCAAAATAATAATATTGATAAACTTTAATCAATATGTTAACTCAAAACATTAATATTAATAAACTTTAATCAATATGTTAACTCAAAATAATAATATTAATAAACTTTAATCAATATGTTAACTCAAAATAATAATATTAACTCAAAATAATATTAATAAACTTTAATCAATATGTTAACTGTAAATAATAATATTCATAAACTTTAATCAATATATTAACTCAAAATAATAATATTCATAAACTTTAATCAATATGTTAACTCAAAATAATAATATTAATAAACTTTAATCAATATATTAACTCAAAATAATAATTTGATAAACTTCTATCAATATATTAACTCAAAATAATAATATTAATAAATTTAAATCAATATATTAACTCAAAATAATAATTTGATAAACTTCTATCAATATATTAATTCAAAATAATAATATTGATAAACTTTAATAAATATATTAACTCAAAATAATAATATTGATAAACTTTAATCAATATATTAATTCAAAATAATATTGATGAACTTTAATCAATATATTAACTCAAAATAATATTGATAAACTTCTATCAATATATTAACTCAAAATAATAATATAAATAAACTTGTATCAATATATTCACTAAAAATGATAATATTAATAAACTTTAATCAATATGTTAACTAAAAATAATAATATTGATAAACTTTAATCAATATATTAACTCAAAATAATAATATTAATAAACATTAATCAATATATTGACTCAAAATAATAATATTGATAAACTTCTATCAATAATATTGATGAACGTCTATAAATATATTAACTCAAAATAATAATATTGATAAACATTAATCAATATATTAACTCAAAATAATAATATTGATAAACTTCTATCAATATAGCTCAAAATAATAATATTGATAAACTTCTATCAATATAGCTCAAAATAATAATATTGATAAACTTCTATCAATATATTAACTCAAAATGATAATATTGATAAACTTCTATCAATATAACTAAAAATAATAATATTGATAAACTTTAATCAATATATTAACTCAAAATAATAATATTGATACACTTCTATCAATATATTAACTCAAAATAATAATATTGATACACTTCTATCAATATATTAACTCAAAATAATAATATTAATAAACTTTAATCAATATATTAACTCAAAATAATAATATTGATAAACTTCTATCAATATAACTCAAAATAATAATATTAATAAACTTTAATCAATATATTAACTCAAAATAATAATATTAATAAACATTAATCAATATATTAACTCAAAATAATAATATTGATAAACTTTAATCAATATATTAACTCAAAATAATAATATTAATAAACATTAATCAATATATTAACTCAAAATAATAATATTGATAAACTTTAATCAATATATTAACTCAAAATAGTAATATTGATAAACTTCTATCAATATATTAACTCATAATAATAATATTAATAAACTTTAATCAATATATTAACTCAAAATAATAATTTTATAAACTTCTATCAATATATTAACTCAAAATAATAATATAAATAAACTTCTATCAATATATTAACTTAAAATAATAATATAAATTAACTTGTATCAATATATTCACTCAAAATGATAATATTAATAAACTTTAATCAATATATTAACTCAAAATAATAATATTGATAAACTTCTATCAATATATTAACTCAAAATAATAATATAAATAAACTTCTATCAATATATTAACTCAAAATAATATTAATAAACATTAATCAATATATTAACTTAAAATAATAATATTGATAAACTTCTATCAATAATATTGATGAACGTCTATCAATATATTAACTCAAAAAAATAATATTGATAAACTTTAATCAATATATTAACTCAAAATATTATTTTTATGAACTTTAATCAATATATTAACTCAAAATAATAATATTGATAAACATTAATCAATATATTAACTCAAAATAATAATATTGATAAACTTTAATCAATATATTAACTCAAAATAGTAATATTGATAAACTTCTATCAATATATTAACTCATAATAATAATATTAATAAACTTTAATCAATATATTAACTCAAAATAATAATTTGATAAACTTCTATCAATATATTAACTCAAAATAATAATATAAATAAACTTCTATCAATATATTAACTTAAAATAATAATATAAATTAACTTGTATCAATATATTCACTCAAAATGATAATATTAATAAACTTTAATCAATATATTAACTCAAAATAATAATATTGATAAACTTCTATCAATATATTAACTCAAAATAATAATATAAATAAACTTCTATCAATATATTAACTTAAAATAATAATATAAATTAACTTGTATCAATATATTCACTCAAAATGATAATATTAATAAACTTTAATCAATATATTAACTCAAAATAATAATATTGATAAACTTCTATCAATATATTAACTCAAAATAATATTAATGAACATTAATCAATATATTAACTTAAAATAATAATATTGATGAACTTCTATCAATAATATTGATGAACGTCTATCAATATATTAACTCAAAAAAATAATATTGATAAACTTTAATCAATATATTAACTCAAAATATTATTTTTATGAACTTTAATAAATATATTAACTCAAAATAATAATATTGATAAACATTAATCAATATATTAACTCAAAATAATAATTTGATAAACTTCTATCAATATATTAACTCAAAATAATAATATTAATAAACTTTAATCAATATATTAACTCAAAATAATAATATTAATAAACTTTAATCAATATATTAACTCAAAATAATAATATTAATAAACTTTAATCAATATATTAACTCAAAATAATAATATTAATAAAGTTTAATCAATATATTAATTCAAAATAATATTGATGAACTTTAATCAATATATTAACTCAAAATAATATTGATAAACTTCTATCAATATATTAACTCAAAATAATAATATAAATAAACTTGTATCAATATATTCACTAAAAATGATAATATTAATAAACTTTAATCAATATGTTAACTAAAAATAATAATATTGATAAACTTTAATCAATATATTAACTCAAAATAATAATATTAATAAACATTAATCAATATATTAACTCAAAATAATAATATTGATAAACTTCTATCAATAATATTGATGAACGTCTATCAATATATTAACTCAAAATAATAATATTGATAAACATTAATCAATATATTAACTCAAAATAATAATATTGATAAACATTAATCAATATATTAACTCAAAATAATAATATTGATACACTTCTATCAATATATTAACTCAAAATAATAATATTGATAAACTTTAATCAATATAGCTCAAAATAATAATATTGATAAACTTTAATCAATATATTAACTCAAAATAATAATATTGATAAACTTCTATCAATATATTAACTAAAAATAATAATATTGATAAACTTCTATCAATATAACTAAAAATAATAATATTGATAAACTTTAATCAATATATTAACTCAAAATAATAATATTGATAAACTTTAATCAATATATTAACTCAAAATAATAATATTGATAAACTTTAATCAATATATTAACTCAAAATAATAATATTAATAAACTTTAATCAATATATTAACTCAAAATAATAATATTGATAAACTTCTATCAATATAACTCAAAATAATAATATTAATAAACTTTAATCAATATATTAACTCAAAATAATAATTTGATAAACTTCTATCAATATATTAACTCAAAATAATAATATAAATAAACTTGTATCAATATATTCACTCAAAATGATAATATTAATAAACTTTAATCATTATATTAATTCAAAATAATAATATTGATAAACTTCTATCAATATATTAACTCAAAATAATATTAATAAACATTAATCAATATATTAACTTAAAATAATAATATTGATAAACTTCTATCAATAATATTGATGAACGTCTATCAATATATTAACTCAAAAAAATAATATTGATAAACTTTAATCAATATATTAACTCAAAATATTATTTTTATGAACTTTAATCAATATATTAACTCAAAATAATAATATTGATAAACATTAATCAATATATTAACTCAAAATAATAATATTGATAAACTTTAATCAATATATTAACTCAAAATAATAATATCAATATGTAAGATAATGAAGAGTGGCAATAATGAATCGTTGATGAGTCCATTTTGTAGGGTACGTCGAGAAAGAAATAAAGGCGACTTGATAACTGTTAAAAAGGAGAAGGTTCCGCAGTGCAAAAGAGAATTTGAACAACGGCGGTTTCAAAAACGCGAAGAGCCAAAACACTTGGTGATCGGAGTATCGATGTACCGGAAGAATGCGAGTTTACCGATATTCATGGCATCGATGAAGCTTTATTGGCTATGGTACACAAGCCCGTCTTGCTGTTAGACTTTTGTGTCCATTCACTAAAAGTGCGGCTGATACGCAAATTGGTACTATGAAGGAATCCCCCTGACTTGTACTATACCAATGTGGTTGTAGAACAATTGTTTCAGTTCACGCTCGGATAGACAATGCAGAACAAATTGCTTTCCAATCGGATGTATATACGAACGAGTTTCTAGCGGAAACCAAGTCTGTGACCTCAGCAAGAAAAAGACTTTCATGAGACAAAAGTATGTCAAAAGAGTGTTTAATATGTGTGCGTAGCCGGCGTAAACCATCCGGTAATGGAAAATAAAGAAAACCAAAGCTTTTTCATATTCGTCTGTTCGTTGTCATTCTTGTTGGATTTTACGGGGTTCCCCGAAAGAACGGGTAATGCAACATAAGCAAAATTAGTTGCCATGACCGGCTATTTTTTACAAAAAAAAAAAAAAATAGAAAAAAAAAAATCAAACCAGGGATGCCACCCAAACCACGAAAAAGGGGTCCAAAGGAACGGTGAGGACAAGAGACCATCAAACCAGCCACTCAAAGATGGAAGACAACACCAGCGGCTGAGTTTATTTTTAAAAAAGAGAAAGGTAGGTGACTTCTGTTTTGTTGCTACGCGTTTTTTTCTCGAGCGGGAGAGAGAGACAAGAAGATTTTTTTTTTTCTTTAGAAAAAAAAAAAAAAATTTTATTAAAGTTTTTTTTATTATTTAAAAAATTGAGCATTTACGCGACTTAATACAGACCCTAATAAGTAAGATTAGGGATGCGGCAGCCACTGTGACGAGCTCGTGGAGGGGGGGAAACATTTTTGAGAAAAATCCGTCCCTTACTGAGAAAAGTAGAAGATGGGCTCAGCGCGTGGTTAGAAGATATGTACAAATATTTTAAGTTGACGGGAATGAGGGATGACACAAAATGCCGTACAGCTTTGGTAACGACAGGGGGCTCGGTGGAGGCTTACATAGATTGATTACTGATGGAAAACCCACAGTGCACGTGGTATGATTTAAGGAATGCATTAAAAGAATACTACAGGATAATAGATGACCCCTAGGCGGCTATCGCAGTGTTGGCAATTGTCAGACAGGGGAGAATAGAGGGGGTACAAGATTATATGCAGCGAATTGTTAAACTTGCTGAGAGAGCATATGTGGGGGCTGAGCAGGGGAACACTGTAGTGAAACAACAAATCATGGGTTTTTTTATAGAAGGGCTGAGGGATGTTGATATAAAAATGGCAGTTTTACGAGAGGAACCACAATCTGTGGAGGCGGCTTATCAGAAAGCTCTCACAGAAAGGAAGTGGAAGATCCGACTTAAAACAAATGTCGATTGTGAATATGAACCGATGGAGATTTGTCATGCTAGAAAAAGGCCTCAGGTGGATACGGTGGATCCAAGAGGCAATAGGGGGTACGGTAGAGGTGAAAGGGGCAGATTCATATATAGAGGTGGGTCACTAGAGAGAATCAGATGTTGGTGATGTGGTAGAGAAGGTCACATACAGTGATTCTGTCCCGTACGGCTACCGGGAAACGGTGGTGGTCTGTTCATAAGGAATCCAATGAACGGAACAGGAAGAAACAGACTGTTTTAGTGGGTAGTATGGGTCCCCCAAAGCCTAAACTGTTAGAAAAAGAGATAGCTTTAGAAGCGGCCAATGGGTCCACGTTATGTATAGACGGCGTATCTAAACTGGAGGTCAGGGTGGGAGACCAAGTGACGTCACACAATTTTTACATAGTCAAAAATTTGAATAGGAAAATAATACTGGGAAGGGACTGGCTGAGAGAAAATGGAGTCAGAATATACTTTGATTTGGGGGCGCTAAGAATAAATGGAGAGTATATAGCGTTAGAAGAGGATATACATATCTCGTCAGTAGTGAGAATAGCAGCAGGCACAACGCTAAAACCGCAACACATGCATACGTGCACTGCACGGATTGGATTGGGAAACAAGACTGACAGAGTATATGAGCTAGAACAGATAAATAGCGGTTATGTCAGTAATCTGGCTGGTATATCGGTGGTCAATGCAGTGGTTAGGGTGAAGGGATCATGTAGATTTCCAGTTCTGATTGTTAATAATACTAACCAAACATTTACCCTAAAGCCAGGAGCAAAACTTACTAAGGTAGGTGACATACTAGAGATTAAGCTAGCGGACACGAGGAAGAGAAACCGGTTACAGATGAAGATTTAGAACAGGTAGAAGTACCGGAGGAATTCAAGTTCGAAATTAATAAATTATTGAACGAGAATAAGGATTTATTTGCAATGGATGACAGAGATTTGGGTAGAACCAACACAGTTAAGATGAGCATAGATACAGGGACGAATGAACCCATTAAAAAGCGGCCTTATCGCACACCACTTAAACAGCGGAAGGCTATGGACGACGCTATCGATCAGATGCTCGAAGCGGGAATCGTGGAACGATCGAGAAGCCCATGGGGCTTTCCAGTGGTACTAGTTGAAAAAAAAGATGGGAGCAAGCGATTCTGCATGGACTGTACGGCTCTCAATAGGATCGTGAAAAGCAATGCTCATCCACTCCCGGTCATTGACGATATCTTATCCATGCTGGGATCGGGGAAATATTTTTCCAAACTTGACCTGAAAAGTGAATATTGGCAGGTCCAACTGCAGGAGACGGACAAAGAGAAAGCGGTCTTTACGTGCTATCGTGGCCTATTCCAATTTAACATCTTACCATTTGGCCTTTCGGGCGGCCCGGGCGTATTCCAAGAATTGATGTCTGTTGTATTGCAGGGGCACGAATCATTCGCCTTAGCATATTTAGATGATATCTTGATATTTTCTGATTCGGTGGTACATCACTTGGAACATATAAGTAAGGTATTAGGTAGGCTGAGAGAACATAACTTAAAGTTGAAACCCACAAAGTGCGAGTTCTTTCGAAGATTCTATGTTTCCTCCCACTTACAAAAGAAAGTTCTCATGCAGTACCACGACGACAATGGCCATATGGGGGTGGAAAAGACATTTAAGGCAATTAGTCAAAAGTATTTTTGGCCGGGATTGATTAAGGAGATAGCAACGTTCGTAGGTAAGTGTATTCCATGCCAGACAAGAAATCTAAAGAAAGAACAACCACAGATGCAGGAATACGATACCCCACTCTTTCCTTTTGCGAAGTGGGGCCTATATGTCACTAGACCGTATCCGACGTCACATTCTAATAACATATATATCGTCACGTTTATCGATATGTATAGTGGTTGGCCTGAAGCATTTGCAGTACCTAATAAGAAGACAGTGATGGTAGCACACCTTTTAATTGAGGAGATTTTTCCCAGGTTCGGGGCACCTCTTCAATTGGTGACTGATAATGGTCCAGAGAATATTAACCAGACGATGAAAGAATTAAACGTACATCACGTGACCACTTCGTATTATCACCCTCAAAGTAACGGCAAAATCGAACGCCTACACCGAACCATAAACAACATAATGGCTAAGAAAATAGGCGACAACGAACCGTCCTCAGACCTTCACATTAACCAGATGTTAGCAGCCATTAGATTTCATGTTGGCGAATCAACGAACTTCTCACCGTTTTATTTGGTCTACAGTAGGGATGTGATTTTGCCATTGAATAACATCCTGAGGCCACGACGGGTATATTACGGTGATGATCATCACACGAGGGAAATCCAGGAGATGCATCGCATGTTAACGTTAGTTCGGAACAACCTAAAGAAAGCGAGAAGACGAGCAATTGACAGAGCGAGTGATAATTCTAAGGAAGTGGAATTTAAGATTGGCGATCTGGTGTACTATAGGAACAGTAGGAAAAATAAATTAGACAAGCGATGGTGGCCGTACTATGTAATCGTGGATAAGACTGGGCCAGCATTGTATAGAATTAGGGACCAACTGACTAGTTCGGTGACAAAGGCACATGCCAGTCACTTGAGAAAAGCGAATGTAGACGAATGGGAATAGATCTTTAAGAAGAACGGGGATGGCAGGATCCTAGAGCTCAGAGGAATCCGATGGGGAGCCAAGTGAAAGAAAAATTGAGGGTCGACCGGGCTCAATTCATTCTGAAAGTAATTCAGATGAAGAAACGCAGTCGAACGTTGAGGACGTCGAGATGCGATCGGGCCAATTTCATTCTGGGAGTGATGCAGATGAGGAAACGGAATCAAACGTAGAAGATGTTGATATTCATCCTCGAGGTGACTATGCAGAGAGTTTAACAGACGTAGACACTGAATCAAATGTCGAAGAGGTCGATAATCAGATGGGAAGTAGGCTGTGGGAGCGAAGTATTTGTGAGATTAATGATCATATCCCGATAATGGAAAGATAGATTAGTAGGCGTAGGCTGAAAGCGGCTGAGGAAATCGCCATGGTTGAGAATAAGCATAAAAATAAAGAGACAAGGAACACACGGAAGGAAGATAAAACAAGAGAAAGGAAAGGTAGGGGGAAGGAAAGCAAGAGTATCTGAAGAATCAGTGATGTAAGGGAGAACTACTCAAATTTGTTTAAGTGCGGTAATTTTAATATGGTACGGTAGGGAATGATAAAGTCAGGGCACGGGGGAACAGCCCTGTTTTAATTAAATCTTTGTATTTGAAAAGCAAAACAACCACTTAAGCTTCGCACACATCATCTCTCAGAGAGGGTTAATGTTAAGCATTGAAGGTGACTCGGAAATACATTTAAGAGGAAATTGGTGGGTATTGTATGCTCGAATCATACCAAACAGGATTGTGCCACATTAGAAAAAAAAAATGATATATATGTATTTGTGTGGGTATGTATATTTCGTCTTTAATTTTCTCTCTCTCTCGGGCGAGAATTGCATGGTGATGATCGGAAGTTGTCTACCGCAGCCAATTGAACATTGGGGGAGTGGGTGACACCAAAGGGATCGGAAAAGAAAAAAGAACAAAGAAAAGTTAGTGGTGGTTAAACACTTGATTTCACGCCAGCTGCAGGATCATTAAGACTCTTTTCGCAATTTTTTTTTTTTTTAAATTTATGACGAATTAATTTTTTATTTTTAATTCAGAGAGGAATAATTCTTTAAAGCCTGTTTCATTTTAGCACTCTTTAGTTGACAGAAAATTTCTTAGAGAAAGAAATTTTGAAAAAGGGGAAAGAGAGGTATGTAAGATAATGAAGAGTGGCAATAATGAATCGTGGACGAGTCCATTGTGGAGGGTACGTCGAGAAAGAAATAAGTGCGACTTGATAACTGTTAAAAAGGAGAAGGTTCCGCAGTGCAAAAGAGAACTTGAACAACGGCGGTTTAAAACATGCGAAGAGCCAAAATGTACCGGAAGAATGCGAGTTTACCGATATTTACGGCATCGATGAAGCTTTATTGGCTATGGTACACAAGCCCGTCTTGCCGTTAGACTTTTGTGTCTATTGACTAAAAATGCGGCTGATACGCAAATTGGTACTATGAAGGAATCCCCTGACTTGTACTTCACCAATGTGGTTGTAGAACAATTGTTTCAGTTCACGCTCGGATAGACAATGCAGAGCAAATTGCTTTCCAATCGGATGTATATACGAACGAGTTTCTAGCGGAAACCAAGTCTGTGACCTCAGCAAGAAAAAGACTTTCATGAGACAAAAGTATGTCAAACGATTGTTTAATATGTGTGTGTAACCGGCGTAAACCATCCGGTAATGAAAAATAAAGAAAACCAAAGTTTTTTCATATACATCTGTTCTTTGTCATTCTTGTTGGATCTTACTGGGTACCCTGAAAGAACGGGTAATGCAACAAATATATTAACTCAATATAATAATATTGATAAACTTCTATCAATATATAACTCAAAATAATAATATTGATAAACTTCTCAGTCAGGGGGTCAGTCAAGCACTTAACATGAACATAACAAAACAGTAGAGATGCTAGCAACCTGTGTTCTGTGTGAAAGAGGTTGTAAGGACGAGAAATGATTATCCCCCACTAGATTGCGAAGTCCATTCTGTACTTTGTCAAGACAAGAAAGAGTGCCCCGAGCAGCACCTCCCTAGATATGACAGCAGTACCTCCCCATCTTAGGATGAATTCAGGTAGAGGATTGCATCAAGAATCAGATACTTTCTGGAGCGGTACGACGATCCATCATTTTTCCAGCGACTTTAGCAACAGATTTGATGTAAGTTTTCCATTTCAAGTCGGGTGTAAAAGTCAGTCTTAGAAGCTTATCAAAGAAGGGGGCTTTCTCGAGGAGGGAGCCATTCATTTCGACTGGGGCAAAGCGAGAATCCGAGTGGTGGTGGTGAAAAGAGAGAAGCTTGGTTTTAGAGGCGGTAAAAGTAACGAGTCACTTTTTCCCTTTTATCGCACTACATGCTCAAAGTCAGAGCAGAGACAGAGTCAGAAAGATCTTGATCATCGATGCTCTTCGAGGTGCTGCCATAGACTGTTGTGTCGCCTGCATGGATGTCAATGAATGATCTCAGAATATGATTTGGAAGATCATTTATGAAGATCAGGTAGAGGGTTGCGCCAAGAATGAATCGCTGGAATTGATGCTGTGTGCTTCGGACTTTTGCCCGTCAATAACTACTTTTGTAAAGACCTATCGAAGCGAAAGGATTTGATGGTTGAGACGACATTTCTAGATATTCCATAGCTAATAAGTTTGATGAAGCAAATCTTTGTGCCAATCCTTATCGAAGTATCAGGTTGGAAAGAAAGTAATGTCGTATTTTTACTGCATCACTTTGCAGCCTCCTAAGTTTTATATAGTTCTAGATTTTTTGGTGAATTGGTGTCTTAATATCTTGCTTTGCCTTTCAGATATAGTAATTAGTTGGAAAATATTAAGTTTAATGGTCTCAGCCGTCAAAAAATGGATATTAGTGAAATGCTCCATTTGAGACATTGCATGCTCTATGAATCCAAAAAAGGAAACTCAGCTGCAGAAGCTACAAGGAATATTGGAACTGTCTATGGGATAAATGTTCTGCTGATTGAAAATGTCAACGGTGGTTTGCAACATTTTCTTCTGGAGGCTTTAACTTGTCAGATCGGCGACGTTCAGGAAAGCCAAAATCAATTGATAAAGACATCATTAAAGACGCTGTGGAGGTCAATCCAATGTTAACCAGCAGAGAATTAGCTCAACAATTCAATACAACCCATACCACAATTATTTCATGCCTTCACGAGTTAGGAAAAGTTTCAAAACTTGGACTGTGGGTTCCCCACGATTTGACCGACGCTCAACGAAATTAAAGATTGACTGTTTGAACATCTTTGCTTTCCAGGAATCATCAAGAACCATTTTTGCAAAGAATTGTGACTGGAGATGAAAAATGGGTTCTTTACAAGAATACCCAACACAAAAGACAATGGTTAGACCGAAACCAAAGTCCACAGCCTGTTCCAAAACAAGGACTACACCCAAAGAAGGTTGGTGGGACATGAGAAGACTGATTCATTATGAGTTACTAGAGCCTAATAAAACAATCACAGCAGTAAAATATTGTTCGCAGCTGGATGATTAAAGAATTGCTCTATAAAAAAACGACCAGCATTACTCAATAGGAAGGGTGTAGTGCGTCATCATAACGCGAAACCTCACACAGCAAAACTCACTCAGGAGAAGGTCATGAGTTTCAACTGGGAAGTTTTGCCTCATCCGCCTTATTCACCTAACATTGCTCCATACGACTACCATCTTTTCTGGTTGTTGCAGCATCACTTAAACAATAAAATTTATGAAAATAACGACCAACTCAAAAATGACCTAAATTTGTTATTCTCTCAAAGATCAGACACATTTTTTGAAGAAGGCATCAAGAAGCTTGTTGATCGTTGGACAGAAGTCATAGAAATTGAGGGAAATTATTGTAAAGATTAAAAATGCCCTTATGTGAATGTTTCAGATTAAATAAATGTGTTGGACAAAAACGACATTACTTTCTTTCCAACCTGATACTTTGATATATCAGATTAGGCTATCGCCTTTTTATGAGATTAGGCTATCGCTTTTTTTTGTCATTTCCTCTAGCAACAGCTAGAGGAAATGACGACATACGATATAGGGACAAGTACGTAAAGCGAGGCACTCTAGCTTAGAAAGTGTTATGGTGTAAGCTGATATACCTTTTTCAGGAATAAATGGATTTACCCAGACATAATAAATACAGTTACGACTAAACGGTGTGGCATGACGCATACTTCTCTAACATACTTTTGTTAAATACACTTTTGTTAACTATACCGCTGTGTTTGTCTTCATTATTACTGGCCTTCAAGGCCACAACAGGAAGTGAGACAGAACAGAGCTAAAATAATGACGTAAGAACTAGAGATGAACAAAGCAAGGGGCTTAGGGGCCCTGTTTCTACAACCTCCTAACCTTATTCTCTTCGCTGCCAGCAAAGTTTTAGGCAATACCAACAGTCAAATACATGATCTTCTAAAACGATTGCTTTCATTTGTGTTGCTTGGGTCGGAATTGGATTCGAAAGTTAGAAGTCCTCAGTCCAGAATAACCGCTGTGGGTGAACGCTTAAAGACACCAGCTATGATTTTATCTTATACAGAATTATACTGATTGGGACATGCAGAGTGTCGAACTTCCACTGAAGTTGGAGATGATATAACCGTCTAAAAATTCAATTTAATTCAGAACCAGGTAAGCATGGGGTAACACATCAACCCCCTAAACACTTACACTGCTGTTCAACCCGTAGTATTGTGGTGTATAGCCTTACATGTAAGAAGATAACAACAATTTTTTTAATTGTAATTCACTTATAATATAACAGGCACTTTCTCTGTCTGTATGTCTGCAGGAATTTTTGTAAATGTAAGAAATACATTAGGGCATATCTTAATGACTAAATAAACAATAAATACATTTAACGCCAAGTGCATGATTCGAACTCGCAACCTGAACGTCTTAAGTCAAAGTGGAATATTTTAGTCTGCAGCTCTAACGACTGAGCCAACCTGCCGAAGATAATAGAAGAATTTCTGATTCACATAGTTAGCACAGAAGAAATGCTTTTTTCCCCCCTTTTTTACTAATTGACAGCAAATGATCTTACCACAAGGCTATGTAATGAAGAAATGCTTTTTTCCCGTTTTTTACTTACTGAGAAAGAATGATCTTAAAACGATGCTATATAATGTAGAAATGCTTTTTTCCCCTTTTTTACTTACTGACAACAAATGATCTTAAAACGGTGCTATGTAATGAAGAAATGCTTTTTTCCCCTTTTTTACTTACTGACAACAAATGATCTTAAAACGATGCTATGTAATGAAGAAATGCTTTTTTTCTTTTTTTTTACTTACTGACAACAAATGATGTTAAGACGAGGCTATGTAATGAAGAAATGCTTTTTTCTTTTTTATTACTTGCTGACAATAAATGATCTTAAAACGAGGCTATGTAATAAAGAAATGCTTTTTTCCCCCCTTTTTTACTTACTGACAACAAATGATCTTAAAACGAGGCAATGTAATGAAGAAATGCTTTTTTCTCTTTTTTTACTTACTGACAACAAATGATCTTAAAACAACGCTATGTAATGAAGAAAGGCCTTTTCTTTTTTTTTACTTACTGACAACTAATGATCTTAAAACAGGGCTATGTAATGAAGAAATGCTTTTTTCCCCTTTTTTCCTTACTGAGAACAGAATGATCTTAAAACGAGGCTATGTAATGAAGAAATGCTTTTTTCTTTTTTTTTTACTTACTGACAACAAATGATCTTAAAACGAGGCTAAGTAATGAAGAAATGCTCTTTCCCCCCTCTTTTACTTACTGACAACGAATGATCTTAAAACGAGGCTATGTAATGAAGAAAGGCTTTTTTCTTTTTTTTTACTAACTGACAACGAATGATCTTAAAACGAGGCTATGTAATGAAGAAATGCTTTTTTCTTTTTTTACTTACTGACAGCAAATGATCTTAAAAAGAGGCTATGTAATGAAGAAATGCTTTTTTCCCCCCTTTTTTACTTACTGACAACAAATAATCTTAAAACGAGGCTATGTAATGAAGAAATGCTTTTTCCCCCTTTTTTACTTACTGACAACGAATTATCTAAAAAGGAAGCTATGTAATGAAGAAATGCTTTTTTCTTTTTTTTTACTTACTGACAACAAATGATCTTAAAACGAGGCTATGTAATGAAAAAATGCTTTTTTCTTTTTTTACTTACTGGCAACTAATGATCTTAAAACGATGCTATGTAATGAAGAAATGCTTTTCTGCCCCCTTTTTTACTTACTGACAACGAATGATCTTAAAACGAGGCTATGTAATGAAGAAATGCTTTTTCCCCCCTTTTTTACTTACTGACAACGAATGATCTTAAAACGAGGCTATGTAATGAAGAAATGCTTTTTTCCCCTTTTTTACTTACTGACAACAAATAATTTTAAAACGAGGCTATGTAATGAAGAAATGCTTTTTTCCCCTTTTTTCCTTACTGACAACAGATGATCTTTAAACAAGGCTATGTAATGAAGAAATACTTTTTCCTCTATTTTTTACTTACTGACAACGAATGATCTTAAAACGAGGCTATGTAATGAAGAAATGCTTTTTTCCCAATTTTTTTACTTACTGACAACAAATGATCTTAAAACAGGGCTATGTAATGAAGAAATGCTCTTTCCCCCCTCTTTTACTTACTGACAACGAATGATCTTAAAACGAGGCTATGTAATGAAGAAAGGCTTTTTTCTTTTTTTTTACTAACTGACAACGAATGATCTTAAAACGAGGCTATGTAATGAAGAAATGCTTTTTTCTTTTTTTTACTTACTGACAGCAAATGATCTTAAAAAGAGGCTATGTAATGAAGAAATGCTTTTTTCCCCCCTTTTTTACTTACTGACAACAAATAATTTTAAAACGAGGCTATGTAATGAAGAAATGCTTTTTCCCCCATTTTTTACTTACTGACAACGAATTATCTAAAAAGGAAGCTATGTAATGAAGAAATGCTTTTTTCTTTTTTTTTACTTACTGACAACAAATGATCTTAAAACGAGGCTATGTAATGAAGAAATGCTTTTTTCTTTTTTTACTTACTGGCAACTAATGATCTTAAAACGATGCTATGTAATGAAGAAATGCTTTTCTCCCCCCTTTTTTACTTACTGACAACGAATGATCTTAAAACGAGGCTATGTAATGAAGAAATGCTTTTCCCCCCTTTTTTACTTACTGACAACAAATGATCTTAAAACGAGGCTATGTAATGAAGAAATGCTTTTTCCCCCCTTTTTTACTTAATGACAACGAATGATCTTAAAACGAGGCTATGTAATAAAGAAATGATTTTTTCCCCTTTTTTACTTACTAACAACAAATAATTTTAAAACGAGGCTATGTAATGAAGAAATGCTTTTTCCTCCATTTTTTACTTACTGACAACGAATGATCTTAAAACAAGGCTATGTAATGAAGAAATGTTTTTTTCCTAATTTTTTTACTTACTGACAACAAATGATCATAAAACGAGCCTATGTAATGAAGAAATGCTTTTTTCTCTTTTTTACTTACTGACAACAAATGATCTTAAAACGAGGCTATGTAATGAAGAAATGCTTTTTTCTTTTTTTACTTACTGGCAACAAATGATCTCAAAACAAGGCTATGTAATGAAGAAATGCTTTTCTCCCCCCTTTTTTACTTACTGACAACGAATGATCTTAAAACGAGGCTATGTAATGAAGAAATGCTTTTTCCCCCCTTTTTTACTTACTGACAACGAATGATCTTAAAACGAGGTTATGTAATGAAGAAATGCTTTTTTCTTCTTTTTTTACTTACTGACAACGAATGATCTGTAAACGCGGCTATGTAATGAAGAAATGCTTTTTTCTCTTTTTTTTCTTACTGACAACGAATGATCTTAAAACGAGGCTATGTAATGAAGAAATGCTTTTCTTTTTTTTTACTTACTGACAACAAATGATTTTAAAACGAGGCTAAGTAATGAAGAAATGCTTTTTTTCTCTTTTTTTACTTACTGACAACAAATAATCTTAAAACGAGGCTATGTAATGAAAAAATGCTTTTTTCCCTTTATTTACTTACTGACAACAAATGATGTTAAAAAAAGGCTATGTAATGAAGAAATGCTTTTTTCCCCTTTTCTTACTGACAACGAATGATCTTAAAACGAGGCTATGTAATAAAGTAATGCTTTTTCCCCTTTTTTTCTTACTGACAAAGAATGATCTTAAAACAAGGCTATGTAATGAAGAAATACTTTTTTTCCCATTTCTTTACTTACTGACAACAAATGATCATAAAACGAAGCTATGTAATTAAGAAATGCTTTTTTCCCCATTTTTTTACTTACTGACAACGAATGATCTTAAAACTAGGCTATGTAATAAAGTAATGCTATTTCCCCTTTTTTTCTTACTGTAAACAAATGATCTTAAAACAAGGCTATGTAATGAAGAAATACTTTTTTTCCCATTTCTTTACTTACTGACAACAAATGATCATAAAACGAGGCTATGTAATGAAGAAATGCTTTTTTCCTCTATTTTTTACTTACTGACAACAAATGATCTTAAAACGAGGCTATGTAATGAAGAAATGCTTTTTTCTTTTTTTACTTACTGGCAACTAATGATCTTAAAACGATACTATGTAATGAAGAAATGCTTTTTTCCCCTTTTTTACTTACTGACAACGAATGATCTTAAAACGAGGCTGCGTAATGAAGAAATGCTTTTTCCCCCCTTTTTTACTTACTGACAACGAATGATCTTAAAACGAGGCTATGTAATGAAGAAATGCTTTTTTCCCCTTTTTTACTTACTGACAACAAATAATTTTAAAACTAGGCTATGTAATGAAGAAATGCTTTTTTCCCCTTTTTTCCTTACTGACAACAGATGATCTTTAAACAAGGCTATGTAATGAAGAAATGCTTTTTCCTCCATTTTTTACTTACTGACAACGAATGATCTTAAAACAAGGCTATGTAATGAAGAAATGCTTTTTTCCCAATTTTTTTACTTACTGACAACAAATGATCATAAAACGAGGCTATGTAATGAAGAAATGCTTTTTTCCCCTTTTTTCCTTACTGAGAACGAATGATCTTAAAACGAGGCTATGTAATGAAGAAATGCTTTTTTCTTTTTTTTTTACTTACTGACAACAAATGATTTTAAAACGAGGCTAAGTAATGAAGAAATGCTCTTTCCCCCCTCTTTTACTTACTGACAACGAATGATCTTAAAACGAGGCTATGTAATGAAAAAATGTTTTTTTCTTTTTTTTACTTACTGACAGCAAATGATCTTAAAAAAAGGCTATGTAATGAAGAAATGCTTTTTTCCCCCCTTTTTTACTTACTGACAACAAATAATCTTAAAACGAGGCTATGTAATGAAGAAATGCTTTTTCCCCCCTTTTTTACTTACTGACAACGAATTATCTAAAAAGGAAGCTATGTAATGAAGAAATGCTTTTTTCTTTTTTTTTACTTACTGACAACAAATGATCTTAAAACGAGGCTATGTAATGAAGAAATGCTTTTTTCTTTTTTTACTTACTGGCAACTAATGATCTTAAAACGATGCTATGTAATGAAGAAATGCTTTTCTCCCCCCTTTTTTACTTACTTACAACGAATGATCTTAAAACGAGTCTATGTAATGAAGAAATGCTTTTTCCCCCCTTTTTTACTTACTGACAACGAATGATCTTAAAACGAGGCTATGTAATGAAGAAATGCTTTTTTCCCCTTTTTTACTTACTGACAACAAATAATTTTAAAACGAGGCTATGTAATGAAGAAATGCTTTTTCCTCCATTTTTTACTTACTGACAACGAATGATCTTAAAACAAGGCTATGTAATGAAAAAATGTTTTTTTCCCAATTTTTTTACTTACTGACAACAAATGATCATAAAACGAGGCTATGTAATGAAGAAATGCTTTTTTCTCTTTTTTACTTACTGACAACAAATGATCTTAAAACGAGGCTATGTAATGAAGAAATGCTTTTTTCTATTTTTACTTACTGGCAACTAATGATTTTAAAACAAGGCTATGTAATGAAGAAATGCTTTTCTCCCCCCTTTTTTACTTACTGACAACGAATGATCTTAAAACGAAGCTATGTAATGAAGAAATGCTTTTTCCCCCCTTTTTTACTTACTGACAACGAATGATCTTAAAACAAGGGTATGTAATGAAGAAATGCTTTTTTCTTCTTTTTTACTTACTGACAACGAATGATCTTAAAACGAGGCTATGTAATGAAGAAATGCCTTTTCCCCCCTTTTTTACTTACTGACAACGAATGATCTTAAAACAAGGGTATGTAATGAAGAAATGCTTTTTTCTTCTTTTTTACTTACTAACAACGAATGATCTTTAAACGCGGCTATGTAATGAAGAAATGCTTTTTTCTCTTTTTTTCTTACTGACAACGAATGATCTTAAAACGAGGCTATGTAATGAAGAAATGCTTTTTTCCCCTTTTTTCCTTACTGACAACGAATGATCTTAAAACGAGGCTATGTAATGAAGAAATGCTTTTTTCTCTTTTTTACTTACTGACAACAAATAATCTTAAAACGAGGCTATGTAATGAAGAAATGCTTTTTCGCTTTTTTTACTTACTGACAACAAATAATCTTAAAACGAGTCTATGTAATGAAAAAATGCTTTTTTCCGTTTATTTACTTATTGACAACAAATCATCTTAAAACGAGGCTATTTAATGAAGAAATGCTTTTTTTCCCTTTTTTACTCACTGACAAAGAATGATCTTAAAACGATGCTATGTAATGAAGAAATGCTTTTTTCCATTTTTCCTTATTGACAACAAATGATGTTAAAAAAAGGCTATGTAATGAAGAAATGCTTTTTCCCCCCTTTTTTACTTACTGACAACGAATGATCTTAAAACGAGGCTATGTAATGAAGAAATGATTTTTTCCCCTTTTTTACTTACTGACAACAAATAATTTTAAAACGAGGCTATGTAATGAAGAAATGATTTTTTCCCCTTTTTTTACTTACTGACAACAAATGATCTTAAAACGAGGCTAAGTAATGAAGAAATGCTCTTTCCCCCCTCTTTTACTTACTGACAACGAATGATCTTAAAACGAGGCTATGTAATGAAGAAAAGCTTTTTTCTTTTTTTTTACTAACTGACAACGAATGATCTTAAAACGAGGCTATGTAATGAAGAAATGCTTTTTTCTTTTTTTACTTACTGACAACAAATAATCTTAAAACGATGCTATGTAATGAAGAAATGCTTTTTCCCCCCTTTTTTACTTACTGACAACGAATGATCTTAAAACGAGGCTATGTAATGAAGAAATGCTTTTTCCCCCCTTTTTTACTTACTGACAACGAATGATTTTAAAACGAGGCTATGTAATGAAGAAATGATTTTTTCCCCTTTTTTACTTACTAACAACAAATAATTTTAAAACGAGGCTATGTAATGAAGAAATACTTTTTTCCCCTTTTTTACTTACTGACAACAAATAATTTTAAAACGAGGCTATGTAATGAAGAAATGCTTTTTTCCCTTTATTTACTTACTGACAACGAATGATCTTAAAACGAGGTTATGTAATGAAGAAATGCTTTTTTCTTCTTTTTTACTTACTGACAACGAATGATCTGTAAACGCGGCTATGTAATGAAGAAATGCTTTCTTCTCTTTTTTTTCTTACTGACAACGAATGATTTTAAAACGAGGCTATGTAATGAAGAAATGCTTTTTTCCCCTTTTTTCCTTACTGACAAAGAATGATCTTAAAACGAGGCTATGTAATGAAGAAATGCTTCTTTTTTTTTTTTTACTTACTGACAACAAATGATCTTAAAACGAGGCTATGTAATGAAGAAATGCTTTTTCGCTTTTTTTACTTACTGACAACAAATAATCTTAAAACGAGGCTATGTAATGAAAAAATGCTTTTTTCCCTTTATTTACTTACTGACAACAAATAATCTTAAAACGAGGCTATTTAATGAAGAAATGCTTTTTTTCCCTTTTTTACTTACTGACAAAGAATGATCTTAAAACGATGCTATGTAATGAAGAAATGCTTTTTTCCATTTTTCCTTACTGACAACAAATGATGTTAAAAAAAGGCTATGTAATGAAGAAATGCTTTTCTCCCCCCTTTTTTACTTACTGACAACGAATGATCTTAAAACGAGGCTATGTAATGAAGAAATGCTTTTTTCTCTTTTTTTTCTTACTGACAAAGAATGATCTTAAAACGAGGCTATGTAATGAAGAAATGCTTTTTTCCCCTTTTTTCCTTACTGACAACGAATGATCTTAAAACGAGGCTATGTAATGAAGAAATGCTTCTTTTTTTTTTTTTACTTACTGACAACAAATGATCTTAAAACGAGGCTATGTAATGAAGAAATGCTTTTTCGCTTTTTTTACTTACTGACAACAAATAATCTTAAAACGAGGCTATGTAATGAAAAAATGCTTTTTTCCCTTTATTTACTTACTGACAACAAATAATCTTAAAACGAGGCTATTTAATGAAGAAATGCTTTCTTTCCCTTTTTTACTTACTGACAAAGAATGATCTTAAAACGATGCTATGTAATGAAGAAATGCTTTTTTCCATTTTTCCTTACTGACAACAAATGATGTTAAAAAAAGGCTATGTAATGAAGAAATGCTTTTCTCCCCCCTTTTTTACTTACTGACAACGAATGATCTTAAAACGAGGCTATGTAATGAAGAAATGCTTTTTTCCCCTTTTTTACTTACTGACAACAAATAATTTTAAAACGAGGCTTGTAATGAAGAAATTCTTTTTTCCCCTTTTTTCCTTACTGACAACAGATGATCTTTAAACAAGGCTATGTAATGAAGAAATACTTTTTCCTCCATTTTTTACTTACTGACAACGAATGATCTTAAAACAAGGCTATGTAATTAAGAAATGCTTTTTTCCCAATTTTTTTACTTACTGACAACAAATGATCATAAAACGAGGCTATGTAATGAAGAAATGCTTTTTTCTCTTTTTTTACTTACTGACAACTAATGATCTTAAAACGAGTCTATGTAATGAAGAAATGCTTTTTCCCCCCTTTTTTACTTACTGACAACGAATGATCTTAAAACGAGTCTATGTAATGAAGAAATGCTTTTTCCCACCTTTTTTACTTACTGACAACGAATGATCTTAAAACGAGGCTATGTAATGAAGAAATGCTTTTTTCCCCTTTTTTACTTACTGACAACAAATAATTTTAAAACGAGGCTATGTAATGAAGAAATGCTTTTTCCTCCATTTTTTACTTACTGACAACGAATGATCTTAAAACAAGGCTATGTAATGAAAAAATGTTTTCTTCCCAATTTTTTTACTTACTGACAACAAATGATCATAAAACGAGGCTATGTAATGAAGAAATGCTTTTTTCTCTTTTTTACTTACTGACAACAAATGATCTTAAAACGAGGCTATGTAATGAAGAAATGCTTTTTCCCCCCTTTTTTACTTACTGACAACGAATGATCTTAAAACAAGGGTATGTAATGAAGAAATGCTTTTTTCTTCTTTTTTACTTACTGACAACGAATGATCTTAAAACGAGGCTATGTAATGAAGAAATGCCTTTTCCCCCCTTTTTTACTTACTGACAACGAATGATCTTAAAACAAGGGTATGTAATGAAGAAATGCTTTTTTCTTCTTTTTTACTTACTGACAACGAATGATCTTTAAACGCGGCTATGTAATGAAGAAATGCTTTTTTCTCTTTTTTTCTTACTGACAACGAATGATCTTAAAACGAGGCTATGTAATGAAGAAATGCTTTTTTCCCCTTTTTACCTTACTGACAACGAATGATCTTAGGACGAGGCTATGTAATGAAGAAATGCTTTTTTTTTTTTAACTTGCTGACAACAAATGATCTTAAAACAGGCTATGTAATTAAGAAATGCTTTTTTCTTTTTTTTTACTTACTGACAACAAATGATCTTACAACGAGGCTATGTAATGAACAAATGCTTTTTTCTCTTTTTTTACTTACTAACAAATAATCTTAAAACGAGGCTATGTAATGAAGAAATGCTTTTTCGCTTTTTTTACTTACTGACAACAAATAATCTTAAAACGAGTCTATGTAATGAAAAAATGCTTTTTTCCCTTTATTTACTTACTGACAACAAATAATCTTAAAACGAGGCTATTTAATGAAGAAATGCTTTTCCCCCCTTTTTTACTTACTGACAAAGAATGATCTTAAAACGATGCTATGTAATGAAGAAATGCTTTTTTCCATTTTTCCTTATTGACAACAAATGATGTTAAAAAAAGGCTATGTAATGAAGAAATGCTTTTTCCCCCCTTTTTTACTTACTGACAACGAATGATCTTAAAACGAGGCTATGTAATGAAGAAATGATTTTTTCCCCTTTTTTACTTACTGACAACAAATAATTTTAAAACGAGGCTATGTAATGAAGAAATGATTTTTTCCCCTTTTTTTACTTACTGACAACAAATGATCTTAAAACGATGCTATGTAATGAAGAAATGCTTTTTCCCCCCTTTTTTACTTACTGACAACGAATGATCTTAAAACGAGGCTATGTAATGAAGAAATGCTTTTTCCCCTTTTTTACTTACTGACAACGAATGATTTTAAAACGAGGCTATGTAATGAAGAAATGATTTTTTCCCCTTTTTTACTTACTAACAACAAATAATTTTAAAACGAGGCTATGTAATGAAGAAATACTTTTTTCCCCTTTTTTACTTACTGACAACAAATAATTTTAAAACGAGGCTATGTAATGAAGAAATGCTTTTTCCCCCCTTTTTTACTTACTGACAACGAATGATCTT
Source organism: Sepiola atlantica (assembly GCA_963556195.1). Taxonomy (NCBI): domain Eukaryota; kingdom Metazoa; phylum Mollusca; class Cephalopoda; order Sepiida; family Sepiolidae; genus Sepiola; species Sepiola atlantica. Next base: position 47,846,171 of record OY744529.1, read on the forward strand.
AAAACGAGGTTATGTAATGAAGAAATGCTTTTTTCTTCTTTTTTACTTACTGACAACGAATGATCTGTAAACGCGGCTATGTAATGAAGAAATGCTTTTTTCTCTTTTTTTTCTTACTGACAACGAATGATCTTAAAACGAGGCTAAGTAATGAAGAAATGCTCTTTCCCCCCTCTTTTACTTACTGACAACGAATGATCTTAAAACGAGGCTATGTAATGAAGAAAAGCTTTTTTCTTTTTTTTTACTAACTGACAACGAATGATCTTAAAACGAGGCTATGTAATGAAGAAATGCTTTTTTCTTTTTTTTACTTACTGACAGCAAATGATCTTAAAAAGAGGCTATGTAATGAAGAAATGCTTTTTTCCCCCCTTTTTTACTTACTGACAACAAATGATCTTAAAACGAGGCAATGTAATGAAGAAATGCTTTTTCCTCCATTTTTTACTTACTGACAACGAATTATCTAAAAAGGAAGCTATGTAATGAAGAAATGCTTTTTTCTTTTTTTTTACTTACTGACAACAAATGATCTTAAAACGAGGCTATGTAATGAAGAAATGCTTTTTTCTTTTTTTACTTACTGGCAACTAATGATCTTAAAACGATGCTATGTAATGAAGAAATGCTTTTCTCCCCCCTTTTTTACTTACTGACAACGAATGATCTTAAAACGAGGCTATGTAATGAAGAAATGCTTTTCCCCCCTTTTTTCCTTACTGACAACGAATGATCTTAAAACGAGGCTATGTAATGAAGAAATGCTTCTTTTTTTTTTTTTACTTACTGACAACAAATGATCTTAAAAGGAGGCTATGTAATGAAGAAATGCTTTTTCGCTTTTTTTACTTACTGACAACAAATAATCTTAAAACGAGGCTATGTAATGAAAAAATGCTTTTTTCCCTTTATTTACTTACTGACAACAAATAATCTTAAAACGAGGCTATTTAATGAAGAAATGCTTTTTTTCCCTTTTTTACTTACTGACAAAGAATGATCTTAAAACGATGCTATGTAATGAAGAAATGCTTTTTTCCATTTTTCCTTACTGACAACAAATGATGTTAAAAAAAGGCTATGTAATGAAGAAATGCTTTTCTCCCCCCTTTTTTACTTACTGACAACGAATGATCTTAAAACGAGGCTATGTAATGAAGAAATGCTTTTTTCCCCTTTTTTACTTACTGACAACAAATAATTTTAAAACGAAGCTTGTAATGAAGAAATTCTTTTTTCCCCTTTTTTCCTTACTGACAACAGATGATCTTTAAACAAGGCTATGTAATGAAGAAATACTTTTTCCTCCATTTTTTACTTACTGACAACGAATGATCTTAAAATGAGGCTATGTAATGAAGAAATGCTTTTTTCCCAATTTTTTTACTTACTGACAACAAATGATCATAAAACGAGGCTATGTAATGAAGAAATGCTTTTTTCTCTTTTTTTACTTACTGACAACAAATGATCTTAAAACAACGCTATGTAATGAAGAAAGGCCTTTTCTTTTTTTTACTTACTGACAACTAATGATCTTAAAACAGGGCTATGTAATGAAGAAATGCTTTTTTCCCCTTTTTTCCTTACTGAGAACGAATGATCTTAAAACGAGGCTATGTAATGAAGAAATGCTTTTTTCTTTTTTTTTTACTTACTGACAACGAATGATTTTAAAACGAGGCTATGTAATGAAGAAATGATTTTTTCCCCTTTTTTACTTACTAACAACAAATAATTTTAAAACGAGGCTATGTAATGAAGAAATACTTTTTTCCCCTTTTTTACTTACTGACAACAAATAATTTTAAAACGAGGCTATGTAATGAAGAAATGCTTTTTCCCCCCTTTTTTACTTACTGACAACGAATGATCTTAAAACGAGGTTATGTAATGAAGAAATGCTTTTTTCTTCTTTTTTACTTACTGACAACGAATGATCTGTAAACGCGGCTATGTAATGAAGAAATGCTTTTTTCTCTTTTTTTTCTTACTGACAACGAATGATCTTAAAACGAGGCTAAGTAATGAAGAAATGCTCTTTCCCCCCTCTTTTACTTACTGACAACGAATGATCTTAAAACGAGGCTATGTAATGAAGAAAAGCTTTTTTCTTTTTTTTTACTAACTGACAACGAATGATCTTAAAACGAGGCTATGTAATGAAGAAATGCTTTTTTCTTTTTTTTACTTACTGACAGCAAATGATCTTAAAAAGAGGCTATGTAATGAAGAAATGCTTTTTTCCCCCCTTTTTTACTTACTGACAACAAATGATCTTAAAACGAGGCAATGTAATGAAGAAATGCTTTTTCCTCCATTTTTTACTTACTGACAACGAATTATCTAAAAAGGAAGCTATGTAATGAAGAAATGCTTTTTTCTTTTTTTTTACTTACTGACAACAAATGATCTTAAAACGAGGCTATGTAATGAAGAAATGCTTTTTTCTTTTTTTACTTACTGGCAACTAATGATCTTAAAACGATGCTATGTAATGAAGAAATGCTTTTCTCCCCCCTTTTTTACTTACTGACAACGAATGATCTTAAAACGAGGCTATGTAATGAAGAAATGCTTTTCCCCCCTTTTTTCCTTACTGACAACGAATGATCTTAAAACGAGGCTATGTAATGAAGAAATGCTTCTTTTTTTTTTTTTACTTACTGACAACAAATGATCTTAAAACGAGGCTATGTAATGAAGAAATGCTTTTTCGCTTTTTTTACTTACTGACAACAAATAATCTTAAAACGAGGCTATGTAATGAAAAAATGCTTTTTTCCCTTTATTTACTTACTGACAACAAATAATCTTAAAACGAGGCTATTTAATGAAGAAATACTTTTTCCTCCATTTTTTACTTACTGACAAAGAATGATCTTAAAACGATGCTATGTAATGAAGAAATGCTTTTTTCCATTTTTCCTTATTGACAACAAATGATGTTAAAAAAAGGCTATGTAATGAAGAAATGCTTTTTCCCCCCTTTTTTACTTACTGACAACGAATGATCTTAAAACGAGGCTATGTAATGAAGAAATGATTTTTTCCCCTTTTTTACTTACTGACAACAAATAATTTTAAAACGAGGCTATGTAATGAAGAAATGATTTTTTCCCCTTTTTTTACTTACTGACAACAAATGATCTTAAAACGATGCTATGTAATGAAGAAATGCTTTTTCCCCCCTTTTTTACTTACTGACAACGAATGATCTTAAAACGAGGCTATGTAATGAAGAAATGCTTTTTCCCCTTTTTTACTTACTGACAACGAATGATTTTAAAACGAGGCTATGTAATGAAGAAATGATTTTTTCCCCTTTTTTACTTACTAACAACAAATAATTTTAAAACGAGGCTATGTAATGAAGAAATACTTTTTTCCCCTTTTTTACTTACTGACAACAAATAATTTTAAAACGAGGCTATGTAATGAAGAAATGCTTTTTCCCCCCTTTTTTACTTACTGACAACGAATGATCTTAAAACGAGGTTATGTAATGAAGAAATGCTTTTTTCTTCTTTTTTACTTACTGACAACGAATGATCTGTAAACGCGGCTATGTAATGAAGAAATGCTTTTTTCTCTTTTTTTTCTTACTGACAACGAATGATCTTAAAACGAGGCTAAGTAATGAAGAAATGCTCTTTCCCCCCTCTTTTACTTACTGACAACGAATGATCTTAAAACGAGGCTATGTAATGAAGAAAAGCTTTTTTCTTTTTTTTTACTAACTGACAACGAATGATCTTAAAACGAGGCTATGTAATGAAGAAATGCTTTTTTCTTTTTTTTACTTACTGACAGCAAATGATCTTAAAAAGAGGCTATGTAATGAAGAAATGCTTTTTTCCCCCCTTTTTTACTTACTGACAACAAATGATCTTAAAACGAGGCAATGTAATGAAGAAATGCTTTTTCCTCCATTTTTTACTTACTGACAACGAATTATCTAAAAAGGAAGCTATGTAATGAAGAAATGCTTTTTTCTTTTTTTTTACTTACTGACAACAAATGATCTTAAAACGAGGCTATGTAATGAAGAAATGCTTTTTTCTTTTTTTACTTACTGGCAACTAATGATCTTAAAACGATGCTATGTAATGAAGAAATGCTTTTCTCCCCCCTTTTTTACTTACTGACAACGAATGATCTTAAAACGAGGCTATGTAATGAAGAAATGCTTTTCCCCCCTTTTTTCCTTACTGACAACGAATGATCTTAAAACGAGGCTATGTAATGAAGAAATGCTTCTTTTTTTTTTTTACTTACTGACAACAAATGATCTTAAAAGGAGGCTATGTAATGAAGAAATGCTTTTTCGCTTTTTTTACTTACTGACAACAAATAATCTTAAAACGAGGCTATGTAATGAAAAAATGCTTTTTTCCCTTTATTTACTTACTGACAACAAATAATCTTAAAACGAGGCTATTTAATGAAGAAATGCTTTTTTTCCCTTTTTTACTTACTGACAAAGAATGATCTTAAAACGATGCTATGTAATGAAGAAATGCTTTTTTCCATTTTTCCTTACTGACAACAAATGATGTTAAAAAAAGGCTATGTAATGAAGAAATGCTTTTCTCCCCCCTTTTTTACTTACTGACAACGAATGATCTTAAAACGAGGCTATGTAATGAAGAAATGCTTTTTTCCCCTTTTTTACTTACTGACAACAAATAATTTTAAAACGAAGCTTGTAATGAAGAAATTCTTTTTTCCCCTTTTTTCCTTACTGACAACAGATGATCTTTAAACAAGGCTATGTAATGAAGAAATACTTTTTCCTCCATTTTTTACTTACTGACAACGAATGATCTTAAAATGAGGCTATGTAATGAAGAAATGCTTTTTTCCCAATTTTTTTACTTACTGACAACAAATGATCATAAAACGAGGCTATGTAATGAAGAAATGCTTTTTTCTCTTTTTTTACTTACTGACAACAAATGATCTTAAAACAACGCTATGTAATGAAGAAAGGCCTTTTCTTTTTTTTACTTACTGACAACTAATGATCTTAAAACAGGGCTATGTAATGAAGAAATGCTTTTTTCCCCTTTTTTCCTTACTGAGAACGAATGATCGTAAAACGAGGCTATGTAATGAAGAAATGCTTTTTTCTTTTTTTTTTACTTACTGACAACGAATGATTTTAAAACGAGGCTATGTAATGAAGAAATGATTTTTTCCCCTTTTTTACTTACTAACAACAAATAATTTTAAAACGAGGCTATGTAATGAAGAAATACTTTTTTCCCCTTTTTTACTTACTGACAACAAATAATTTTAAAACGAGGCTATGTAATGAAGAAATGCTTTTTCCCCCCTTTTTTACTTACTGACAACGAATGATCTTAAAACGAGGTTATGTAATGAAGAAATGCTTTTTTCTTCTTTTTTACTTACTGACAACGAATGATCTGTAAACGCGGCTATGTAATGAAGAAATGCTTTTTTCTCTTTTTTTTCTTACTGACAACGAATGATCTTAAAACGAGGCTAAGTAATGAAGAAATGCTCTTTCCCCCCTCTTTTACTTACTGACAACGAATGATCTTAAAACGAGGCTATGTAATGAAGAAAAGCTTTTTTCTTTTTTTTTACTAACTGACAACGAATGATCTTAAAACGAGGCTATGTAATGAAGAAATGCTTTTTTCTTTTTTTTACTTACTGACAGCAAATGATCTTAAAACGAGGCTATGTAATGAAGAAATGCTTTTTTCCCCCCTTTTTTACTTACTGACAACAAATGATCTTAAAACGAGGCAATGTAATGAAGAAATGCTTTTTCCTCCATTTTTTACTTACTGACAACGAATTATCTAAAAAGGAAGCTATGTAATGAAGAAATGCTTTTTTCTTTTTTTTTACTTACTGACAACAAATGATCTTAAAACGAGGCTATGTAATGAAGAAATGCTTTTTTCTTTTTTTACTTACTGGCAACTAATGATCTTAAAACGATGCTATGTAATGAAGAAATGCTTTTCTCCCCCCTTTTTTACTTACTGACAACGAATGATCTTAAAACGAGGCTATGTAATGAAGAAATGCTTTTCCCCCCTTTTTTCCTTACTGACAACGAATGATCTTAAAACGAGGCTATGTAATGAAGAAATGCTTCTTTTTTTTTTTTTACTTACTGACAACAAATGATCTTAAAACGAGGCTATGTAATGAAGAAATGCTTTTTCGCTTTTTTTACTTACTGACAACAAATAATCTTAAAACGAGGCTATGTAATGAAAAAATGCTTTTTTCCCTTTATTTACTTACTGACAACAAATAATCTTAAAACGAGGCTATTTAATGAAGAAATACTTTTTCCTCCATTTTTTACTTACTGACAACGAATGATCTTAAAATGAGGCTATGTAATGAAGAAATGCTTTTTTCCATTTTTCCTTACTGACAACAAATGATGTTAAAAAAAGGCTATGTAATGAAGAAATGCTTTTCTCCCCCCTTTTTTACTTACTGACAACGAATGATCTTAAAACGAGGCTATGTAATGAAGAAATGCTTTTTTCCCCTTTTTTACTTACTGACAACAAATAATTTTAAAACGAAGCTTGTAATGAAGAAATTCTTTTTTCCCCTTTTTTCCTTACTGACAACAGATGATCTTTAAACAAGGCTATGTAATGAAGAAATACTTTTTCCTCCATTTTTTACTTACTGACAACGAATGATCTTAAAATGAGGCTATGTAATGAAGAAATGCTTTTTTCCCAATTTTTTTACTTACTGACAACAAATGATCATAAAACGAGGCTATGTAATGAAGAAATGCTTTTTTCTCTTTTTTTACTTACTGACAACAAATGATCTTAAAACAACGCTATGTAATGAAGAAAGGCCTTTTCTTTTTTTTACTTACTGACAACTAATGATCTTAAAACAGGGCTATGTAATGAAGAAATGCTTTTTTCCCCTTTTTTCCTTACTGAGAACGAATGATCTTAAAACGAGGCTATGTAATGAAGAAATGCTTTTTTCTTTTTTTTTTACTTACTGACAACAAATGATCTTAAAACGAGGCTAAGTAATGAAGAAATGCTCTTTCCCCCCTCTTTTACTTACTGACAACGAATGATCTTAAAACGAGGCTATGTAATGAAGAAAAGCTTTTTTCTTTTTTTTTACTAACTGACAACGAATGATCTTAAAACGAGGCTATGTAATGAAGAAATGCTTTTTTCTTTTTTTTACTTACTGACAGCAAATGATCTTAAAAAGAGGCTATGTAATGAAGAAATGCTTTTTTCCCCCCTTTTTTACTTACTGACAACAAATAATCTTAAAACGAGGCTATGTAATGAAAAAATGCTTTTTTCCCTTTATTTACTTACTGACAACAAATAATCTTAAAACGAGGCTATTTAATGAAGAAATGCTTTTTTTCCCTTTTTTACTTACTGACAAAGAATGATCTTAAAACGATGCTATGTAATGAAGAAATGCTTTTTTCCATTTTTCCTTACTGACAACAAATGATGTTAAAAAAAGGCTATGTAATGAAGAAATGCTTTTCTCCCCCCTTTTTTACTTACTGACAACGAATGATCTTAAAACGAGGCTATGTAATGAAGAAATGCTTTTTTCCCCTTTTTTACTTACTGACAACAAATAATTTTAAAACGAGGCTTGTAATGAAGAAATTCTTTTTTCCCCTTTTTTCCTTACTGACAACAGATGATCTTTAAACAAGGCTATGTAATGAAGAAATACTTTTTCCTCCATTTTTTACTTACTAACAACGAATGATCTTAAAACGAGGCTATGTAATTAAGAAATGCTTTTTTCCCAATTTTTTTACTTACTGACAACAAATGATCATAAAACGAGGCTATGTAATGAAGAAATGCTTTTTTCTCTTTTTTTACTTACTGACAACAAATGATCTTAAAACAACGCTATGTAATGAAGAAAGGCCTTTTCTTTTTTTTACTTACTGACAACTAATGATCTTAAAACAGGGCTATGTAATGAAGAAATGCTTTTTTCCCCTTTTTTCCTTACTGAGAACGAATGATCTTAAAACGAGGCTATGTAATGAAGAAATGCTTTTTTCTTTTTTTTTACTTACTGACAACAAATGATCTTAAAACGAGGCTAAGTAATGAAGAAATGCTCTTTCCCCCCTCTTTTACTTACTGACAACGAATGATCTTAAAACGAGGCTATGTAATGAAGAAAAGCTTTTTTCTTTTTTTTTACTAACTGACAACGAATGATCTTAAAACGAGGCTATGTAATGAAGAAATGCTTTTTTCTTTTTTTTACTTACTGACAGCAAATGATCTTAAAAAGAGGCTATGTAATGAAGAAATGCTTTTTTCCCCCCTTTTTTACTTACTGACAACAAATGATCTTAAAACGAGGCAATGTAATGAAGAAATGCTTTTTCCCCCATTTTTTACTTACTGACAACGAATTATCTAAAAAGGAAGCTATGTAATGAAGAAATGCTTTTTTCTTTTTTTTTACTTACTGACAACAAATGATCTTAAAACGAGGCTATGTAATGAAGAAATGCTTTTTTCTTTTTTTACTTACTGGCAACTAATGATCTTAAAACGATGCTATGTAATGAAGAAATGCTTTTCTCCCCCCTTTTTTACTTACTGACAACGAATGATCTTAAAACGAGGCTATGTAATGAAGAAATGCTTTTCCCCCCTTTTTTACTTACTGACAACGAATGATCTTAAAACGAGGCTATGTAATGAAGAAATGCTTTTTCCCCCCTTTTTTACTTACTGACAACGAATGATCTTAAAACGAGGCTATGTAATGAAGAAATGATTTTTTCCCCTTTTTTACTTACTGACAACAAATAATTTTAAAACGAGGCTATGTAATGAAGAAATGCTTTTCCCCCCTTTTTTACTTACTGACAACGAATGATCTTAAAACGAGGCTATGTAATGAAGAAATGCTTTTTCCCCCCTTTTTTTACTTACTGACAACGAATGATCTTAAAACGAGGCTATGTAATGAAGAAATGATTTTTTCCCCTTTTTTACTTACTGACAACAAATAATTTTAAAACGAGGCTATGTAATGAAGAAATGCTTTTTCCTCCATTTTTTACTTACTGACAACGAATGATCTTAAAACAAGGCTATGTAATGAAGAAATGTTTTTTTCCCAATTTTTTTACTTACTGACAACAAATGATCATAAAACAAGGCTATGTAATGAAGAAATGCTTTTTTCTCTTTTTTACTTACTGACAACAAATGATCTTAAAACGAGGCTATGTAATGAAGAAATGCTTTTTTCTTTTTTTACTTACTGGCAACTAATGATCTCAAAACAAGGCTATGTAATGAAGAAATGCTTTTCTCCCCCTTTTTTTACTTACTGACAACGAATGATCTTAAAACGAGGCTATGTAATGAAGAAATGCTTTTTCCCCCCTTTTTTACTTACTGACAACGAATGATCTTAAAACGAGGTTATGTAATGAAGAAATGCTTTTTTCTTCTTTTTTACTTACTGACAACAGAATGATCTGTAAACGCGGCTATGTAATGAAAAAATGCTTTCTTCTCTTTTTTTTCTTACTGACAACGAATGATCTTAAAACGAGGCTATGTAATGAAGAAATGCTTTTTTCCCCTTTTTTCTTTACTGACAACGAATGATCTTAAAACGAGGCTATGTAATGAAGAAATGCTTTTTTTTTTTTTTACTTACTGACAACAAATGATCTTAAAACAGGCTATGTAATTAAGAAATGCTTTTTTCTTTTTTTTTACTTACTGACAACAAATGATCTTAAAAACGAGGCTATGTAATGAAGAAATGCTTTTTTCTCTTTTTTTACTTACTGACAACAAATAATCTTAAAACGAGGCTATGTAATGAAGAAATGCTTTTTCGCTTTTTTTACTTTCTGACAACAAATAATCTTAAAACGAGGCTATGTAATAAAAAAATGCTTTTTTCCCTTTATTTACTTACTGACAACAAATAATCTTAAAACGAGGCTATTTAATGAATAAATGCTTTTTTTCCCTTTTTTACTTACTGACAAAGAATGATCTTAAAACGATGCTATGTAATGAAGAAATGCTTTTTTCCATTTTTCCTTACTGACAACAAATGATGTTAAAAAAAGGCTATGTAATGAAGAAATGCTTTTTTCCCCTTTTCTTACTGACAACGAATGATCTTTAAACGAGGCTATGTAATAAAGTAATGCTTTTTCCCCTTTTTTTCTTACTGACAAATAAAGATCTTAAAACAAGGCTATGTAATGAAGAAATACTTTTTTTCCCATTTCTTTACTTACTGACAACAAATGATCATAAAACGAGGCTATGTAATTAAGAAATGCTTTTTTCCCCATTTTTTTACTTACTGACAACGAATGATCTTAAAACGAGGCTATGTAATGAAAGAATGCTTTTCTCCCCCCTTTTTTACTTACTGACAACGAATGATCTTAAAACGAGACTATGTAATGAAGAAATGATTTTTTCCCCTTTTTTACTTACTGACAACAAATAATTTTAAAACGAGGCTATGTAATGAAGAAATGCTTTTCCCCCCTTTTTTACTTACTGACAACGAATGATCTTAAAACGAGGCTATGTAATGAAGAAATGCTTTTTCCCCCCTTTTTTTACTTACTGACAACGAATGATCTTAAAACGAGGCTATGTAATGAAGAAATGATTTTTTCCCCTTTTTTACTTACTGACAACAAATAATTTTAAAACGAGGCTATGTAATGAAGAAATGCTTTTTCCTCCATTTTTTACTTACTGACAACGAATGATCTTAAAACAAGGCTATGTAATGAAGAAATGTTTTTTTCCCAATTTTTTTACTTACTGACAACAAATGATCATAAAACAAGGCTATGTAATGAAGAAATGCTTTTTTCTCTTTTTTACTTACTGACAACAAATGATCTTAAAACGAGGCTATGTAATGAAGAAATGCTTTTTTCTTTTTTTACTTACTGGCAACTAATGATCTCAAAACAAGGCTATGTAATGAAGAAATGCTTTTCTCCCCCTTTTTTTACTTACTGACAACGAATGATCTTAAAACGAGGTTATGTAATGAAGAAATGCTTTTTTCTTCTTTTTTACTTACTGACAACAGAATGATCTGTAAACGCGGCTATGTAATGAAAAAATGCTTTCTTCTCTTTTTTTTCTTACTGACAACGAATGATCTTAAAACGAGGCTATGTAATGAAGAAATGCTTTTTTCCCCTTTTTTCTTTACTGACAACGAATGATCTTAAAACGAGGCTATGTAATGAAGAAATGCTTTTTTTTTTTTTTACTTACTGACAACAAATGATCTTAAAACAGGCTATGTAATTAAGAAATGCTTTTTTCTTTTTTTTTACTTACTGACAACAAATGATCTTAAAAACGAGGCTATGTAATGAAGAAATGCTTTTTTCTCTTTTTTTACTTACTGACAACAAATAATCTTAAAACGAGGCTATGTAATGAAGAAATGCTTTTTCGCTTTTTTTACTTTCTGACAACAAATAATCTTAAAACGAGGCTATGTAATAAAAAAATGCTTTTTTCCCTTTATTTACTTACTGACAACAAATAATCTTAAAACGAGGCTATTTAATGAAGAAATGCTTTTTTTCCCTTTTTTACTTACTGACAAAGAATGATCTTAAAACGATGCTATGTAATGAAGAAATGCTTTTTTCCATTTTTCCTTACTGACAACAAATGATGTTAAAAAAAGGCTATGTAATGAAGAAATGCTTTTTTCCCCTTTTCTTACTGACAACGAATGATCTTTAAACGAGGCTATGTAATAAAGTAATGCTTTTTCCCCTTTTTTTCTTACTGACAAATAAAGATCTTAAAACAAGGCTATGTAATGAAGAAATACTTTTTTTCCCATTTCTTTACTTACTGACAACAAATGATCATAAAACGAGGCTATGTAATTAAGAAATGCTTTTTTCCCCATTTTTTTACTTACTGACAACGAATGATCTTAAAACGAGGCTATGTAATGAAAGAATGCTTTTCTCCCCCCTTTTTTACTTACTGACAACGAATGATCTTAAAACGAGACTATGTAATGAAGAAATGATTTTTTCCCCTTTTTTACTTACTGACAACAAATAATTTTAAAACGAGGCTATGTAATGAAGAAATGCTTTTCCCCCCTTTTTTACTTACTGACAACGAATGATCTTAAAACGAGGCTATGTAATGAAGAAATGCTTTTTCCCCCCTTTTTTTACTTACTGACAACGAATGATCTTAAAACGAGGCTATGTAATGAAGAAATGATTTTTTCCCCTTTTTTACTTACTGACAACAAATAATTTTAAAACGAGGCTATGTAATGAAGAAATGCTTTTTCCTCCATTTTTTACTTACTGACAACGAATGATCTTAAAACAAGGCTATGTAATGAAGAAATGTTTTTTTCCCAATTTTTTTACTTACTGACAACAAATGATCATAAAACAAGGCTATGTAATGAAGAAATGCTTTTTTCTCTTTTTTACTTACTGACAACAAATGATCTTAAAACGAGGCTATGTAATGAAGAAATGCTTTTTTCTTTTTTTACTTACTGGCAACTAATGATCTCAAAACAAGGCTATGTAATGAAGAAATGCTTTTCTCCCCCTTTTTTTACTTACTGACAACGAATGATCTTAAAACGAGGTTATGTAATGAAGAAATGCTTTTTTCTTCTTTTTTACTTACTGACAACAGAATGATCTGTAAACGCGGCTATGTAATGAAAAAATGCTTTCTTCTCTTTTTTTTCTTACTGACAACGAATGATCTTAAAACGAGGCTATGTAATGAAGAAATGCTTTTTTCCCCTTTTTTCTTTACTGACAACGAATGATCTTAAAACGAGGCTATGTAATGAAGAAATGCTTTTTTTTTTTTTTACTTACTGACAACAAATGATCTTAAAACAGGCTATGTAATTAAGAAATGCTTTTTTCTTTTTTTTTACTTACTGACAACAAATGATCTTAAAAACGAGGCTATGTAATGAAGAAATGCTTTTTTCTCTTTTTTTACTTACTGACAACAAATAATCTTAAAACGAGGCTATGTAATGAAGAAATGCTTTTTCGCTTTTTTTACTTTCTGACAACAAATAATCTTAAAACGAGGCTATGTAATAAAAAAATGCTTTTTTCCCTTTATTTACTTACTGACAACAAATAATCTTAAAACGAGGCTATTTAATGAAGAAATGCTTTTTTTCCCTTTTTTACTTACTGACAAAGAATGATCTTAAAACGATGCTATGTAATGAAGAAATGCTTTTTTCCATTTTTCCTTACTGACAACAAATGATGTTAAAAAAAGGCTATGTAATGAAGAAATGCTTTTTTCCCCTTTTCTTACTGACAACGAATGATCTTTAAACGAGGCTATGTAATAAAGTAATGCTTTTTCCCCTTTTTTTCTTACTGACAAATAAAGATCTTAAAACAAGGCTATGTAATGAAGAAATACTTTTTTTCCCATTTCTTTACTTACTGACAACAAATGATCATAAAACGAGGCTATGTAATTAAGAAATGCTTTTTTCCCCATTTTTTTACTTACTGACAACGAATGATCTTAAAACGAGGCTATGTAATGAAAGAATGCTTTTCTCCCCCCTTTTTTACTTACTGACAACGAATGATCTTAAAACGAGGCTATGTAATGAAGAAATGCTTTTTTCCCCTTTTTTACTTACTGACAACAAATGATCTAAAAACGAGGCTATGTAATGAAGAAATGCTTTTTTCCCCTTTTTTACTTACTGGCAACGAATGATCTTAAAACGAGGCTATGTAATGAAGAAATGCTTTCTTCCCCTTTTTCACTTACTGACCACAAATGATCTTAAAACGAGGCTATGTAATGAAGAAATGCTTTTTTCTTTTTTTTAATTACTGACAACAAATAATATTAAAACGAGGCTATGTAATGAAGAAATGCTTTTTTCTTTTTCTTACTTACTGACAACAAATAATTTTAAAACGAGGTTATGTAATGAAGAAATGCTTTTTTTCTCCATTTTTTTAATTATGTAACTAAATTGATAATTAAAAAATGCTTTTTTTTCCGTTCATTTAAATAAATTTATAATGATTTTTTTAAAAAAACGTAATTGATTCCAGTTCGAAGTAAATAATATTTTTAAAATAAATTATACTTTTTTTTTTTGCAAATTCTGTTATTGTTAGATCCAGTCTCATACTATAAATCTGGAGTCTCTGTCGGTCTGTCTTTCTGGGTCTCTGTCGTGTGATGCAATTGAAAACAAAGTGATGTACATACATCAAATACAATTTGGGTAAAAAGGGGGGGTAATGATTCAAAGATTTTAGCAAAGAGCAGGAGGAGACTATGGGGCAAAAATTCTTTAGGTCAGTTTTTTCACAAGAGTTTTTGAAAACTCGTACTGCAGAGACAATTTCCCAACTTACAGGAAAGCAAGATTCGACAAGGTATTTGTTATAGAGTTGCCAGCTCAGCAGATAATTTCTTCGTAAGAAGACATAAAAGTGGTGCAAAACTGCTCTATCCGGGGAATTAATTTTACCCATTCTGGGATGGGTATTCTTCTTGTATATACATATATATATATATATATATATATATATATATATGTATATATAGAGATATATCTATATATATGTATGAAATTACATAAACAATATTATAGCCTTACATAAATCAACAGTTTCAATGAGTATTACCGCATCTTGTCAAAGGCAGAGCTAAAAATCAGTATGTATATGTATATATAGAGATATATCTATATATATTCATATGTATATATATTGTGTGTTTTTAGACAGCATATTTTCATTTAGGCAAACATTATTAAATAACACGGAGTGTTTTTGCTTGATAGGACTTTTTTTTATTTTTTTCAATTTTCCGAATGGTCCATTTAGTGTTTCGGTCAAATTGTTGTATGTACGTTCCATGTGTTTCTTGTTCCATTTTCTTTCCTTTTTGTGAGTACTTTCGATTTGATTTGTCAAGTCATCTTCAGGCGGTGTTAATTTTGGTTTCTTAAAAATATGTCTTTACTGTTTAGTTTTTTTTTATTATTATAACGGCCAGTAATTTACAACTTAAAATGAGCGTCTATAATATTGAGATGTTACATGAGAGCGTGATTACGTTCTAAGAGCGTGCACGATTACAAAGCTTGATTGCTTAACCGTTAAGAATTTGTGTGTAAATATATATATATGATTTATATATATAAATATGATTTATATATATAAATATGATATATATATATGATTTATATATATAAATAGGATATATATATATATGATTTATATATATAAATAGGATATATATATATATGATTTATATATATAAATAGGATATATATATATATGATTTATATATATAAATAGGATATATATATATATGATTTATATATATAAATAGGATATATATATATATGATTTATATATATAAATAGGATATATATATATATGATTTATATATATAAATAGGATATATATATATATGATTTATATATATAAATAGGATATATATATATATGATTTATATATATAAATAGGATATATATATATATGATTTATATATATAAATAGGATATATATATATATGATTTATATATATAAATAGGATATATATATATATGATTTATATATATATATATATATATGATTTATATATATATATATATATATATATATATATGATTTATATATATATGATTTATATATATATATATATATATATATGATTTATATATATATATATATATATATATATGATTTATATATATATGATTTATATATATATGATTTATATATATATGATTTATATATATATGATTTATATATATATGATTTATATATATATATATATATATATATATATAAATATCTGATATATATGATATCTATATATTATCGCTTTTTATGAGATTAGGCTATCGCTTTTTTGTAAGACAACGCTCAGATATTAATGAGATGTTGGGAGCTGTGCAGCGAGATGTCTGTTTACATTAGTTTTAAATTACTGCATGTCAGTATCATCAGGAAAACAGAACAGGGAGGAAGTTCCAGAGTCCAGCAGCATGAGGAAAGAAGCTTTTGGAGTAGAAAGCTCTTCGGCATCTGGGGACCACCACAGTGAATGGATGGGATTTGGCAGATTGTCGGGTTGGTCTAGTGAATTTACGTCGTGGGGGTACCAGAGCAGCAAGCTCATCAGAGCACAATCCATTGAAGTATGACTACCAAGTCTTCAGATTTGCAATAAAAGTTTTGTATAAAACCTGAAGAGAAAGACTCACCAAATGTATAATGGAAGATCCTTCTCCAGACTCGGCCACTTTTACATCAGTAATGCCCTCCTAGAAAAATAATAAAAAAACAATCATTCATTTCATTTCTCAGTTTTCATTTTTTGTTTTCTTAATGAAGGTGCTGCCAGATCAGGCTGTCTGAAGATATTGGCTTCCTGACCAAAAATGCACCAAACATTGATGTTATTGTTTTGTTTTTTTCCCTTTGCAAAACTCAATCATGTTCTACAAAGTCAAAAACAAAAACAACGTTTTTCCTCTACAAAACAACCAAACCAAACACGATAAATAAATACTTGAACATATAAAGAACTTGTAGCATAAAAACTTTTACCAAAATGATCGGATTCGGCATTAAATAACCCGAAAAGGGTTGATATGCCATAAAACAAAACAACCAAATGAAACATTTAAAGATATATAGAACTTGAAGCATAAAAACTTTTACCAAAATGACCAGATTCAGCATTAAATAACCCGAAAAGGGTTGATATGCCATAAAACAAAACAACGAAACTTTCTTAATCAAATACAAATTGGTCAATACTCATCTTTTATTTATATTTTGTTCAGCAATTTCTTTGATTAACAAGAAATGATAAAAAGAATCCATTCCAAAACGATAGAAACGCCATATTAATTTATTTGAAAATAGTCCCAAATTTTCGACGTAATATGTTCTCATCCGGGGTGCAAGCCATTTCTTTTTCATAGCGACATGTTAATCGCTAGTAGAAGGTAGAATCCGTAAGATGTTGATTCGGTAATAGTTCAAATGTCGACGTCTTTTAGGGAAATATGCGCGGACACGTGTTAAAGATAAGACATGCTGGTCTCCCATTATATATATATATATATATAGTCTCGGAAGTTTCTCAACCATTAAAACTATATAAAAAATAAAATAAAAAATTATTTTTTTTTAGTCCCAAGTCATTCGGTAGAAAATCACTTTTTTGTCAGTCAATTTACTTTTTGCAGTCACTATATTAGTTTGCTTCCAAGAATTTACGCTAGTCTTAACATTATTTAAGGGATCATCAGTTGTTTACCATGAAAAACTGTTTCGGGAATTTAAAAACAAAACAGTATTTTATTTCATGGCTTCCCAGCAGAGTTGATCAGACCCCAGTTCCCTTAATATATATATATATATATATATATATATATATATATATATGAAGATATGGTGGTCTCCTATTAGAAAGCATTGAATATTTAAATGTAAGAAAGAGGTTTGAAGATTAACAATGCATTTTTTTTAAATAAATATTAATTTATTTACAAGTAGTCCCAAATATTCGATGTAATACATCCTCATCGGGGGTGCAATAATTTATGTTTTGTGACGAAAAAACAAAAGTTTGTTTTTCTTATTTCAAGTAGCTATTACTGCCCCCCACCCCTGAACCTTTGTGAATTGAGCACTCTGGTAAGTGAGATCGCCAGCTACCATTAGCGATAATGCATGGACAAAGCTGAATCGGTTGTTTCCAATTCAAACATGTTAAACATGTTAAATAAGAAAATATATTTCTGTCAATTGTGCCATCACCCCCCCCCGTTCCTTCTATCCCACAATGGATAAAAAATATTCCATTGCAACAGTAATCATGCGAAATAGAAAGAATTTGAAATTGCTAACAAAAGAAATTGCGCGTAATAATGTAAGATCCACGTAAATATTAATTTTTAAATAATTGCCTGAAAATGAGTTCATTGCAATAAAAGAAAATTCTTAAAAAAGAAAGAATCCGCTCTATCACTAAGAATTCTGATCCCCAAAACACGAGATTTCAAGATACATGATACAACTTCTAAAAATACGGGATGAAAAAAGCAGTACTGTTCCAGATGACGCGCCTAATTTCACGTTGACAACGATCGGGCAGGTCGCGGAAGCACCTGAGAGTTGCCGAGACGAAAACGCCAAGCGTTAATGGAAGGCTTGCAGGCGATAATATAAGACGAATAAATTCAAAGAAAAAATACATAGATAAAAAGATAAAAACCGAACAAACTGTAGAGTGGGGGGGGGGGTCAAATGAACCATTTTCAATCAAATGTGCAGAAAAAAATGTTTTTTTTTTTTCTTGCTAACATAAAACAAAGAAAGAAAGAAAAATGGGTTAGGGTTAGGGGTTAAGGGTTAGGGCTCCCGTTCTCAGCGATAGCCAAGCTATGCATTCAAACTGCCAAGCTCTAACTGGAAGACTGGCAGATGCTAATATAAGACGAATAAATTCAAAGAAAAAATACATAGATTAAAATCATTTTTTTTTTTTTTTGGTGAAAATAATGGTTTTAAAATTTTGTCAATATTTTTATAAGATAAAAGAAAGAAAAAATAATATTATTCCGTTAGCGCTCGGGCGCTTCTGCGACATGCCCGATCGTTGTCGATGCGAAGTCACGGAAATTAGGCGCGTCATCTGGAACAGTACCAAATATCCTTCTTACCTCCGCTAAAGCATCGACAAATCTACTTATTTCAAGTGTGCCCCAAATGTACGAACGAATTGTCCCTTCGGCCTTCAGTTTCTGCTTCAAAGGTAAGTCATCAGGAATTGGCTGCAGAAGAAAACAAAGTGTATAAAATAGAAATGATCACAATGCGTTTTCTCTGTAAATAAAATCACTTTTTGCATATTGGGTATGGGAGAAAAGACGCGCCTCTAATACATCGTTTATATCTACTCAAGTGGAAAATGATTATTTCTCTCTCTCCAGATCGCATGAAGATGAACGACCATCATGCATTTCACAGTTTTCCTTTCATTTTTACATGTTTCATACGGCTTTTCTTCATCCTGGTTGTTGCCATTTCCACAATGTTATTCTGGAGCAACTGTCTATGGCAGCATCTCGTGGAGCATTGTTGAACAAGATCTTGCTGATTCTCTTTTTTCCGACCTAGAGTATGTGGTGCTATGGGGGAAAAAGGGTCTGCTACTTTTAACCCCCTTTCAATGGATTGTGTTCCGATGAACTGGCTACTCTGGTGCCCCCCTTGACGTAAATTCACTTGACCAACTCAACAATCAGCTAAATCCCATCCATTCACTGTGGAGGTCCCCAGATGCCGGAGAGCCTTCTACCCCAATAGCTTCTTTCCTCGTGCTGCTGGCCTCTGGAACACCCACCCTGCTCCCTGTTTCCCCGACATGCAGATGTTTAAAACTAATGTAAACAGACAACTCGCTACACTGCTTCAAACTCGGGGTGAAACCCAAAACCCACACTCAAATTCTCAGTAACCCCTTACATCTACAGTGGCAGCCTGCCTTGTTTGGGGTGAAATATGTTTAAAAAAAAACAAAAAAAAACAAGGTACTCTCCTCTCACTACCAACACTCAGATATTAATCAGATGTTGTTCGGATGTATGGCTCTCGAGAACGCTTTGCGTCTGTTTTTAGCCAAGAAGAATCTGATTATATTAAATATTCGTCCAGTAATATCATACAAATTACTTTTCCTGAGAAGACCTTCATGCCAAACTTTGTCAAAGACTTTGGATATATCAAGCGCTACCGCCCTAGCTTCACCTGCTTTATCCAGTAAATGGTATATGCATTCAGGGATGACAATTAGGATATCTGCGGTAGAATGAGATTGTCTAAATCAATAATTTTTCTCAGAAAGAAGTTTAGCTTATCTGAGATTATAGACTATCACTAGATTGATTAATGATTCAAAGATTTTAGCGAAGAGCAGGAGACTTATGGAGCGAAAATTCTTTAGGTCAGTTTTTTCACAAGAGTTTTTGAAAACTCGTACTGCAGAAACAATTTCCCAACTATCAGGAAAGCAAGATTCGACAAGGTATTTGTTATAGAGTTGCCAGCTCAGCAGATAATTTCTTCGTAAGAAGACATAAAAGTGGTGCAAAACTGCTCTGTCCGGGGAATTAATTTTACCCATTCTGGGATGGGTATTCTTCTTGTATATACATATATAGATATATATGTATATGTATATATAGAGATATATATATATGTATATATGAAATTACATAAACAATATTATAGCCTTACGTAAATCAACCAACGTTTCAATGCGTATTACCGCATCTTGTCAAAGGCAGAGCTAAAAATCAGTATGTATATGTATATATAGAGATATATCTATATATATGCATATGTATATATATTGTCTGTTTTTAGGCAGCATATTTTCATTTAGGCAAACATTATTAAATAACACGGAGTGTTTTTGCTTGATAAGACTTCTTTTTTTTTTTTCAATTTTCCAAATGGTCCATTTAGTGTTTTAGTCAAATTAATGTATGTAAGTTCCATGTGTTTCTTGTTCCATTTTCTTTCCTTTTTTGTGAGTACTTTCGATTTGATTCATCAAATCATCTTCAGGTGGTGTTAATTTTGGTTTCTTAAAAATATGTCTTTACTGTTGAGTTTTTTTTAATTATTATAACGGCCAGTAATTTACAACTTAAAATGAGCGTCTATAATATTGAGATGTTACATGAGAGCGTGATTACGTTTTAAGAGCGTGCAAACTTCAAAAGTTTGATTGCTTCACCGTTAAGAATTTGATTACATTCTAAGAGCGTGCAAGATTACAAAGTTTGATTGCTTAACCGTTAAGAATTTGTGTGTAAATATATATGTATATATGTGTATGTATATAAATATATATGATATATTTATATAAATATGATATATATATGATATATATATATAAATATATGATATATATATATATATATATAAATATCTGATATATATTGATATATATATATATATATATAAATATCTGATATATATTGATATATATATGATATATATATATGATATATATATATAAATATATGATATATATATATATAAATATCTGATATATATGATATATATATATATATATATATAAATATATATAAATATCTGATATATATAATATATATATAAATATATATAAATATCTGATATATATAATATATATATAAATATATATAAATATCTGATATATATGATATATATAAATATATATAAATATCTGGTATATATATATTTTATATATATAAATATCTGATATCTATATATTAATACGCTAAGGTGTACGTACATGTGTCCCGCTCTTAAAGAAATTCAATTCAATAAATAAATAAACAACAAATAAATTGGACGGGGAGACTTGGAATCGAAACCGTAACATCTAGCTGAAAAGCGGTGACGTTACCACTGAGCTAACTAAATGAAGTTGTTAAATATTTCAAAATTAACTTAATTAAACCATTAACTGACCTTGCTCACTACTGTCGCTTCAGTGTGGAAGGAGGAGGACATTGTGGAAGGAGGAGAAGACGACGTTGGGAGAGGAGAGCAGAACACAGTGTAATCACTTAATAAATAAAAATGTTTTTTAATTTATTTTTAGGAAACAATTCCCAAGAAGTGGCAATAAATACAATTTTATTATTTATTTTTTGCATTTATTTTTTTTAATCTACTGGTTAAAAAGTACTTTTTTGTGTTGCTTAAAACTGAAAACAATTATTAACAGTAAATTATACAGATTGATATAGAAAACACTGTGGAATTTCCACAGGGTCCCGCTAGTATATATAAATATATGTAAATATCTGATTATATATATATATATATAATATATATATATATATAAATATATGATATATTTGATATATATATATATATTTGATATATATATATATTAATAAATATATGCTATATAAATATATGATATATTTGATATATATATATATGATATATTTGATATATATATATATGTATATATATATATAAATAAATATATGCTATATATATATATATATATATATTATTAAAAATAACCGACAATTTTTGTCTGGCTATTTTAGTGTTGATCCCTTCAATTTTCCGGATTAAAATCTTAATCTCGGAAGGAAATTAGCTGATGAAACTGCTATTAACAAGATTAATTTTAACACTAGCACTAATATACTTAAATGCTTATAATACCTAATAAACATAGTTAAATTTTCCCGCCATAATTAATTATAAATCTCACTCCAGGTCTTTACCTGTTTGTTATTATTCCACTGACGATGGACCCAGACGGGTCAGAAAGTACTCTGGACCAACATGTACACTATGGCAGTTTCATCAGCCAATTTCCTTCCGAGATTAAGATTTTAATCCGGAAAATTGAAGGGATCAACACTAAAATAGCATGACAAAAATTGTCGGTTATTTTTAATAATACGTGTCTTAAAGAAAAAATGCTGCCTCGATACACATATATATATATATATATATATATTTGATATATATATGAATAAATATATGATATATATATATGAATAAATATAAATAAATATATATATATATGAATAAATATAAATAAATAAATGATATATATATATAAATAAATATAAGATATATAAATATAAATAAATATATGATATATATATATATAAATATAAATAAATATGATATATATATGATATATATATATAAATATATGATATATATAAATATATGATATATATATATATAAATATAAATAAATATGATATATATATGATATATATATATAAATATATGATATATATAAATATATGATATATATATAAATGATATATATAAATATGTGATATATATATATGATATATATAAATATATGATATATATATATATATGATATATATATATATATATATATATATATATATTATATATATAAATATATGATATATATATATATATATATATATATATATTATATATATAAATATATGATATATATATATATATATATATATATATATATATTATATATAGATAAATGAATATAAATAAATATATAAAAATATATGATATATATATATATGATATATATAAATATATGATATATATATATATATATATATATTCTATATATAAATAAATATAAATTAATATATGATATATATAAATATATAAATAAATATAAATAAATATATGATATATATAAATATGATATATATATATAAATATATGATATATATAAATCTATATAATACTAAAAGTCTATTGATCTTGTCTGTTTGCAATCAGCTTTCAGCTTTCCGGTTGCCCATGCGTAAATAGCATCGTCTTCAATCTGTTATTCCTATTCCGTTATTCTTTATTATGATTAACGAACGCATGAAATTTTTTATTCTGGAAATGTTTATATCGCTTTTAATATAAAACAATTACATTTAATTTCATCAAATAGTTTTTTTGTTTTCTCCACGGCTAAAAACATTCAACGACAGGACTTCGTAAAGTCTGTCGCAGTTTCAAAAAAACTCCTCCCTTTTAAAAATCAAAAACAAACAAAAAAAACAACAACAATCATTATTAATATCAGCCATAATAGCGGCGGTGAACGAAACCACCTCCCACTTTCCCTCTCATAGATTTCACCACTCCTACTCCCTCTGTTTTCGTTACGTACGCGAGAAAGCTTGCTGTACCCCCTTCCTTTCTCAAATCGCCCTTTTATTTTTCTGTACTTTCAACTAACAATTTCATTTAAAAGATGATATATAAAAATTTGAATTTAACTATAATAAGTATTATGGTACCTGTTTAGTGCATATTTACCTATAAGTATGGCCAACCACTTATAATTCAGTAACTGTAATTTAAAAAAAAAACAATTATAATAAACAGAACGACGCATAGAAATCTATCTATATTCTTCTTCCATTTTAATATACTTTCATAGAAATGCTTCTGTTATGTAAAAAAAACCTATTTTCCTTATGCCACAAGTGTCACGCTCATACATGAATTCCATAGCTAATATAACAAACTGACCCAACAGGTCACGGGTGGTCTAGTATGATATATATATATATATAAATATATGATATATATAAATATATGATATATATATATAAATAAATATAAATATGATATATAATATATATATATATATATATATATATATGATATATATATATGATATATATAAATAAATATATGATATATATATGATATATATATAAATAAATATAAATAAATATATGATATATATATATATATGATATATATAAATAAATATATGATATATATGATATATATATATGATATATATAAATATATGATATATATATATATATTATATATATAAATATATGATATATATATATAGAGAGAGAGAATATATATAAATATATGATATATATATGATATATATATATATAAATATAAATAAATATATGATATATATAAATATATTAATAAATATAAATAAATATATGATATATATAAATATGATATATATATATATATAAATATAAATAAATATATGATATATATATGATATATATATATATATATATATAAATATAAATAAATATATGATATATATATATATATGATATATATAAATATGATATATATATATATAAATAAATATAAATAAATATATGATATATATAAATATGATATATATATATATAAATAAATATAAATAAATATATGATATATATAAATATGATATATATATATATAAATAAATATAAATAAATATATGATATATATAAATATGATATATATATATAAATAAATATAAATAAATATATGATATATATATAAATAAATATATGATATATATAAATATATGATATATATATAAATAAATATAAATATGATATATGATATATATATATATATAATATACATATATATATGATATACATATATATATGATATATATATATATGATATATATGATATATATATATGATATATATATATATGATATATATATATGATATATATATATGATATGTATGATATATATATATATATATGATATATATATATATATGATATATATATATGTATGATATATATATATGTATGATATATATATATATATGATACATATATATGTATGATATATATATATATATGATACATATATATGTATGATATATATATATATATGATACATATATATGATATATATATATATGATACATATATATATGATATATATATATATATATATGATACATATATATATGATATATATATATATATATATATATGATACATATATATATGATATATATATATATATATATATATATATGATACATATATATATGATATATATATGATACATATATATATGATATATATATGATATATATATATATATATATGATATATATATATATGATAGAGAAAGAGAGAAATATTCCCACAAAAAGATTTTATCCATCGTCTACTTTATTTTGGCCTTATTATTTGCTCGCACTTCCACGCCATCGGTCGGTTGACATGAATAACCATGCATTAACCCTTTTAGGATGACTTCTCTTGCATCAGCCGAGTATTGGAAAGCGTCCCCCATCAATCAAGAGAAAAGACTTACCTCAAGAACAAATTTGTTATCCTTGCCAGTGACGCAGCCAGTCACCATCGTTATTAGGGTACCAGCTTTTACTTCTGTCGGCTCTAAAGTGGCCGCCAACTAAGACAAAACAAAACAATATGAGATAATTAGTAACATATACTACACATAATACTACATATAAAATGCTACATATTATACTACATATAAAATACTACATATATAATTACATATAATACTACATATAATTACATATAATATTACATATAATATTACATATAATTCTACATATATAATAATACATATATAATAATACATATATAATAATACATATATAATAATACATATATAATATTACATATAAAACTACATATATAATTCTACATATATAATAATACATATATAAAACTACTGAATATAATACTATAAGTGAAAAGATGGTATCCTTATAGATGACGCACCATGTTTCCATGATTTCATGTCGCCAACGTTCGGGCAGGTTATGGAATTGCCCAAGAGTTGACGAGGCGAAAACTGCCAAACACTAAATTGAAGACTGGCAGCCAATAAACTACGACGAAGAAACCAAACTAAAATACATATATTAAAATAAAGAACGAACACACCATAGCTAAACAACTGTTTTTACTTAAATGTTTATTTTTGTTTTTTGTTTTTTATCAAAGGAACCATTGTTAATCAAATGTTTTTACATAAAATGTGTTGGGTTTTTTTTGTGCACCAGAAAGTTTCAAAAGATGATTTTGTTTGATTTGTTTAGTAAATGTTTTTTTGTTTTTGAATTGTTTTCAATGTTTTTTTTTTTTCCCCCATTTTTGTCAAAAAACTCAATTAGTTCTTTGGAAGATTCAACGAGCTGACAGAGATTATAGAAATTCCTTTTTTTTTTTTTTTGAACGCTGCTTGATTAATATTTCGTCACCCTTCGGGCGCTTCTGAGATCTGCTTGAATGTCGACAACACAAAGTCACGGAAACATATAAGAGTACCGAAAAGATAATACTACTATACATACGTATACATATCTGTGAAATAGGATTTAAGCCGACATATCAAACTTTGATCCTTATTAGCAAATTTTCATTTCTTATTGTTGTACCATGTTGTTAGCACTATAATAACATACTTCACTCAAGTTTATTTTTGTTAAATGTGTCGTCCTATAATATTTTTAAATGATGACAAAAAAAATCAAAATCAGCAAAATCAGAGAAACGGCGGAGAGAAACGCGCATGGCTGAATTTAAATCGTCAATGATTTCCTGGAACAATGCAAAAAAACGTTCTATGCACGTTTCTCCACCGTTTTTTTAAATTATCTTCTCTCTCCAGCTTTTTTGTTCATTTTCTTTTGACACCTGAGGATGATTCGACAAAGAATCAAAAACGTTCGTGAAACCTGTGAAACTTATGGAACATTTATTAATTTTTTGATTTTAATACAAAAAAGACCATCAGAAAAATTGAAAAATTTTTTTAAAAGGTATAATTAAACAGACGAATTCTGTTATTTTTAACAATGTTTGCATAAATATATATATATATATATATATATATATATATATGTGATTTTTTGGTAAGCTTTCAAAAAATCACATATAAATGCTCTGTACCCTGTAATCGAGTATCATTGAGCTTGTTTTTATTGGACTAATCCAGGTCTTCACTGAATAATCTTTTTTCTAAGTGAAAAATCCAAATATATATATATATATATATATATATATATAAAATTGAATGACATAATAAAATGAGAGATTAATCAGATTTTATTAAAGTTCAAAAACAAGGAGTGATATTGTTTTTGAACTTTAATAAAATCTGATTAATTTCTCATTCTATTATGTCATTCAATTAATATCATTGCTCTATACACTATATTGAGCTTTGTTTTTATCCTGATAGTCTACTGGTTAAGGATATTATTTATATCTTTAAAGTATTATCTTACTCTGTATGTGTGTGCATATATATATATATATATATATATATATATATATATATATATATATATATATATATAGAGAGAGAGAGAGAGAGAGAGAGAGAGAAAAAAAGGGGAAGAGAATGAAATCATTGGTATATTAATTTACCTTTGGATGGATTTCAATTCGTTCAAATTGCCGTTTGACAGGCAAATGCAGGATTTTTCCTCGTTTGTAGGTTTTAGTTCGAGTAAGGTTCAAATCCTGCAACAAAAAATTAACACATATTAGAAAAGTTGAGCAATTAAAACATTTCACGAATATAGTTTAACCGTCCCAAGATTCCACAAACGAGCATACCCCACTCAGAATTTTCAGAGGACACAACCCCTTATCAATCAATTTTACCTTCTTCGCCTTTCCTATATTTCCTTTCTTTGCCCCTTTTCTCCCTCCTTAATCAACTTAATTTACACTTGAATCATGACCTGTATTTCTTCACCCTCTTGTTTACCATCCTCTTCTAACTTCTTTGTCGTTCCTATATTTATCTGAACTCTTTAATTTCTTCAACTGATCTATCCAATTCTCCTTCCCCACTACCCCTCCTCCACTCCCCCATCACCATCTTTTTTTTTTCAACTTTCTCTCCTCATATATAAAATAGTAACTGTGTGTGTATATGTGTTTGCCTGATCTTTGTGTCTTATATTCACCCAAACCGCTGGACAGAATTGCTTGAAAATTGGCATGTGGACTACTGACCTCTTAGTGAAAGTCATAGGCTATATAAGAAATATATCACTTCAACGCTGG
Organism: Sepiola atlantica; assembly: GCA_963556195.1. Taxonomy (NCBI): domain Eukaryota; kingdom Metazoa; phylum Mollusca; class Cephalopoda; order Sepiida; family Sepiolidae; genus Sepiola; species Sepiola atlantica. The sequence continues at coordinate 47,874,645 of OY744529.1, forward strand.
GGATCCCCCCGGGAGGGGGGAATGCACAACCCCCACCCCCACTGAAAACTGTTTTCCCTTTGATTCAAATGAAATTTAAACCATTAATTATGGTTTAAATTTCATTTGAATCAAAGGGAAAACAAAAATAATGTCTATTCCCAAAATTTCAGAAAAATTTTGATATTAAGATGGTCCCCGGAGGCACAACCCCTCCACTGAAAACTGTTTTCCCTTTGATTCAAATGAAATATATATATATATATATATATATATATATATATATATATATATATCAAAGAGAACACCTCTCTGTCTGTGCATGTCCCTAAAAACGAAGACATACTAGGAAGTGTACTTTCAATATAATTGTATTCACATGCATAATTTGCATGTGAACATAATGGAAGTATTTTGCGTCTCTGGCTGCCCCTTAAAGAAGCTAATGACAATTTTCAAACATGTTACACAATGAAATTAATCTATTTATTAGCGTTAGTTTATAAGTATTAACATATGTCTGAATAGCTCGGTGAATAAGATATCTAGCTGCCAGCATGAAGGTTGTTGCTAAAGTAATCTTTCCCTACCATGATGTTGCATATGATGCTATCCCACACTCTAACCTGGGCAACATCGGGTAGCTCTGTTAGTGTCTGTATAAATATATGTCTAACTTGCTGTCTATGTCACTCATGATGAAGTCAAATATCAGTCGTCAACAAATCTTTTATATTGCATTTGTTTCTCCCTTTTCCATTTTAGTATTTTACCTACAAATACATGCTACAATCATGCACAAATCAAACGAATGGGAATCGAAAAGGACGAAAAATATCTTTTTTGTGTCAGTCTTCAAAGTTTGTGTACAACAAGCTTTTGTTGGACAGTCTCCAGGTGAAATGGCCACAAAATGTAGCATCTTCAGCAACATATTCAGTTTAACATCTTTTCTTACATGCTGACATGTGGTGGACAACTTTTACAAATTGACTTATAAACAGATCTCTGGCCAGGTCTTTATTTATCCCTCTTTCTATCAAGTCTATCGTTATCACTTCCTCCCATGCTTTACTTCGCCTTTCCTCACCAACCGACCTTGCTACCCCAACTGTTCTACATCTACTAACCCAAGAACTCTCATTCATTCTTTCAATGTGACCAAACCAACAAAGTCTTCTGTTCTGCATACATCTACCTATACTGTCCAAATCTAATCTTCCTCTGGGGTCATCAGATCTGTCCATCTTTAAGATTCACATTACACATCCATCATATCATTCTCACATCATTTCAGGGAGGTGACGGTGGCTAACGACACGGACTGACAACCTGGGTGTGCCAAGTTCAAATCCAGTTCGTTCTACAGAAACATTTTCACTTAGGATGTTGGCAACCTTCACGTGGTCTCTCCTGTAAGTACCCAATGTTTTTGTAGAAAAAGTTCTAACTAGAAAGATATTGGGAAAAACCAATGCCAACAATCGAATCGTCTGATTCATACAAAATGAATGACTATCATTTCTATCCAGACAACACACATCCTCAACTCTTACTGGCTAGGTTTCACGATTCAGTTCTTTTTTTATCAGTAAAAAGAGAGAAATACTCAAAAACCTAATACCAATTTCATTGTACCCCTAACCTAATACCAATTTCATTGTACCCCTAACCCTAACCTAATACCAATTTCATTGTAACCCTAATACCAATCCCATTTTCAACTTGTAGTTTCTTTTCTATTTTCAGACTATTTGTGACTGAAATATGCATTCCATTACATCATGCTTTACAACACGTTCGCTTTGTGATTTCTCAACGACAACACCAAAGAATAGGAAAGACGAAGTGTTTTATTTCTAGATAATGGAAGTGAGAGCAGGATATATTGAATTAAATTGATTCAAATATTGCAATCGCATCTCTTTCAGTTTTGAAATGGCAAATTTGTCATCTACATACAGAAAGAGACAAAAATGTTGATTTTACCAAAATATTATATCGATTTGTGTAAAAAAATAAACTGGTAATCGTCTCATGAAGACGTCATTACAGAGGGTTCATAACTTCATTGCAAAATGTTCAAATACCATCTATAATTGGGTGACTGGATCCACTAAAAAATTAATCGTTTGAAGATGTGCATTTTGTGACCACTTCACCATTAGGATGTTGACGAAATTCAACCCACATTCTAAACCAATTCCTGTAACCATTTCCCATTTCTTCGTCACGGTAAGATGTTAATTTCTTCTTTGTTTGGATGTCATTTTGCCGAGTGAAAATCTGAATTTTTTGGTTTCAAGTGGTTCTGAATTCCTTTGTGTTTGTATATTTCTATTAAAATGAAATGAATTTTGTCAGTTTTAACAATAAATCTGATCTGTGACATCACTAAATAAAATTAACAGTAATTTTGATCAGCGTTTTTTTAAATGACCTTAAATTTGAAATTTTTTACAGTTATACAATACTTCGATGAGGGTTGATAATTCGTGGAATTTGGTACATTCAGACTACTGTTCTCATCTTGGGTGTTTTTATAACAACGTTTCGAGAGATGTAACCTCTGACCTTCTTCAGGTGTACTTTGTCGAACTCGGGAATTTTTCTGTCGAACTCGGGAATCTGGACGGAATTTCGAACGGAACCCTTTACTTAATCCACGGGGTAGTATGCTCTCGTTCCATCAGTAATTTCGCAATTCTTCGTATCGCCCGCACTGAGGATTGAACCTTCAACCTTCAGATGACTGTCACTTAGAACTGAATTATACTTAGTACTATATCCACTGCGCCATGAAGAATTGTGAATTACTTTCTGAACCCTCCACTAAAAACTGTTTTCCCTTTGATTCAAATGAAATTTAAACCATAGGTAAATGAACAAAAATTATGTCTATTATCAAAATTTCAGCAAATTTTGATAATATTAAGAGGGCCCTTGCCCAACCCCAAACCTCGCCTGAAAAATGATGTCTATTCCCAAAATTTCAGATGAGAACAGTAGTGCAAATATACCAAATTCTACGAGTTATACAATATAATATATATATCATATACTAATGTTGATACACTGGTTGCCATAAAACCTTGTCAGTACTTGGATGAGTAACCATTTGGGAATATCAAATGTTGTATGTAAAACGTAGTCCTAGTGGCTTGCAAGTAGATCTGTTACTACAGCGAAAAGTTGTTTGTTGTGATCTGTGCTGACTAGATACTGACTGATGATGATGACAGATTTTCAGATTGTAAATTACAAAAAATTCTGTTAAATCACATAAAAAACATTAAAATATTTGTAAAAATCAAACTGAATAAAAAGACAAAATGTCGGAGTAGTTTATGACAAATCCTAAAATGCAGTTTTTAAACAAGTTTTTATAGCAAATAAAGTTTTTAGGCTATTTATTCCCAAAAGAGAATAAATATTGGAAACGATTTATTGCATACGATTAATTGAACAAAAGTTGATGAAAAAATTGCAGGTTCATACCTTTCCCAATTACATTAGCCTAAAAAGATTCCATTAGGCCAATCAGCCTCTCCTCCCCCCCAATCCTAAAATGAAGCATTAGATAAACCTTTAGTCTGTTTTTCTCTTTACTTTAAAATAATAACTTTTAAAATGTGATTTTTGTAAAGAAAGAATTTTCAATGTACCCAATCAATTGTCAAATCCGCTCTGTGGGGTGCCATAAGTGGAGGGTTTAAATAGTCTTCAGCGATAACCAAATGACGTGGCCTTAAATCTTTGATCAACTTGTTTGCTTGGCTGAAGCTGAGACTTGTGTCAATTGGACAGTAACAAATCTGAAAAACAAATGAAAAAAAATGAGACAAAACTTTTGTTTTTTGAAAATAACTTTTATTCTTTACAACTTTTGCTTTTTGAAAATCACCTTTATTCTTTACAACTTTTGTTTTTTAAATATAACTTTTATTCTTTACAACTTTTGTTTTTTAAATATAACTTTTATTCTTTACAACTTTTGTTTTTTGAATATAACTTTTATTCTTTACAACTTTTGTTTTTTAAATATAACTTTTATTCTTTACAACTTTTGCTTTTTGAAAATAACTTTTATTCTTTACAACTTTTGCTTTTTAAATATAACTTTTATTCTTTACAACTTTTGTTTTTTAAATATAACTTTTATTCTTTACAACTTTTGCTTTTTGAATATGACTTTTATTCTTTACAACTTTTGTTTTTTAAATATAACTTTTATTCTTTACAAC
>OY744529.1:47881367-48003867 GCA_963556195.1 Sepiola atlantica
ATAAAATATGAAACTAAAGTATACTTTTAGAGGATAGAACCTATAGTGAAATAGTTTAAGCTCTATATACGAGATAGAGCAATTATAAAGATAAATGAAAGAAGAGGGATAAAGATGTACGAATGACAAATCTATTTCAACTTAAAGAAAGAATAATAAACATGTTTTACCGAGTACATTGAACAATCGAAGTTGAAATAGATTTGTCATTTGTACATATTGATCCCTCTTCTTTCATTTATCTTTATATATATATATATATATATATATATATACTAGAAGAATACCTGTACCAGGATGGGTAAAATTAATTACTCAAACAGAAAAGTTTTGCACCACTTTTATGTCCCCTTACAAAGATTAAAATCAAGATATAATGATACTAAACCTTATGCCTAGAATACTCATTCCAATTTTGATCAAATTCCATTACATTATTTTGAATGACCAAAACAATAGAATCAAAGTAACCCATATGGTGAGATTTTTTTATATTTTGTTTTTATTATCAAATCGAGTCTTGGGTTTTTTTTTTCATTCTGGGAGGATTCCCCAATACACACCCTTAAAAATGAAGGAGGTAATTCTTAGAAGGACAGTCTTATGACAACAGAACCGATACTACACTACACCGCCCATTAAAATATATTCCAATTTATTTTTTTTTATTTTTTTTTATTTTAAAAATGCCTAGTCACAAAAAAAATATTTTTTATGGTTCCGTGGCCTTTTGGCTAAGATCAAAGTGTACTATCTGTTCTCGACATCTCAGCAATATTTGACACTTTACTAAAGCCGGAAGTAAATTATCTCCCTTGAAAATAAAATTCTAAATAAGTTTTTAAAAGCTATCATTTTTTTAATAAAATGTCTTTATCTTATTTTATTTATAATTATAATAATAGTACTATCGATAAAACAATTGCATATGTAGAAGAAAATTTGACGATACAAAGTAGAAAAGTATATTACAGAATATTAATTTATTTAAAACTTAAAAATAAATAAATATGCACATGAGCAAAATCGAGATTTGCTTGAGTGAGCTGGAGATGCCTATTTTATATAAAACTGTGTTCTGCGGCTATGGTAGTCAAATGACATCCCGTAGCTGCAATCAGTCCTCCATGCTAGTCCCAGGCCATCTGGCCTTGTCATGCGCAAGTTGTCGTAGGCAATGAAGTTGTTTCGCTGTACATAGTGGTCCTAGTTCCGCCTGCTTGAGGTCAGCACGTAGAGTGCCCAGTAGATTTGTGCAGTGCCGTCCTAGTCGCGGTTGGTAGGCTTGCGAGCCAGTAACGGCAAAGTCTAGTGCCCTCTGTACGGGAGTGTCAGGATCCATTCGCAGGATATGGCCTAACATAGACCTTTCAGCGACCTTTGTGGAGAGGGGTTTTTCATTGCACAGCTCGTATAGTGCCTTCTGCTGATAAGTTTTTTCAGCCAGCAGTGACCTGTGATGGAATGGAGGTGTCTGCGGTGGCACACATCCAACTTGTCAAGCATGGCTTCTGTTATTGCCCAGCTGTTGCTATTGTAGAGCATGATGGACACGCAATACGCGTTCTAGAGACGGAGTCTAGTCTTCAACAGGATCTTGGTTCGTCGGCTCTAGAGTTTATGTAATGAATGAAATGCTACATTGCCATGTATACAGCGGGCTGTGACGTCTGTAGTGCTGCACAGCAAGGAGCCCAGGAGATGCCTATATAAAGGGTATTTCAATATATTTTATTAGAATTAAATAATCCTAGCGTGTTTTGATGGATAAAAAATTTCGCATTTACTAATTTAGAAGACTTCATCCGAAATGAAAGAAAATGTTATCTTTACAAAAATTGACAGACATGAAAGATAAAGAAAGAATGAAAATAGAAAATGGAGATAGAAAACAGGGGCAAGAGAAAAAAGGGGACATGGGCGAAAACATGTTATTTTCAAACCTACAAGGTAACACAGGAGAGAGTTAAAAATGATATAATCAGAATAACTTACCCTCAAAGACAACGGCTGATAAGGGGCTAATGCTTCTAGATAGGGGAAATCAGGTTCTGCGAAAAGAAATCAATTTGTCACTTTTATTTTTCAGGTTTTACAAAATAAAAATTATAAATCTACGCTAGACACCATCTAAAAGCAAATAAATCACCTCCTCCCTAATCCTAACCCTTAAGGCCCGCGTTCATAAATATCCAAAGACTTAGAACTAACCTCGATAATATAGAATCCTTCCTCCGAGTAAACTCCCCAGATATCCTAGCACTAAGCAAAACTAATCTACACTCCTCTAATCGCTTTGACATGACTTGATACCGTCCCACTCTGCCGTAAGGACCCTAACAAACATATATTCGTAGCACTCTTCCCTTGACTAGAGAACATAGTCTAGAATTAGATGATCAGGCCTACATGTGCTTTAGATTAACTTTACAACATAGTGTTAGTTACTTATATTTTATCTACCATTCTCCTTCGACCAAGGACTGTACCCTGCTCGACCATGTCTCTTTAGATCCGAGCATCCAAATACACGTATTTGAAGATTTTAATATCCACTACAGAAATTGGTTTGGTTTATCGAGTTATACAGATGCAGCTGTTAACAGCATGCATAGTTTTTCTATTGCACATTCCATTTCACAGACTGTCACTTACCGGACTCACTTCCCAGATAGTGAGGATCAACAAACCTCACTTTTGAACCTATGCTTGACTACACTGCTCAAGGATTATGTGATGAATGCTCATAGCTCACTTGGGAACGCTGATCACCTTGTGATAATGGTTGATATCACCTTAAACTTTTGACCCCAAGCTGAAGAGTCGTTATTCAAAATGACGAGATACTACAAACCGGGCTGATTGGGAATCCATCAGAGATCATATCAGAGAGACCCGATGGAGTAAAACTTTCTCTCTCCCTGCTGAACAGTGTGTAAAAGAGGTAACTAAATGGGTCAAAGTTGGCATAGAAACAGATGTCTCGATGCGGAAATTCTCGCAAGCCTCACTCTACCCAATGGTTCACTTCGACATGTGCAGCTGCTATTGCACATAGGCAGCAAGCATTCCACTAGTTCAGCCGCCATAAGTCAAAAAATGTACAGCGTCAAGAAATCATTGTAAGAGTGTAATAGCTGCAGCAGCTAAGAGTAGGTATACGAGATGACCAGAAAATGCATCGAGTCGCAGAAATTAGTATTAGTATTTTTCTAAGCCTTGAGCCTTAGAAACGGTTGCATTTTATATTGTCTTAAAAGAAAATCAATGCAAGTAAAAGATAATAGAAGGAAAAAGGAAATCAATAATTTGGTAACCAACCTGTAAACATGATTGCATTCGCAGAAGATTTTCCCCAGAGTTGCAAGAAATGGACAACATCTCCCATTCGCAGTGAGGGATGACCAGCAAACACAATACATGGAGTTTTAAAGCCATTGCTAAGACCACCTATAAAAAAAGATAGAAGTTCTTATCAGTGAGAGCAAAACAATTTTCATACAAAATCATGTTGACTGTATTGAATATAAAAAAACAAATAAAGTTCATACTCTTTCTTATAAAACTATAATTGATTGGGATATTTGTAATCTATTCGAAAGATGTTAAAAAGAGGAATATAACACTACCAGACATACTCAGGACCCGTTGGGTCACAACGAATATCACTATTTATTCTAATTTGATTTCAGTGGAAAATAATACCGAAACCGTACGAGATAACAGCGATTGCAAGCTGGTTAATGGCAGTCATTTTGTAAAAGCTGAGGCGACGGAGAGTTTATAAACCACAAACGAGGAGAAAAAAATAAAAAATTTAAAAAATAAATAAATTAATAAAATTAAAATAAAAAAATTTTTAAAAAATAAAAAATTTTAATAAATAAATAAATAAAATAAATTTTTAAAAAAAATTTTTTTAAAAAACAAAAGAAAACAAAACAATAAAAAAAAAACAACCAAAAAAAAAAATAATAATTTTAAAAAAATTCACAAAAAAAAAAAATGATTTACCTGGACGAGCTGCTTGTTATAATACCAAAAAAAAATATATGGAAAAATATTACTTCAGATAGTTCCTATTTACAAGCCTCCCCACGAGGGCAGAGTTAGACACAAGGTTGAAATTTAATGTGGGGAAATCCGGCTCCCCAAAAACGGGGCACTCTAGATTGGGACAAAAATTTAAATTGCCTCAGTCCAGGAGGATTTCTCCTTCACCGACCGAGGACAGAACAGACAAAGTGTAGTATCAGAACAGATACTACACTCCTAGCCATAATCGCCAAGTCCTAGAGTGAATGAAGTCGTAGCGGTTTAGAGCGTGCAAACATGAATTGACAGAAACCTGCGTAAATTCATTATTTAGAGTGCTAAAGTTTTGTGGTACTTGATTCCAATGAATAGATTCATCAGATAGTTCCAATCAGATTTTATGATAACAATTACGAGAGAGACAATTGATGGGTTAGGTTAGGGTTAGGGTTGTAGGTTAGTGTTAGGGTTAGGGTTAGAGGGTTAAAGGGTTAGGGTTAGGTTTTAGGTTAGGGTTGTAGGTTAGTGTTAGGGTTAGGGTTAAAGGGTTAGGGTTATAGGTTAGTGTTAGGGTTAAAGGGTTAGGGTTAGGGTTGTAGGTTAGTGTTAGGGTTAAAGGGTTGTAGGTTAGTGTTAGGGAGAAAGGAAATAGCTAAAACCATCTAACCCTCCTACCTTCCAACCACTCAACATGTTTACATTCGTTTTTGAAGAAAACTTTTCTACATGTTTTTTAAAAAGACATTAAAAATCGTTTCAAGTCTAATTCCTAGCAATGTATAACTCACCTATCCTTATCACAAAACCCTAAACCTAACCCTTTTCAGTTTCAAAGACAGCAAACAACTTTCATCTATGCTACAGCTAAGGGTTTACGATCCAAGTTTAGAATTCGACCAACATAAAACAAAAATTAAGAAATATCTTTATGTACGTACCCGTGACGGAACGCATATATCGTACAAAAAAAAGTCACGTAAATTGATCAAGTAGTTTTTTTTTTACAAAAGAAAATCAAATTTTATGTGTAAACGCTAACTCTAACTTGGCCGACAAACACAATGTCCAATATGGCGTCGATATATCAACGATCCTTGTTTATCCATAAAATTTTATTTTCTTTTGTAAAAAAAAACTACTTGATTAATTTACGTGATTTTTGGTATACGATATATGTTTTCCGTCACGGGTACGTACATCATAAAGATATTTCCTAATTTTCGTTTTTCATGTCGGTCGAATTCTAAACTTGCCCCGGGTTTACAATTAGTGAGAAATGGTGGGCAAGGAAAGAGAGAGAAATTAAATGGATAACAATATTGGGGAAAAGAAAACCCTTTTCAAAATACTCACTGTGTATATTGCTGTAATTCTGTAATCTGCCTGAATTTAACAGCTGAAATTTGAACCAAGATAAACATTCAGTGGATTTTAAAGAAAATATACACGTACACAAATACACATTGGTGCATCGGGATAAGCCGTGACCGATCTGAGGGAGATAACTCTATCTTTCTTAGACGCCGCTATTCCGAATCCGCTGTAATTTTGGCAAGGGAGATAACTAATTTTTTATCGCTGCATGAAAGAAAATGCGAATGTTTTTGTAAATGTCCGTTTTTATTTACATGTCACAAATTTTACAAAAATTTTTTAAAAACGTCTGCAGTTTTCTTAAATAAAAATTACAATTTATCTGCAACTATCGTCGCATTTTCTTTCTTTCTTTGAGTTAAAAAGTGTAACATTTTTTTATTAATTGTTATAAAGTTTATAAAGTTTGTGACATGTAAATAAAAACGCTTAAAAGTTATCTTTAATGAGACTTTATCAAAAATTAGCGTCGCATATTCTTTTTTTTTTAGTTAAAAAACGTAACATTTTTTTATTAATTGTTATAAAGTTTATAAAGTCTGTGACATGTAAAAAAAAAACGGATATTTACAAAAACATTCGCATTTTCTTTCATGCAGCGATAAAAAAAGAGTTACAGGGGATTCGGAATAGCGCCGTCTAAGTAAAATAGAGTTATCTCCCTCATATCGGTTACGGCTTATCCAGGAGCGGCTACACATTATACATACAGCAGTTGGACAAGGAAATAACTTAAAATTTCAAAACAAATTTATTTTAACATCGGGTAGGACTGACTTTGGCAGTAATTGCAGCTTGAATTCTCCAAAGAATTGACATGTACAAAGTTTAAACTGTTTCCAAAGGAATTTTTATCCATTCTGCAGCTAAAACAGTCTCTAAGTCTTGTAAATGCAGTATAAATGTTAAATAATAGTGAGATCTGAGGACTGCGGTGGCCAGAGAAGATATTAAACTTCACTAGACTGTTCCTTGTGCCATTCAATAATCACTTTAGCTGTGCATTATCACCCTCAAAGATTGTTGTGTTTCCCTCTGAAAACAGTTCCGTAAATATAGGATGAATTTGATCAGATAAAATGTTTAAATAATCTTGTCTATTAATTCTGCAATAGTAGTTAGGGTTCTTAATGATATATGTTGTTAGATTAGGGTTCTTAATGATATATATTGTTGGGTTAGGGTTCTTAATGATATATGTTGTTTGATTAGGGTTTTCTATAATATATATTGTTGTATTAGGGTTCTTAATGATATATATTATTGGGTTAGGGTTCTTAATGATATATATTGTTGGGTTAGGGTTCTTATAATAACATATATTGTTGGGTTAGGGTTCTTAATATTATATATTGTTAGGTTAGGGTTCTTAATATTATATATTGTTGGGTTGGGGTTCTTAATGATATATATTGTTTGGTTAGGGTTCTCAATGATATATATTGTTGGGTTGGGGTTCTTAATGATATATATTGTTGGGTTAGGGTCCTTAATGATATATATTGTTTGGTTAGGGTTCTTAATAATATATATTGTTGGGTTGGGGTTCTTAATGATATATATTGTTGGGCTTGGGTTCTTAATGATATATATTGTTGGGTTAGAGTTCTTAATGATATATATTGTTGGGTTAGGGTTCTTAATGATATATATTGTTTGGTTAGGGTTCTTAATGATATATATTGTTGGGTTGGGGTTCTTAATGATATATATTGTTTGGTTAGGGTTCTTAATGATATATATTGTTGGGCTTGGGTTCTTAATAATATATATTGTTGGGTTAGAGTTCTTAATGATATATATTGTTGGGTTAGAGTTCTCAATGATATATATTGTTCGGTTAGGGTTCTTAATGATATATATTGTTGGGTTAGGGTTCTTAATGATATATATTGTTGGGTTGGGGTTCTTAATGATATATATTGTTGGGTTAGGGTTCTTAATGATATATATTGTTGGGTTAGGGTTCTTAATGATATATATTGTTGGGTTAGGGTTCTTAATGATATATATTGTTGGGTTAGGGTTCTTAATGATATATATTGTTGGGTTAGGGTTCTTAATGATATATATTGTTGGGTTAGGGTTCTTAATGATATATATTGTTGGGCTTGGGTTCTCAATGATATATATTGTTGGGTTAGGGTTCTTAATAATATATATTGTTGGGTTAGGGTTCTTAATGATATATATTGTTGGGTTAGGGTTCTTAATGATATATATTGTTGGGTTAGGGTTCTTAATAATATATATTGTTGGGTTAGGGTTCTTAATAATATATATTGTTGGGTTAGGGTTCTCGATGATATATATTGTTAGGTTAGGGTTCTTAATAATATATTGTTGGGTTAGGGTTCTTAATGATATATATTGTTGGGTTAAGGTTCTTGATGATATATATTGTTGGGTTAAGGTTCTTAATGATATATATTGTTGGGTTGGGGTTCTTAATGATATATATTGTTGGGTTAGGGTTCTTAATGATATATATTGTTGGGTTAGGGTTTTTAATGATATATATTGTTGGGTTGGGGTTCTTAATGATATATATTGTTGGGCTTGGCTTTTTAATGATATATATTGTTTGGTTAGGGTTCTTAATGATATATATTGTTGGGTTGGGGTTCTTAATGATATATATTGTTGGGCTTGGGTTCTTAATGATATATATTGTTGGGTTAGGGTTCTTAATAATATATATTGTTGGGTTAGGGTTCTTAATGATATATATTGTTGGGTTGGGGTTCTTAATGATATATATTGTTGGGTTAGGGTTCTTAATAATATATTATTGGGTTAGGGTTCTTAATGATATATATTGTTGGGTTAGGGTTCTTAATGATATATATTGTTGGTTTGGGGTTCTTAATGATATATATTGTTGGGTTGGGGTTCTTAATGATATATATTGTTGGGCTTGGGTTCTTAATGATATATATTGTTGGGTTAGGGTTCTTAATTATATATATTGTTGTGTTAGGGTTCTTAATTATATATATTGTTGGGTTACAAATCTTAATAATATATATTGTTGGGCTTGGTTCTTAATGATATATATTGTTGGGTTAGGGTTCTTAATGATATATATTGTTGGGTTATGGTTCTTAATAATATATTATTAGGTTAGGGTTCTTAATGATATATATTGTTGGGTGAGGGTTCTTAATGATATATATTGTTGGGCTTGGGTTCTTAATGATATATATTGTTGGGTTAGGGTTCTTAATCGTATATATTGTTGGGCTTGGGTTCTTAATGATATATATTGTTGGGTTAGGGTTCTTAATGATATATATTGTTGGGTTGGGGTTCTTAATGATAGATATAGTTGGGCTTTGGTTCTTAATGATATATATTGTTGGGTTAGGGTTCTTAATGATATATATTGTTGGGTTAGGGTTCTAAAAAGTATATATTGTTCGGTTGGGGTTTTTAATCGTATATATTGTTGGGCTTGGGTTCTTAATAATATATATATTGTTGGGTGAGCGGTTATTAATCATATATATTGTTGGGTTAGAGTTCTTAATAATATATAGTGTTGGGTTAGGGTCCTTCATAATATATATTGTTGGGTAAGGGTTCTTAATAATATATATTGTTGGGTTAGGGTTCTTAATGATATATATTGTTGGGTTAGGGTTCTTAATGATATATATTGTTGGGTTAGGGTTCTTAATGATATATATTGTTGGGCTTGGGTTCTCAATGATATATATTGTTGGGTTAGGGTTCTTAATAATATATATTGTTGGGTTAGGGTTCTTAATGATATATATTGTTGGGTTAGGGTTCTTAATGATATATATTGTTGGGTTAGGGTTCTTAATAATATATATTGTTGGGTTAGGGTTCTTAATAATATATATTGTTGGGTTAGGGTTCTCGATGATATATATTGTTAGGTTAGGGTTCTTAATAATATATTGTTGGGTTAGGGTTCTTAATGATATATATTGTTAGGTTAAGGTTCTTGATGATATATATTGTTGGGTTAAGGTTCTTAATGATATATATTGTTGGGTTGGGGTTCTTAATGATATATATTGTTGGGTTAGGGTTCTTAATGATATATATTGTTGGGTTAGGGTTCTTAATGATATATATTGTTGGGTTGGGGTTCTTAATGATATATATTGTTGGGCTTGGGTTCTTAATGATATATATTGTTGGGTTAGGGTTCTTAATCGTATATATTGTTGGGCTTGGGTTCTTAATGATATATATTGTTGGGTTAGGGTTCTTAATGATATATATTGTTGGGTTGGGGTTCTTAATGATAGATATAGTTGGGCTTTGGTTCTTAATGATATATATTGTTGGGTTAGGGTTCTTAATGATATATATTGTTGGGTTAGGGTTCTAAAAAGTATATATTGTTCGGTTGGGGTTTTTAATCGTATATATTGTTGGGCTTGGGTTCTTAATAATATATATATTGTTGGGTGAGCGGTTATTAATCATATATATTGTTGAGTTAGAGTTCTTAATAATATATAGTGTTGGGTTAGGGTCCTTCATAATATATATTGTTGGGTAAGGGTTCTTAATAATATATATTGTTGGGTTAGGGTTCTTAATGATATATATTGTTGGGTTAGGGTTCTTAATGATATATATTGTTGGGTTAGGGTTCTTAATGATATATATTGTTGGGCTTGTGTTCTCAATGATATATATTGTTGGGTTAGGGTTCTTAATAATATATATTGTTGGGTTAGGGTTCTTAATGATATATATTGTTGGGTTAGGGTTCTTAATGATATATATTGTTGGGTTAGGGTTCTTAATAATATATATTGTTGGGTTAGGGTTCTTAATAATATATATTGTTGGGTTAGGGTTCTCGATGATATATATTGTTAGGTTAGGGTTCTTAATAATATATTGTTGGGTTAGGGTTCTTAATGATATATATTGTTGGGTTAAGGTTCTTGATGATATATATTGTTGGGTTAAGGTTCTTAATGATATATATTGTTGGGTTGGGGTTCTTAATGATATATATTGTTGGGTTAGGGTTCTTAATGATATATATTGTTGGGTTAGGGTTTTTAATGATATATATTGTTGGGTTGGGGTTCTTAATGATATATATTGTTGGGCTTGGCTTTTTAATGATATATATTGTTTGGTTAGGGTTCTTAATGATATATATTGTTGGGTTGGGGTTCTTAATGATATATATTGTTGGGCTTGGGTTCTTAATGATATATATTGTTGGGTTAGGGTTCTTAATAATATATATTGTTGGGTTAGGGTTCTTAATGATATATATTGTTGGGTTGGGGTTCTTAATGATATATATTGTTGGGTTAGGGTTCTTAATAATATATTATTGGGTTAGGGTTCTTAATGATATATATTGTTGGGTTAGGGTTCTTAATGATATATATTGTTGGTTTGGGGTTCTTAATGATATATATTGTTGGGTTGGGGTTCTTAATGATATATATTGTTGGGCTTGGGTTCTTAATGATATATATTGTTGGGTTAGGGTTCTTAATTATATATATTGTTGTGTTAGGGTTCTTAATTATATATATTGTTGGGTTACAAATCTTAATAATATATATTGTTGGGCTTGGTTCTTAATGATATATATTGTTGGGTTAGGGTTCTTAATGATATATATTGTTGGGTTATGGTTCTTAATAATATATTATTGGGTTAGGGTTCTTAATGATATATAATGTTGGGTGAGGGTTCTTAATGATATATATTGTTGGGCTTGGGTTCTTAATGATATATATTGTTGGGTTAGGGTTCTTAATCGTATATATTGTTGGGCTTGGGTTCTTAATGATATATATTGTTGGGTTAGGGTTCTTAATGATATATATTGTTGGGTTGGGGTTCTTAATGATAGATATAGTTGGGCTTTGGTTCTTAATGATATATATTGTTGGGTTAGGGTTCTTAATGATATATATTGTTGGGTTAGGGTTCTAAAAAGTATATATTGTTCGGTTGGGGTTTTTAATCGTATATATTGTTGGGCTTGGGTTCTTAATAATATATATATTGTTGGGTGAGCGGTTATTAATCATATATATTGTTGGGTTAGAGTTCTTAATAATATATAGTGTTGGGTTAGGGTCCTTCATAATATATATTGTTGGGTAAGGGTTCTTAATAATATATATTGTTGGGTTAGGGTTCCTTATAATATATATTGTTGGGTTACGATTCTTTATAATATATATATATTGTTGGGTTACAGTTATTAATGATATATATTGTATAGTTAGGGTTCTTAATAATATATATTGTTGGTTAGGGTTCTTAATGATATATATTGTTGGGTTAGGGTTCTTAATAATATATATTGTTGGATTAGGGTTCTCAATGATATATGTTGTTGGGTTAGGTTTCTTAATAATATATATTGTTGGGTTAGGTTTCTTAATAATATATATTCTTGGGTAAGGGTTCTCAATGATATATATTGTTGGGTTAGGGTTCTTAATGATATATATTGTTGAGTTACTAATCTTAATAATATATATTGTTGGGTTAGGGTTCTCAATGATATATATTGTTAGGTTAGGGTTCTTAATGATGTATATTGTCGGGTTACAGATCTTAATAAAATATATTGTTGGGTTAGGGTTCTTAATAATATGTATTGTTGGGTTAGGGTTCTTAATGATATATATTGTTTGGTTACAGATCTTAATAATATATATTGTTGGGTTAGGGTTCTCAATGATATATATTGTTGGGTTAGGGTTCTTAATGATATATATTGTTGGGTTAGGGTTTTTAATAATATATATTGTTAAGTTAGGGTTCTTTATATTTTATATTGTTAGGTTAGGGTTCTTAATGATATATATTGTTGGGTTAGAGTTCTTAATATTATATATTGTTGGGTTAGGGTTCTTAATAATATATATATTGTTGGGTTAGGATTCTTAATGATATATATATTGTTGGGTTAGGGTTCTTAATGATATATATTGTTGGGTTACAGATCTTAATAAAATATATTGTTGGGTTAGGGTTCTCAATGATATATAGTGTTGGGTTAGGGTTCTAAATGATATATATTGTTGGGTTAGGGTTCTTAATAATATATATTGTTTGGTTAGAGTTCTTAATAAAATATATTGTTGGGTTAGGGTTTTTAACAATATATATGTTTGGGTTAGGGTTCTCAATGATATATATTTTGGGGTAAGAGTTCTTAATGATATATATTGTTAGGTAAGGGTTCTTAATAATATATATTGTTGGGTTAGGGTTCTTAATAATATATATTGTTGGGTTAGGGTTTTTAATAATATATATTGTTGGGTTACGGTTCTCAATGATATATATTGTGTGGTTAGGGTTCTTAATGATATATATTGTTGGGTTAGGGTTCTTAATAATATATATTGTTGGGTTAGGGTTCTTAATAATATATATTGTTGGGTGGGGGTTCTTAATAATATATATTGTTGGATTAAGGTTCTCAATAATATATATTATATGATGGGGATTCTTGATAATATATATTGTTTGGTTACCGTTCTTAATAATATATATATTGTTGGGTTATGGTTCTTAATAATAATATATATTGTTAGGTTATGGTTCTTAATAATATATATTGTTGGGTTAGGGTTCTTAATAATATATATATATTGTTGGGTGAGGGGTTATTAATCATATATATTGTTGGGTTAGGGTTCTTAATAATATATAGTGTTGGGTTAGGGTTCTTGATAATAAATCTTGTTGGGTTAGGGTTCTTAATAATATATATTGTTGGGTTAGGGTTCTTAATGATATATATTGTTGGGTTGGGGTTCTTAATAATATATATTGTTGGGTTAGGGTTCTTTAATAATATATAATGTTGGGTGGGGGTTCTTTATAATATATATATATTGTTGGGTTACAGTTCTTAATGATATATATTGTTGGGTTAGGGTTCTTAATAATATATATTGTTGGGTAAGGGTTTTTAATGATATATATTGTTGGGTTAAGGTTCTTAATAATATATATTGTTGGCTTAGGGTTCTTAATGATATATATTTTTGGGTTAGGGTTCTTAATAATATATATTGTTGGGTTAGGGTTCTTAATAATATATATTGTTGGGTTAGGGTTCTTCATAATATATATTGTTGGGTTAGGGTTCTTAATAATATATATTGTTGGGTTACGATGCTTTATAATATATATTGTTGGGTTAGAGTTCTTAATAATATATATTGTTGGGTTAGGGTTCTTTAATAATATATAATGTTGGGTGGGGGTTCTTTTTAATATATATATATTGTTGGGTTACAGTTCTTAATGATATATATTGTTGGGTTAGGGTTCTTAATAATATATATTGTTGGGTTAGGGTTCTTAATAATATATATTGTTGGGTTAGGGGTCTTAATGATATATATTGTTGGGTTAAGGTTCTTAATAATATATATTGTTGGGTTAGGGTTCTTAATAATATATATTGTTGGGTTAGGGTTTTCTATAATATATATTGTTTGGTTAGGGTTGTTAATAATATATATTGTTGGGTTAGGGTTGTTATTAATATATATTGTTGGGTTAGGGTTCTTGATAATATATATTGTTGGGTTAGGGTTCTTAATAATATATATTGTTGGGTTAGGGTTCTGAATAATATATATTGTTGCTAATAAATTGCCTATTGTTTATCGGATAAATTGTAATTTCCCAGTCAAGCCAATTTGAATGTTCAGGTCTCTTTTTGGCTTGGAAGGCACTGAATAAATTGGATAAGATTTGGAAACCAAACTTAATACGGAAGTTTAAAATCCAGTTCTCCGAAGCTGACACTTGCAAGCATCATGAGAAACATGAATGTTGCGAGCAATCTTTGATTATACCTTAACGGATAGTTGAACAAACATGGAGCTATATGGTAACCTAAGAAGGTTGAAGTTTATTGGGCACATGTGGAGGAGGAAACAAGAGCTGGAACGAACCCTTGGAAAGAGAAGAGCTAAACCAGCAGTGACTGATGCGGACATGTTTAGAAACGACGACACAGTATTGACCACTGAAGAATTAAGGAACATTATGGATAAATGCGGACAATAGAGAAAACTGGTCAGTGATGGCCGAGCAAGGTCCAAATAAGATTTGTAATTTAGATTCCATCATGCCCCCCCCCCCGACCCCAGTTGTGATAATTAGTAAATGATATACAGTATACCCTCACCTATTCGCGGTTCCGCATATTCGTAGGTTAGGCTGTCACGAGCGTATCAAGTCACAAGATAATTTATCCCCCTTGGATTAGTTCAACTGGAGTTGCTTCCCTTGCCTAGTAGTGAAACGTAAACAGAGAGCAGTTAGGAACAGCCACTCGAGTAATTACCTAAAGTGCTGTAAAGCAGCAGCTAAGCTGTGCCACACTGTACATTAGTGTTATCATTCTCATCGTATGGCACAGCAAATTTCATCATCATTTTATTATCATTCATTATTGGTGAGTGCACAAACAATATTAAATTTCTTTTCAATTATTATTGCAACACAGTACGTATTTTTTATAAATGCATACACTGTATGTACAGTGCATATTTTTTGTGACCGTGTATTAATAATGTTTTTAATTGCATATTATTACTGAATTGTACTGTATTATTATTACCTGAACTGTGAGTACTGTATTTATCTGTCTACGTTTGCCTTCGTTTGCCTTTAAATTTGTTCCACTTTCTGTCAATTCTAATACATATGTTGTACGCATAGAAAATGACTTTACGGTACAGTAATACAGTATGGGTAACTATGCTTTGCAGTGTTACTGTCATCCTGTACTTATGTTTCTTTTTGATTAAAATATTGTTGCAGTACAAAATTCAAATGTGTTTACATTATCATTACTACATTAGTGAAATACATAACTGCATGCAATATTACTACATTATTAGTGTATTAATGAGTAAAGGTGTCTTTAGAAAGTGTTTGGGAAGCATTTAGTACCGTATATGATCTCATACATAGACGTTTTAAAACTGCATCCAATATTTGCGGTTTTTCGTTGTTCATAACACCCGCGAATAGTGAGGGAACACTGTATAGTTTTAAATAAAGTTGAATAACATTATAAACTAGTATGTACTCTCCATCAAAAATGACAGAAAAAACATTATGCTTTGCCAGTGTTTGCACTCGCTATTTATCTAGATATATTATTAAAATAGTCATAAAAAATCATAGAATTACATCATGTTTCGGAATTTTTGAGATGAGGGTTGATAATTCTTAGAATTTGGTATATTCGGACTACTGTTCTCATCTTGGGTATTTTCATCACAACGTTTCGGCCGCTGTAACCTCCGACCTTCTTCAGGTGTACTTTGTCGAACTCAGGAATCTGGACAGAATTTCGAACGGAACCCTTTATTAAATAATCGACCAAAACGTTGTGATAAAAAAACTAAGATGAGAATAGTAATTCGAATATACCAAATTCTAAGAATTACATCAGTAATTTAATTTTTTATACATAATTTATTATCATGTCTGATGACTTAAACAACACCCACCACCCCTCCACCCTGTTTTGACTTTTTGTTATAGAGTAAAGGATTTCTTTCCGAATTCATTTCAGGCAGCGGGGTAAGTCTGAGGTGGTTGCCTGACTTGGCTTTTCTTTTTTTGCTTCCCCTCAGCACTTGAAATTGTTTCGTCCGGAAGCTAGAAAAAAGTATGTGTTTTACTCGCTAAATTTTGCATGACGGGATAGAAGTACATATATTTATTTATATATACATATACAAATAAATACACATTGGTCTTTATTATAGAGTGGAGGATGATTTCTAGTACACATTTTCATACCCCCCCCACTGTTATTCAAATTGAAACATTGACAGAAATTGGTCTTCTATTATTATGCTTACCTCTGCGTGTGGGAATGGTGGTTCTGGCAGGTAGACTTTATTTTGTTTGATAGTTGATAACCTGAAATTTAAAAAAATAAAAACTTGATAACCTGAAATTTAAAAAAATAAAAACTTGATAACCTGAAATTTAAAAAAATAAAAACTTGATAACCTGAAATTTAAAAAAAAATAAAAACTTGATAACCTGAAATTTTAAAAGAAATAAAAACTTGATAACCTGAAATTTAAAAAAATAAAAACTAGCAAGTGTGGTGTCGGTTGTGTGTTGTCCGGATGATGATTAAGAATCATTTAATATTTTGGGAAAATCTTCCCTTTGACAAAAATAGAAACCAAAGGAAAAGTCTGTGGAGAATTTGCCAAAATTGATGCCAGAGAGTAGGATTGGAAGAAACCAGTCCCACAAAAAAATAATAAATCAATAAATTTTAGATTTCCTAAAATTATGTTTTGTATATAGATATGGTGTTCAAAAGTAGTGTGTAATATTAGATTAATTAATTGGGTATTGTATGGTTTATATATATATATATATATATATATATATATATATATATATATATATTCTGCTAAAAATGCCATTTGGGTACATTTTTTGTACAACACAAATTAACTGTTTCAGAAATTTTCCAGATGAGGATTTATAATTTGTATTATTTGAATTATTCGTACTTTTTTTGTTAATGTATCTGCCGCACTTGTTCAGATGCAACTCTTCGAACTTAGAATACGAAATATAGAGAGAGAGTTTTGACTGTAGAAGACGGCTAAAAGTATTGTGTCAAGGTTTTGGAATTAAGCTTTCTATTTTTTTTAGGAGGGGAGGGGGCTGGATTTTGTCACAACTTCTTATTTTTAATGCATTTTTTTCAATGTTAGGAGCTCATTTTGAACATTTTCCATTCTTTTTCCTGTTGATAATGAATAAACAATTACCCTGATGAGCAACAGAGTTACGAGGAAGACTATATATTCCTCTTAATTTCTGCTACGAAACGCGCACAGGAAATGATAAAAACATTGAATTTGGAAAAAATAAACGTAGCAAAAAAATAAAAAATACAATTTAAACATATCAAAAAAGTCTTTGGTTGTCGGCATGAGAAAGAGAAATTACAGGTATTCGCTGATATATGAAAGTAAAAAGATTGAAGCTACAGAGGTAAAGTTTGGTTATGATTATTCGAAAACATATGAGGATGAAGAAATTGTAAGATCAGATGAAAGGTATGGTAATGGACTGATTTTTCCTTTGGTCATTGGAATGCACCTATAATATATATATATATATATATATATATATATATATATATATATATATACATAATATCATGTGGCAACACACATCGCTCTATTAGTGTCCGCATCCTCAACTCGGTCCGCAATGTCGGTCAACTTCGTATTTCGGAAGCCATTCTAATCTCTAAATTTCACCCACCTTTGAATAACAGACACAAACTTTCTCCTCCATTCATTCGCTGATGCTTACACTCTTTGCCTCCTTGCCTCTGCCATCTATCTGCCCAGAACAAATCCACCCACACCTCAATGCCTTTTATTCTGTGCTTAAATTACATAATTAATTTTACATATAATAAATTTAAATATATTAGTTTTAGCAATATTTAGGAATAATTTTACCCTATAACATTACATATTAATAAATAATATTAAAAAAAAAATTTTAAAAAAATTAAAAAATAATAAATAAGAATTAAATAATATACACTTTATATATATGTATATAGACTTTATGTATATATATATATATATATATATATATATATATATATATATATATATATATATATATATTCATAATCTCTAAATAAAATTTTAATTAATTTTAGGAATAATTATACCTTATAACATCACATATTAATAAAATAAATAAGAATTAAGAAATATACACTTTATATATATGTATATATATTTATAACCTCTTAATTCCCCCCCCCCCTTTTTTTTCATTCAATTGAGTCTTGATCTTCTTTGGATGTCATAATTCTTATTACTATAAAGTTACCTTTTATTTCACAATTGATTTCAGTTTTGAATTTAAATTAATTTTAACCAGATTCTTCATTTCACAGTTGCCTCCCCTTGACCGTTCATTTTATAGTTACATTAACGGCTCAAATTTATCAAATTTAAAATTGAAATTAAAACATAAATAAATAAATATATAAATAAATAAATTAAAAACAATAATAAATAATAAAATATATAAATAAACAAATATTAATAAGATGACAAGCTTTAAGCTAAATAATTATACAATTAAATTATGATAGGAATAATTAATATTTATATCCAATTAGCTTGCCTAAACCCATTTTCTGGGTATCTACCATCTATTCTCTGCGGTATTTCGTCAACAGTTGTGTCCATCTTGCCTTTCGATCACTCGGTCATATTTTTGTTCTTTTGATAATGAGAGGTCCCGCTCTCAAAAATTAATGTCTACCTTTGCCGGAACCTTTTTAAATTGCTTGACAGTAAACTTTTTTCTATGTACTGCTCTGGTATTTAATCTGTTTTAACATGATATATTAATAAATTGATTTGAGATTCCATTCTTATTTTCTCTTCTCATTTATTTTTGTTCATCTGTTCCACCTTCCGGTACCTATATCACATTGCTCCTGCCTCGGATTACCAACTCTCTCTATATATATATATATATATATATATATACACATTAAAATTTTAATCGATTAAAAACTCATACATATATGTATATATATATATATATAAAAATACAGGTTGACGTGCTGGTCTGATCACTTGTTTCAGGTTTTTCAACATCATAGAATCTCTCTCAGTAACCTGTGCTTGCTTTGATCAGAAGCAAGCTCCATCTTGAAAATCACACACAACATAACTAAATGACTTTTTATGAGATGAAGTTTGGGACTTTTGTGTCTATGATTGGAGGGACATGGCACCACGTAGTGATCCCTGGCCATGCACCTCTTCCATATTTGAATAGAATGAATAGAATGATCGGGTGGGTTAGGATTCGGTTAGGAATATTATTTCGATGGAGACAAATGTTGTGTTAAGGATATATAAAGCTCTAATAAGACCTCATATAGAATACTGCACCCAGGCCTGGGCTCCAGCGACTAGACATGGAAATTGGAATGTAATATTGAAACTGGAAGGTGTACAAAGAAGGGTGACAAAACTAATAAGTAAAGTAAAGGAGTGCAGTTACAGGGAGAGATTGGACAAATTGGGATTGACTACTTTGCTGGAGAGAAGAATGAGAGGTGATATGATTGAGACTTTCAAGATAATAAATGGTATTTCTAACTATGGTGGGCATTTTTTTTAGTATTTCTCCTAGATCTGGAAAATTATTGTCAAGGCAGTTTTCAAAAACTAGATCTGTTAACCAGTTAAGTTTTTTTGCTCACAGAGTAATATGTTTTTGGAATAAGTTGCCTAATCGGATTAAGAACAGCAATGAGGTTAGATGAATTCAGAGAAAGTGAGGGGGCACTTTTGTGAGTTATCAAATGAAATATTTAACAGAATTTGATCTGGATATCGATACTGTACTAAGAGTTTAATTTTTTTTTTAACAGTTGAATTAAGAAGATAGTTAAAGGGGAAATGTCCAAGGAGGCATAACAAACAAATAATAATAATAATAATAATAATAATAATAATAATAATAATAATAATAATAATAATAATAATAATAATAATAATAATAATAATAATAATAATAATAATAATAAAGTCTTGAGCGTATGAATTGAAGACATCTTTTGGATAGATATACAAATGTTATATTTATTGTGAATTTTAATGTTAACTAATAAGAAGCTTCTGAGATTTCAATTAGGGGGTCAGGAGATAATATTTTTTGTGTTTTGTTTGAGTTGAACGTAATTGAACCCCCCCCCCCCCCCCCGCTCTCCAAAAAGTAGTTAGTCACGTTAGAGAACAACATTTACCATTATTTTTCAGCTGCCGATAAACATTTAAAGTCTCGAGCGTATGAATTGAAGACGTCTTTTGGGTAGATATACATTTATATTAGATATACATTTATATATATCTTTATATATATATATATATATTTTTTTTTTTTTGATATAGACTGAACATTTGATAACTTTGCATCAATTTATTAGACAAACATAGGAGGGGAATCTATCATCTTTTTTATTTTTTATTTAAGAGTATCCTAGAAAACTTATACTATGTAATTAGGTAACATAGATATATATTAGGTACGTGCAAAATCAATGGTCGATTCCCAAAATGTAAAAACATTTTGACCTCCCCCCTTCACTTAAAAATTCACTAAAATTCAGGAAATCAACCAATTTTAATGAAATTTTCAATATTTATTAATCCACAATCACGGAATATAATGAAACCATTTTTTTTTTTAATCTTGGTGAAAATGTATTATTTTTTTAACACAAAATACACCTTTACTAAAGTTATATTTTTATATATTAATTAAAAAAATACATTAATTTTTTTGCGGTTTTTTATAAAAATAAAACATTGTAGATGTTAACAATTAAAAAAAAAATTTTTTTTAATATTCTTTATATATTACGAAAAAGGCCCCTAAATACCGTGTTAACAAAATCATTATAACTCGAAGAAAAATTAATTTTTTGAATTAGCGATATTATTATTGAATAAAGCATTGTTTAATCAATATTTTCACCAAAAAAAATATAATTGCAAAAAATATTTCATGTAATTTTAATGATTAGAGTTTCTGGGAAAATAAAAAATGTGACATAATTATATTTCCCTTTCATACATAGCGCAAGAAATTTTTTTTTATAATCTTGAAACCAAAAATTGACAAATTTTAGACCCAGGAAGTTAACGAAAAAAAGAATTTTAAAAATTGGATAATTTCTACTAACGATGAACTTTGATTGGTATGGTAGCCCTGTTTTGTAATAACCAGGCGGGATTAGCCTTCCAACAACCACTCACTTTTACACCGCCCTCAAATTTTTTTAGAGATTCAACAATTTCGTTAATTTCACAATTCGTCAATTATTTCGAAACATTTGTATTTGTTATGTCTTTTTTTTTTTCATTAATAAATATTTAAGTTAAAAGCAGTTATTTATTGATAAATAAAGAGAATTCAAACATGACATTTTCTTTCAAAATTGAATTCTGTTTATCAATGAATAACTGTTTTAACTTTTTTTTTTTTTCAATGAATAAATTGTCAGTGTAGTCATTGACTTTAATTTACTTTTTCACACTTAAAAAAAAAAAATACACTTTATTTTAAAAAGAATCAATGTAATTTATCGTTACGGCACGTTAAGAATAAATCGAGTAACTAAAGTTTTAAATCATGTATAAGAAAAATGATAAAATTGACGCAGTTCGTAACGTAAAAATAATTTTTAACATTTAAAAAAAAGTTTTATTTCAAATTCTAAGAAAAAACATTGGTAAACAGACGTCATCAATAATTAAAAACTAATACCAAGTTAAATATGAACCTTTTTAGTTAAAAATAAAATAAGATGTTAATTGCGTACACTCATAAATATTTTAATTAAATAAGCATTTCCCTTTTTATTATAACAAAATAAGGGTACTTAAATTTGTTTGTAGCGTTAAAAAGAATAAAGAAATTAATGGATAATAATTTTTCAACTTTTATAAACTATTACAAAACGATTTTTATATATGAAGTTAAAAATGATAAATTATGACACTTTTGTCTTCCATATATTTTGCATAGCGCTAGTCAATTGATAAACAAAGTTGTTTGCCGATTATGTGACACCGGATTTTACTCATTTATGACTTTTGGGGGATAATTTTGCTAATTTTTAGTAAAATGTGGGATTTTTTTTTTTTTTTTTTTTTTTTTAATTCAGTATCTTATGACTTTAATTTAATAATTATCTTTGAAATAGTTCCACAAAACTTATATTTATCTTTCAAGGGATTTTTACAAGTAATTTTCTCAAAGTTCAAAATTCACTGAATTTTTCGGTTTTTCAGCCGCCGTGATTACATATTTCATTATAATTTTTTTTCACACGTAAATATGCAGTTTTTTTTCGTTTAGAGATTAAGTTTAGGCTTTTATCTTTCAAACACAATCAAAGTTTACACGGAAACTAATTAAATAATTAATGATAAGCCCTTTTTAATAGGCATAGTCCGCACAAGAGACGGACATTTTTGCACATACCTAATATATATATATATATATATATATATATATATATATATATATATATAATTATCTATTTATTTATTTATTTATTTTTTATTTATTTATTAATTATTCATTATTATTATTATTATTATTTATTTATTTATTTTTATTTTTATTTTTTTCGTAAATGTTTCTTTATGTATGTGTCATAGTGCACTTTGAACCTCATGAAAATGAGAGAAACACTATCCCTGTAACAGGATCACAGGTAAACTAAGCCTGTGCCTGGTGTTGCCACAAACACCAAACCATGATAAATGTCTATAAATACAAATAAACGCTGTGGGACTCAGAAGAAAGATCTGAGTGTCATGATGGGGAGGTGCTCCCTCGATGGCCAACATGGGGGACCCGGTCCGCATCCTGCGAATGTTGGCTCCTTTAATTTCAGGAACAAGACCACGGACAAAAAACAGGTAGGTAACCCATCAAATTCCAAATATGATAAGGACACTGACCAAACACAAGAATTCAAGAATGAAAATAGCAGACAAAAAATCAATAGAAAGAAATGGACCACAAAAGAGAATAGACTGGTAACGGAATGCTACTACAAAAGCTGCTACCCGACAGAAAGAGGATATCGGAAACGAATAAAAGATCTATGGGACATTTCTACTGACTACCATACAACGGCACAAAGGATAGCAGATCAAGCAAGACAGATACTCAAGAGAGGATGGTTCTCGGAGATGGAATTAACGGAAATTAAACAAAAGATAAATGGCGTGACAGATCAAGACACATCACTTGACGAAAACTCCCAGGAAGAAGACGGGAAAAACATAAACACAGAAACTGAAGAAGGCAAAGACAACAAAACTATAGAACTATCTGAGGAAGAAGCAAGAGAAGTGGAAAACATCAAACGATTAATGTCCGAGAACAAAACAAAACTTCCATCCCTAAGGAACGAAGACTGAAACAGAGAAAGTAAACAGAGTACTCACGTACATCTCAACAGACACTATCACAGATCTAAACAACTTGATATATGCGGAGGCAAAATCAATAAGTATGAAACTAAAAAGGGAAAAGAAGACTGACCAAAAGAATGGACAGACGAAATCTGGATGGGAGATCAGACTGGAAACCCAGATCACCAAACTTCAAAAGGAAGCTAAAACCGTAAATAGGATGAAGGAGAACAGTAAACGATGGAAGAGTAGAAATCTGAATCGCAAGGAAAGACTAAATAAGAAACATGAAGAACTAAAACAAAAGATAGCAGCAAAAGAAGGAAGATTGAGACGATACCGATACAAATCGGAACAGTACAAACAGAACAGGACCTTTGAAAACAATGAAAGCCAATTTTACAAAAACGTTAACGGAGAAAGAACAACAACAGAACAACCAGACCTGACACAAACAAAACATTTCTGGAGCAAGATATGGGAAAATGCTGAAGATCACAACAAAAATGCTAAATGGCTGAAAGACATGAAAGATAAACTTCTAGAAATTGAAGAAGGAACGGAAACAGAAATTAATGAAGAAACCATTAAGACAACACTAAAGAAAATGGCAAACTGGAAAGCACCAGGTCACGATGGAATACATGCGTACTGATTCAAAAAATTTATGACCCTACATGAAAGGCTAGCACAGAAACTGAGAGGATGTATCCATAAAACAGACATACCAGAGTGGATGACCAAAGGAAGGACAACGCTCATACAAAAAGATGCCAAGAAGGGAACGACTCCAAGCAATTACAGACCAATAACCTGTTTACCGACAATGTGGAAAATCCTAACGGCACAACTTAGAGAGCAAATTTACCATTCCCTGAACAGTCGAGGAACAAAAAGGCTGCCAGAAAGGGAAAAGAGGGATGCATGATCTGTTATACATAGATCAAAAGATCCTGAAAGAAGTTAAAAGCAAGAAAAAGAACATATCTATGGCATGGATTGACTACAAGAAAGCGTACGACAGAATCCCTCAAGCATAGATAATTGAATGTTTAAAAATGTACAAGATACCCAATAGGATTATTAATTTCATCAAGAAAGCAATGGAAACATGGAGATTAGAACTGACAGCTGGAGGACAATACTTGACGGAGATAAAAATACAGAGAGGTATTTTCCAAGGAGACTCCCTATCACCACTAATGATGCCACTCAACTACATACTCAGGAAATGTGATGCCGAATACAAGTTCACAGGCAGAGAACAACGAATAAACCATCTCATGTACATGGACGACCTGAAGCTATTTGCAAAAAGCAAAAAGGAACTGGAAAAGCTGATAAATACGACCAGAATCTTCAGTCAGGACATTCAAATGGAATTCGGAATGGAAAAGTGTGCATTGCTAGAGATTAAAAAAGGAAAGTTGGAGACGACTGAGGGCATGGAACTACCCAACCAAGAGCAGATGAGGGCGCTAGATGAACAAGAGAGCTATAAATATTTGGGAGTTTTGAAAGCAGACACAATCAAATCAACAGAAATGAAAGAGAAGGTTGGAAAAGAATACCTGAGAAGAACAAGAAAGCTCTTAGAAACAAAATTATATAGCAGAAACCTAATCAAAGGAATAAATACCTGGGCAGTATCACTAATAAGATATTCTGCACCATTCATAAACTGGACTAAAGAAGTACTCAGACACCTTGATCAGAGGACTAGAAAATTAATGACTATGCACAATGCACTACATCCAAAAGACGATACAGACAGACTCTACGTGAAGAGAAATGAAGGGGGAAGAGGACTGGTAAATATAGAAGACTGTGTGGCCGACACTAAAAAAGAGCTGGAGAAATACATAACACAGAACACAGAACACAGAAAGGCTGATCACCGCAGCAAGAGATATTGTCCCAACGAATAACGCAGGAAGCATCGAAACTGGACACAAATAGACAAGAAAAGAAAAATAGGAAGTAAAACAACTACACGGACGCTTCATAAGACTTACAAGAGAAGAAACCAACGCAAATAGTTGGACATGGCTAAGAAAAGGAAACTTGAACAGAGAAATGGAATCTTTACTGATGGCTGCACAGAACAATGCGATTAGGACAAACTACATTAAAGCTAAAATAGATAAAACCCAAGAAAACAATAAATGCAAACTGTGTGGACAAAGAGACGAAACAGTAAATCATATAATAAGTGAATGTAGCAAACTTGCCCAAAAAGAATACAAGAACAGACATGATTGTGTTGGGAAAGTAATACACAGGGAACTGTGCAAACAATTGAATTTCGAATATGCAGACAAATGGTACAAACATAAACCAGAAACAGTACTGGAAAACGAAAAACACAAAATCCTCTGGGATATGGATATACAAACAGATAAACTCATACAAGTAAGGAGACCTGATGTTATTATGATAGACAAAAAGGAAAAATCTTGTAAAATCGTAGACTTCGCCGTTCCAGCAGGCCACAGAGTGAAGATCAAAGACACGGAAAAACGAAGTAAATACACAGAACTAGCCAGAGAACTGAAAGGAATATGGAGCATGAAGAAAGTTAGTGTTATACCAATAATCGTAGGAACAATCCAAAAAAACCTGGAGAAAAGACTGGGAGAAATTGGAATCAAAGGGACTATCGAAACCATACAAAGGACGGCAATGATCAAAACAGCTGCAATCTTAAGACAAATCCTCGAATGCGGAAACTAACACACATAAGCTACAAAGGCTAACCAGTCACAAGGAATTTACAACAGGGAGAAAACAGAACCACACGAAGAACACTACAACAAGAACCAAGGAACAGAAACTGCAAGAAACAGCACTTCATAATTCCCCCCCCCCTCAATAAATTAAACTGGCCTCAGCTATCACTACATAAAAATGAACCAAAGAAACAGAAATTACAATGAACACTATAAGCTCCTCCCTCTCCCCCTACCGCCCCCCCCCAAAAAAATTAAAAAGAATTAAATTTTTTTTTTTTAAATAAGGAAACAGAAAAGGAAAAAAAATAAGGAATTGAAAGGAAAAAATTTTTAAATTAAAAAAAATTTTTTTTTTTTTTTTTTAAATTAATTTAAAGAAATATTATTTTATTTATTTATTTTTTTTTTAACTGGTGCCGGCCTAGGCTGACACCAGACAACATTTTGTAGAGGGTCGAGGAGTATGAGAAGACTGAGGAGGGACAGAACAAACCAGACCTCTACTGGAAAAGTGCAGAGAATGCTGGGACCTTGGGGAGGCTTATTGCCACCCAAATCCCAGAGAAGACCAATTGTCCTTACCAGCGAGAAATCAATGGTAAGAGGCTGTTGCGATACTGCAACGTTATCGAAAAGAGGTGAAGGATACTGGAAGTCTGGGGAGACTTGTTGTCACTCAGACTCCAGGAAATACCACTGGTTGTTGTCGGTGAGCAATCACTGACGATGATCTGTGTGAGAACTCCTAGTGAGTACAAATAATAAAATGATAAAATAAGGTAATGAGTTAAATTTGCTCAAAATACTTACCACTCCGAAAAAATGTTAGCATAAGCGAGTGCACTGTCAGAAACAGGTGAGAGGAAATACATCGGCACTTGGGGTATTAAGCAATTATCCAGGTGAATAGACATACATTCAAAGAGATCGTAGGTAATTCCGGATGGATAACACGGAACAAGAACATTGCCACCATTTCGAATTGTAGAAGCTGTACAATGAAAAAACAATTCAGAAAATTAAAACAACAGAAAAAAGGAGTTTTCGTACTCCTTAATATTTCTGATTTTTAGATTTACACTTTTTTATTACAAATAAATAGAAACATCGGTGCTTGTCCAGTGCAACGGCCGTACGAAAAAATTATTTATTTATGAAAACAATATTATGTACTTACTCAGTGGTATTTTATTGTTCAATGTTGAAAAAAGTAGAAAAAATTATCCACTAGAACTTTAATTACAAGTATTTTTCCATTTTCCGTATCATAGCAATCGCTTCGATGAGTATGCGTCCATTTTCTTTCGTTGAACATAATTCAAGGGCAGATAATTTGCAAGGGCAATTATGTTATAAATAATTTTTTCTTACGGCCGTTGCACTGGACAAGTACCAAAACATCATTATTTTCAGTTACCTATAATTATAAACATGAACTACAAAGTTGCTGAAAGGCGGACTTTTAGTCTTGCTTCTGCAAAAGAGACTTTATTTAAATGGCATAAATATTCTTAATTTTATTAGATCTGGCATCCCAAGGGTTCTTTCTGCTAGATTCAATGCAATTCTTTCCAATCCTTTGGATGCTTTAAGTGTTTATTATTAATACACATAGTCATATCATTTGGATACAATCAGCATCCCAAGGGCTCTTCATGACAAATTTGGTAGAATTCTGATCAATATTTTTTTAGTCTCTACATGTTTATTATTGTTAGTAAGTAAAGTAGGTTAACCATAGTCAAAGGTGACCCGAAGCCTCACTTTTCATTGGTTACTACACTGAGATGTAGGGGAGAGCATCACTCTTTCCCTTAGATTTCTCCACTAACCCTTGATCCTCACCATATAATTCTGAGTGTTTAACAATGGGGGGGGGGGGGGGCAAGTGCCATTTTTTAGTCTTTGGTATGACTCAACTGAAACACTATAACCACTAAACCCAATGGGCTGGTAGTAGCTGTGTTATAATTGTAACCCTGTCGTCCATGACGCACTCACTATGTTAAGGGTGCTTCATACCATCAAGTAGTTTTGGAGCCTCTAAGTGACCGACATACAGACAAGAGTTCTCACTTTTAATGTTGAGGTAAAAGAAAGAGGGTGAAGAGGGGAAGAGAGAGGGAAGGGAAAAGAAGAGGAAGTGATAAAGAGAGGAGAAGGGGGAGGCTATAGGGGGAAGAGCGAGGATGGAGAGAGAGATAGGGAGGGAAGAGAGAGGGAAGGGGAGAGGGGAGGAAGTAATAAAAGGGAGGAGAAGGGGGGATATAGGGGGAAGAGTGAGGATGGAGAGAGAGATAGGGAGGGAAGAGAGAGGGAAGGGGAGAGGGGAGGAAGTGATAAAGAGAGAAGGGGGGGTATAGGGGTAAGAGCGAGGATGAAGAGAGAGATAAGGAGGGAAGAGAGAGGGAAGGGGAGAGGGGAGGAAGTGATAAAGAGAGGAGAAGGGGAGATATAGGAGGAAGAGTGAGGATGGAGAGATAGGGAGGGAAGAGATAGGGAGGGGAGGAAGTGATAAAGAGAGGAGATGGGGAGATATAGTGGGAAGAGTGAGGATGGAGAGAGAGATAGGGAGGGAAGAGAGAGGGGAGGGGAGAGGAGAGGAAGTGATAAAGAGGGGAGAGGAGAGGAAGTGATAAAGAGAGGAGAAGGGGGGCTATAGGGGAAAGAGCGAGGATGGAGAGAGAGATAGGGAGGAAAGAGAGAGGGAAGGGGAGAGGGGAGGAAGTGAAAAAGATAGGAGAAGGGGGGCTATAGGGGGAAGAGTGAGGATGGAGAGATAGGGAGGGAAGAGAGAGGGAAGGGGAGGGGGGAGGAAGTGATAAAGAAAGGAGAAGGGGGGCTATAGGGGGAAGAGCGAGGATGGAGAGAGAGATAGGGAGGGAAGAGAGAGGGGAGGGGAGAGAGAGGGGAGGAAGTGATAAAGAGAGGAGAAGAGGGGAGAGGGGAGGAAGTGATAAAGAGAATAGAAGGGGGGCTATAGGGGGAAGAGCGAGGATAGAGAGAGAGATAGGGAGGGAAAAGAGAGGGAAGGGGAGAGGGGAGGAAGTGATAAAGAGAGGAGAAGGGGAGATATAGGGGGAAGAGTGAGGATGGAGAGAGAGATAGGGAGGGAAGAGAGAGGGGAGGGGAGAAGGGAGGAAGTGATAAAGAGAGGAAAAGAGGGGGGCGCTATAGGGGAAGAGTGAGAATAGAGAGAGATATAGGGAGGGAAGAGAAAGGGAAGGGGAGAGGGGAGGAAGTGATAAAGAGAGGAGAAGGGGGGGGGCTATAGGGGGAAGAGCGAGGATGGAGAGAGAGATAGGGAGGGAAAAGAGAGGGAAGGGGAGAGGGGAGGAAGTGATAAAGAGAGGAGAAGGGGGGGGGGCTATAGGGGGAAGAGCGTGGATGGAGAGAGAGAGATAAGGTGGGAAGAGAGAGAGAGAGATGGAGAGAGAGAGGGAAGGGGGGAGAGAGAGAGAGAGAGAGACTACACTTCAATCCTATCTCGAAGTTCAAACAAAGTCTTGTTGCCAACAGGAAAGGTAAATTGATTCCAGAACTTTTAAATACAAAGATGACTAAGCAAAACTTTAGATTTTAAAGAAGTCAACAATCAACACAAACAATAGAATAGGATTGTTCTTATTCTTTAAATCTTTTGCAGACATTACAAAGATTTCATTGAATATAGAAATTTAAGTCAGTCAAATATTTCAAAGTAAACCTAAATAGCAATTCAAATCGATAAATCATTCTGACTAGAGATTTTTTTCTATTACACGCTGTGTAATATGCTAGTTTAGTTTTCAAAAATTATTCCAGCAAAGAAGATTATTACAATTTAAAATAATGATCGAAAAAGCTCAAAATGTAAGGGAGATAACTATTTTCACTTCAAGGTAAAAAGTTATCTCCCTTACATTTTGTGCTTTGTGACTTACACATTATTATTTTTTTATTATTTAAAAATCAAAATGATATTAGTGAATCCCAAACAACACGTGTAGGTACAGCTAGTTGAATAAATAATAAATAAAATAAATCTTGGCTTTACGAGCGTTTCTCTATTGCCATTATTCGTGGAAACACCTTGAGTCTGCTCTCGGTCTGTCAAGCTAGCCAGACATTCGAAGAAAACTATTGACTCTGATACAATTATATATAAGGAATCGGGATTGCTCAATATTGAACTAAACAATGTCCAAGTGACAAATAAGGGATTTATTAATTATTTATTGAATTATTAATCTTATAGTTTAATTTTTCACCATATGCTTTTTTCTTTGTTTAATTTAATTTTTGTTTTATGAAATGAAGAAATTAAAAAATATATATATATTTTGTTAAATCATAGAAATTCTTCACCAAGAGCAACAAACCTGCTTTCATGCAAAATTCCCCAATCATGGAATCAGGATTTGCCAAAGGTCTTTGAGATAAGCAACTCAAAATTAGAACATCAGCATCTTTTAGGGGACTTGTCTCCATTGGCTACAAGCAGACAAAAACTAGCAATCATGATGTAACATTTAAGTGTTCAATAAAATTCTAAAATGTAAATGTTCAATACAACAAATGTTAGAATCGGAAATTTTAAAATGAAGTTAAAATTAAGAAAGTGGAAATTTCCAAATAAAGTTAAGATTAAGAAAGTGGAAATTTCCAAATAAAGTTAAGATTAAGAAAGTGGAAATTTCCAAATAAAGTTAAGATTAAGAAAGTGGAAATTTCCAAATAAAGTTAAAATTAAAAAAGTGGAAATTTCCAAATAAAGTTAATATTAAGAAAGTGGAAATTTCCAAATAAAGTTAAGATTAAGAAAGTGGAAATTTCCAAATAAAGTTAAGATTAAGAAAGTGGAAATTTCCAAATAAAGTTAATATTAAGAAAGTGGAAATTTCCAAATAAAGTTAAAATTAAAAAAGTGGAAATTTCCATTAGAAGTTTACATTTTACAATTGGGACGTCACAGAGAGGAAGTAACTAGTGAGACGTGGTGAATAAAATGACCAGATCTTCTGCTTTTTTTCTGGACCACAATAGAGAGAGAGAGAGTAGTCGGCTTTGTAACAAAGGATGGGTCAGGGATGATAGATACTGTACAGGATGTGTGAGACAAATTTGATCATTGTTTTATATTCTTTCATTTCAAAACCATTTGAAGTATTTAATAGCGTAAAGTGCAATGGATAGCAGTTTCTGCTTAAAATCATGTAGGACTGAAAAACACTGTAATATCAGGAGAAAGTGACCTGCATCATCATTATTATTCGTACCAGATTTAGAAATTCAGAAATTTTAGCTGCATACCTTGTAGACCGTGAGATGTGAGCTTGAGAATTATGATGACGATGTGGAAGCTGTGGCTAGCAGGAAGGATCATAGTAGGCATTTTGACTGTCTTTTGAGAAGCAGCAAAGGTGCAGTAAGATCCAGAAAGGCGACGTAGACCTTGGCGAAAGAGATGGGCGTCGGAGTGACGACTATGAAGAAAGGGCTGAATGAGGATCTTTGCTACTCCTCATACAAAAATCACAAGGGTCAACTACTCAACACCAAGGACCAAAGGAACAGACGTATGAAAGCCACGAAACTCCTTAACAAGGTCAAATAGCAAGTTGAGCCAGGAATTCTCTGGTTCTTCTCAGGATCAGTTGAACAACATGCAGAACTACAGGTGGCTCGTCTACAGGTGTCATGAAGACAAAGTTCTTTCAAACTGTGATAGTTTTTGGGTGTGTTTCCAGCTAAAGTCGCGTCATGCCACCCTACATCGTCGGATAGAGACTTAAACTCAATTCAGATTGCTATATTGAGTTGCTGTCCAAATAATGAGAATTGTCTCCCTTACAACTAAAATTTTAAATCTTTTCTGTATAAGTTTAAAAACAAATAAAAATTAAAACCTAAAATGGCATTACTGCATCCCAGACAATGCTAGGTAGATACAGCTAGTTATAAATAATTTTTTTCTTTATATATCAATAAAAAATAAGTAAACCGTTTACCTTAGGGTGTGTGGTCAGGGTGGAAGAACCAGAAATATAGACAATCTAAAAGGAAAAATATATTCAAGTTTTTAACCGATACAAACGGTCACCTACAGTTTGGTTTGTTTAATGGCAAATCAAACCTTTTGGGTTTATTTAATGCTGAATCATAGTAAAAAAATTTAAATTTAAAAAATAATAAAAATAAAAAATAAAAATGATGATGATGTTGTGGTGGTGGGTTTTTTTTTTTTTTTTTTTTAACATAGTTC
Source organism: Sepiola atlantica (assembly GCA_963556195.1). NCBI lineage: Eukaryota > Metazoa > Mollusca > Cephalopoda > Sepiida > Sepiolidae > Sepiola > Sepiola atlantica. The sequence goes on from OY744529.1 coordinate 47,913,791, forward strand.
ACTCCAAACAAAGCAGGCCGCCACTGAAGACGTAAGGGGCTACTGAGAAAAAAAGGGAGAAGGTTTGTTTGTTTTTTTTTGTTTTTTTTTTTGGGGGGGGGGGGTTTAAACCTAAATTGGGATCTGCGCAGCGAGATGTCTGCTTACATTAGTTTTAAATTTCTGCATGTCAGTACCGTCGGGGAAACAGGGGGCAGGGAGGGAGTTCCAAGGAGCCAGCAGCACGATGAAAGAAGCTATTTGAGTAGAATGCTCTCCGGCATCTGGGGACCTCCACAGTGAATGAATGAGATTTAGTAGAATGTCGAGTTAGTCTAGTGAATTTACGTAGAGGAGGCACCAGAGTAGCCAACTCATCGGAGCATAATCCATTGAAGTATTTGTAAAACAAACATAAGGATGCTACATTGCGGCGATGGGACAGGGGCTGGAGCTTAGCTGACAGTGAGGGACCTATTAGGTTGACGACTCTTTTTTGGACTTTGTCAAGAAGGGAGAGACTAGTAGATGATGCACCAGCCCAGATGTGGCAATAATACTCCATGCCTTGGCAATGTCTTCAATGTATGTGTTCCAATTCATGTTACCTGTGAAGGTTAGGCCAAGGAGTTTGAATGTTGAACTCTCAGTTAGGGTGTTATTTGCCATGACAATCGATGGTTGGAGAGGTTTCTTGTAGTTATTGAAGGTGGTTGCAAATACTTTTTTTAGGAAAAGGGAAAGCCATCGTATTTGATCATATGAATCTGGTACAACAAAGATTTAAGTAGATTATCTGCTGGTTAAGAAAAAGGACAGAAAGGTCTTGAGTGATGTGAAAGTAATACCTGGCGAGGAAATTGTGTCACACTGAAGAAAGCTCATGGTGTAAACCGAAAGTTTATCCCCAGGGTATGGAGGTTGCATGAAGAACATGTGAAATGCAAGTTTAAAGACAAAGTGGGTGAGGGTTCAGTTACCAGATCCACGACAGGAAGTGTGGAAGAACAGTGGAAGGAGCTGAAAGATACACTGTTCGAAGTAACAGACTAGACTTGTGGGTGCATGAAAGGGGCCCCCAAGGAATAGGGTGACATGGTAATGGAATGAGGACGTTGACAAATGTATTAAAGAAAAACGGAAGGAGTCGGTGGATAAAAGGGTTAGTGGATACCTATTAAAAACGATTGATTGCATAAACTTAATTAAACACAAGTAGATTTGTTATGTGTAGTCGGGAGGGGGGGTCATTACTTTCTCGACAGTATTAGTGTGAAAATGATAACTGTACACTTAAATTTTGAACTCAGCATAGACAAATCGGCGCTTCTTTAGTTCATATTGTATGCTGATAAGAGGGATAACTTATCTAGATATTATGTTTGTAATAATTTTTTGATTTTTTCTTTATTTTTATAACAGTTGATTTCAAAGATTTTTGTCAAAGGTTTTCTTTTTTTTTAAATGAAGATATTAAAGATTTCAACAATTGATTTTAACAATGATTAAAAAAAAAGGAAACAACAAAAATTTTTTAAATATCTTACAAAACAATAAAATGCAAACATTAACGAACAAAAAAACTGAAAAACAATATTAACGAACAAAAAAACTGAAAAACAATATTAACGAACAAAAAAACTGAAAAACAATATTAATATTATTCTCGGCTACAGAGAACGATACGAGAAAATACTTGACCTTTGTTTCGTCATCTCCATATGAATTTGACTAAATGTAACAAACATTTTCTGTCAGGTTCCTAACAGTTTCCATATATTCCTCTTTCTGCACGTTTTCCAGTACAACTTCGGAAAAGCCACAAGGAAAAACAAATAATAAACACACATCTGTATTATGTATGTGACTGGGACGAAACAAAGATATCGTACACCAAAAATTACGTAAATTGAGCAAGTAGTTTTCTTTTTTATCACAGATAATCAAATTTTGTCATTTTTTTTCCATGCTTGCTTGTCACGTCGCCATCTTTGGAAAAAACAAGTCAGCCCAGTGTTACAAGCCCAGCTTGTCGTAACAAGCGAGGGTGGGAAAAAAAATGACAAAATTTGATTATGTGTGATAAAAAAAAACTACTTGACTAATTTACATAATTTTTTGTATACGATATCTTTTGTGTTGTCCCGGTCACATATATAATAGAGATATGTCTTTATTATTCGTTTTTTCTTATTGAGGCTTTTACAAAGTTGCACCCGTTTTCCTTTAATAAAAATACTTTGTTTATATAAACCGAGATAAGTTATCTCCCTTTCTTTGTCAGAATTATACAATATAAACTAAAAATCGTTAAATCGCCCACAACGGTATCTATTAGACCAATCACACACCTCTTCACTTATGGCAAAATTTGAATTTAAAAATTTTTTGAATGCCATATCTCATTTCATTATTCACATTTCATTTTCATCTGAATTCTTTTTAACTTATTTGATGCTCTTGGTGTCATTGGTTTTGCTGGTTCGTTTTTTTTTTTTAATCAGGTACTCACAGGAGGAACCATGTAAAGGTTGCCCACATACATATTGAAAGTAGTGCTATGGATCCGACACGATTCGAACACGGCGTGCGATGTAATCAGTCTGCCCCCGGATCGACTTCACCACGCCCACCTCCATTTATTCATGCTTCTTCTGAGTGACCCCAAATATTTTTATGAATACATAAAAAATATCAGTTTCAAGAACTAAAAAAATAATCTATAGTACAAGTATAATTATTTTCTCCATCGTCACACACGATATTGATAATACTAAAATGGAAGTTTGTAAAGTGTTCGATAGTGAGAGGGGAGATATCAGAGGTTCTGATTGGTTGAACAAGATCATATGTTAGGAGAGAGGGCATGTTTGAAATAGAGTTACATTAATCAGTCGGTGTTCGCCAATGGAGTCTCAAATCGGCGTCTGCCTTCAGGACCAATGTAGAAAAGAAATATTAAAGGAAGGTTCTTAAGAGGGTCTATTCTGTGGCTTGGGGTCATAAATAGTTGGTAACTTTTAATGCTGCAAAGATAAAATTCCTTTCCTTCAATAACTACAAGAAACCTCTTCAACCACCGATTGTCATGGCAAATAACACTCTACTTGAGAGTTCAACATTCAAACTACTCGGCCTAACCTTCACAGGTAACATGAATTGGAACAAATACATTGAAGACATTGCCAAGGCTACCTAAAAGAAGGTTGGCTCCCTCTACCTTGCTAGTAAACTCCTCACACCTGACATTATCCTGTATCTCTACAAAGCCATCATCTGCCCATGCATGGAGTATTATTGCCACATTTGAGCTGGTGCATCATCCACTAGTCTCTCCCTCCTTGACAAGGTCCAAAAAAGAGTCGCCAACTTAATAGGTCCCTCACTATCCACCAAGCTCCAGCCCCTGTCCCATCGCCGCAATGTTGCATCCTTGTGCTTGTTTTACAAATACTTCAATGGATTGTGCTCCGATGAACTGGCTACTCTGGTGCCACCTTGACGTAAGTACACTAGACTAACTTGACAATCAGCTGGGTCCCATCCATTCACTGTGGAGGATCCCAGATGCCGGAGAGCCTTCTACTCCAATAGCTTCTTTTCTCATGCTGCTGGCCTCTGGAACTCCTTCCCTGCTCCCTGTTTCCCCGGCTGTACCGGCATGCAGAGGTTTAAAACTAATGTAAACAAATATCTTGCTGCGCGGCTCCCAGCTTAGAATGACAAACAAAACCTATACCCTAATTTTCAGTAATCCCTTACAACTACAGTGGCGGCTGCCTTGCTTCGGGTAGAATATGTTAAAAAAAAAAATCACCTGGCCAGAGAAATTGATCAATGAATAAATTGTGAATTATCATAATAAATGTTCTGTTTTTTTATTCTAAAAAAAAAACAACTACATAAATAAAAATTAAATTTATTCCAATAAAACATTTCGTTGTAATGCAATAAATTAATTTAATTTTGTTTATTGACTTTCATTCTGTTTTATTGGAATAAATTTAATTTTTATATATGTAGTTGTTTTTTTTTAAATTGCATGATTATCTCCCTTGCGAATTATCTGCCCTTGAATTATTTTTAAGGAAAAAGATGGACACTTACTGAATGAATCGCTGTTATGATACGAAGAATGGAAAAATACTTGTAATTAAAGTTCTAGTGGGTAATTTTTTCTACTTTTTTGTACAGTGAGTAATAATATAACGCTGAATAAGTATATAATATTGTTTTTATTAAAAAATAATTTTTTCGTACGGCCGCTCATCAGCACAAGCACCCAGTCATCCCCCTAGAGATGTCATGATAGACTCACTCAGAATGATCCATCAATCACCTACAAAAAACTTATCTGTTCAGAACATATTAAAAATGACTGCAAATGGGGGGGGGGGTACAATGATATGCCAAAGATTCACAATACCAATTTGTTCAGTCTCACAAATTTTCTAATCACAATATAGAGCACTCAGCAATTTCCATTAACATAAGGAAAGTTTTTCAGTGTCTTTTTTAATCAAATCTTGAAGATATTTTGCTTTTGTAAAATCCACTACCAAGAAAATTCATTAAAGTTTTTGGCAGATGTATATGATGTAGGAAAAAATCTTTTTATGTTAAATTTACAAACTGAAACCCCCTTCTAAAAATTGAACAAGTTTAACAATTTTTTTTTTTAAACTGAAAATTTGTTATTTACTCAATAGTATCCTGAAGAATTAAAAAGAAAATTTTAGAAGGGGAGAGGTTGTATATATTTACCAATTTCTTTATTGTCTTATGTTTTCCTTGGCTTTCCCCTGCTAACTGACCCTGATACCTCAATTGTTTTACATCTACTAAACCTAACCCAAGCACTCTCATCTATTTCTCTTTTAATATGTCCTGAACAAATGACTAAAGAATCAAAAAGAAAATTTAGTACTTTGTTACATTAGGACCTGCGTTAACTTTGACATTAACCCTAACTATATTGCTAACCTTAACCCCCACTTTGACCCTGACTCTAAGTCTAACAACGGAGTCAAAGTTCGCGCGGGTTCTAATGAAACAAAGTACCGAAAATTTATTAAAGAAATTATTTTTAGAGAGAGAGGGTGATCGTATACATCTGCCAAAATCTTTATTCGTAAAAGAAAACTATTATGAAACAAAATGTCTATTTAAATAAGTGACTCACTTTTTCAAATCCAGAAGTAATAATCCAATTACTGCTTCCAAGACAGACCCCAGAACTGGTTGCCATTGCATTCAAAGCACCAAAAAATTCCTGTAAAAAAAAAAAAGAAAAAACGAAAACATTTCTTTAAAATTTCAAAAGATAATCTCCATCTATAGGTTAAATAATAGGATAAACTGGACTCAAGCCTTGGTAGAGCAACTCATCATAGAAAGAAAACTCGTTTTTTTTTCTCAGGTTGATGCAAAAATGAAATATGGCAGTTAAGAATAAAAGAACAGAAAAACTTATGCATATACTTATCAGTCAAAAGTGTTTGTGTACACCAAAGATTACAGAAAAAAAAAAAAAATGGCCAGATCCTTGTTTTGCCCCAATCAAAATGAATGTCTCTCTCCACGAGGAAGCGCGTTGTTTTGATAAGCTCCTACGACTGATTTTCACTCCAGATCTAAAACGAAAGACGTATATCCAACCTGTTGCTAAAGTTGCTGGAAAAATGGTTGGATTATTTTACCACTCTTGATGCAATCCCCTACCTATATAACAGTCAGATACGCCCTCAGATGGTGTACTGCTGCCACATCTGGGGAGGTGCCGCTCAGAGCAAGCTTCGTTGCCTTGACCGAATACAAAATCAACTTGGCAATCTGGTGAGGGGGGGGGGGGAGCAATCTCTTTTATTCCTTAAAGCCTCTTTCTCACAGAAGAGAAGTTGCTAGTCTTTCTCGACTCTACCGCTATTTTTATGGAAGAAACTCGGCTCCGATCTCTGGTTTCTCTTTTTAAGACATTCATAGCACGAACTCGTCTTTCTATCAAAAATGAAAAGACTTTCCTTTCTTCCTCCGTGTGCCTAGCATCAGGCGGAATTTCCATAAACAAAATTTCTTTCCAAGAACTTCCCATCTGTGAAAGTCGTTACAACTGGATTACTTCCCTGCAGACTGAAACATGGTCATCTTCAAATCTAATATCAACAAATACTTATTATAAACCATCCTCAGAAGTAATCAAACTTTGTTCATTCCATTCATCATTTTTAATTCTCTCATAATATTCTTCATCATTCGACTAACAATCCGTCAATCTCATTAATCTTTATCCTCAAGTGGCTTTTGGCCTTGATAGGTGATGACCTTGTAAATCCAAAAGAAAAAGATGGGAATAATCCTCACTTGATATTTTGTGGGAAATAAAATTTATTTTTTTAATTGGGTAACTTTTTTAAATAACCAAAATTTTTATCGTACATTGGATTCTCGAACATTGTTAAAAATTAGTTAAAAATTAAAAGTTAGTTGTAATTAGTTAAAAACTAAACCTAAAGAATCACTCTACCCTAACCCTAACCGACATTGCCCAGGATGCATAAATAAAAAATAGAAGAGTTTTAAAAAAGTGTGTGCAACATATTTCTTTTGTTTTTACCCTACGTAGATCAGGGCCATACTAAATCCGTTGATGTAAGGTTTGTGTATCTTGTGTAGTTTCTTATTTTTAGCCGGACACACACAGAATTACGATTATAATTCCATCTGTTATTTTCAAATTCTTTCTACACAGACATTTGTACACAAGACAACAAATTCTACACAGATAAATAGTTCGTTTAAAGTTTAAATTACAAATATGGTAAAACTCATTCCTAACCAATTTCTCGTTAAATCCGATAATTTGCACACGAGAAAGACAAGATTCAACATCATGCAGGGTGTAACATTTGCGCCAAGTCAGGGGACGGAGTGCATCACATACAGGAGCAGGAAGAGTTCTAGAATAGAAAAAAAAAAGAATTTGGTAATTAAATAGAAAAAACAAAGAATTTGGTAATTAAAAGACAATTTAGAATCAAAGACATTAGATTAGCAGGCATTCTTGAACACTATTTACCTTTTTTACAAGAATTAACTTTGTTTTGGAATTTTTGAGATGACGATTTATAATTTGGATTATCCAGACTATAGTGCAGGGAAGTGATAATTTCAAACGGTCACGAGTTGTTAACCCAGTTCACAGAGTAACCTTTGACTCGGCACGCTTTCACTCTATCCTCTCTATAAAACGTCATGTACCATTTTTTGTTTAAATATATTTTCTACATTTTTCCTCTGAAGCAAAATATATATATTATATATATATATATAGAAAAATATTCATAAATAAATATTAAATTATATTTACCTACAGACGATGTCGTTTCGAGCTTTTGCTCTCATCAGTGTAGGGAGGTGATAATTTCAGACAGTCACGCGTTGTTAACCCAGTTCACAGAGTAACCTTTGACTCGGCACACTTTAACTCTATCCTCTCGTCCATAGGAAATCATCACGTGATAACCCTAACCCAGAATAGACCCCTGACGCACGCAGATGTTGATATTATGTGCTTCAGATTTCTGTCTGCTTGTCAAAAAATACTTTCATAAATCAGAGAAAAAGTATGTTATTGTTTAGAAGACACTCCAGGATATTTCTCGGAACTCTGGGACATTTGAAAAGCAAACGAGTAATTCTTCACTTCTCCTTTTAAAAAGTTTTTTTTTTTACTAACCTTCATTGGAATACTATAAGCAACACACATAATGCTTCAAGAAAAATAAACTACTCTGTAATTTTTGTATTCATTATTTATTATTGTGTTTTTGGTTCAGGGCATATTCTGAATTAATTAACATATTTACTATAACTAAATTATTTTACTCTGAATTAATTAACATATTTACTACAACTAAATTATTTTATTCTGAATTAATTAACATATTGACTATAACTAAATTATTTTATTCTGAATTAATTAATTTAACATATTTACTATAACTAAATTATTTTATTCTGAATTAATTAACATGTTTACTATAACTAAATTATTTTATTCTTAATTAATTAATTTAACATATTTACTATAAGTAAATTAATTAATTCAGAATAAATTAATTTTAACATATTTACTATAAGTAAATTAATTAATTCAGAATAAAATAATTTAACATATTTACTATAACTAAATTATTTTACTCTGAATTAATTAATTTAACATATTTATTATAACTAAATTATTTTATTCTTAATTAATTAATTTAACATATTTACTAAAAGTAAATTAATTAATTCAGAATAAATTAATTTAACATATTTACTATAAATAAATTATTTTACTCTGAATTAATTCATTTAACATATTTACTATAACTAAATTATTTTATTCTGAATTAATTAACATATTCACTATAACTAAATTATTTTATTCTGAATTAATTAACGTATTTACTATAACTAAATTATTTTATTCTGAATTAACATATTGACTATAACTAAATTATTTTACTCTGAATTAATTAATTTAACATATTTACTATAACTAAATTATTTTATTCTGAATTAATTAATTTAACATATTTACTATAACTAAATTATTTTATTCCGAATTAATTAACATATTGACTATAACTGAATTATTTTACTCTGAATTAATTAATTTAACATATTTACTATAACTAAATTATTTTATTCTGAATTAATTAACATATTCACTATAACTAAATTATTTTATTCTGAATTAATTAACGTATTTACTATAACTAAATTATTTTATTCTGAATTAACATATTTACTATAACTAAATTATTTTACTCTGAATTAATTAATTTAACATATTTACTATAACTAAATTATTTTATTCTGAATTAATTAATTTAACATATTTACTATAACTAAATTATTTTATTCTGAATTAATTAACACATTGACTATAACTAAATTATTTTACTCTGAATTAATTCATTTAACATATTTACTATAACTAAATTATTTTACTCTGAGCGATATGAAGATCGATTAATGATCCTTGTCTTACTAATTGATAATTTTCAAGACAAACCCACATCTAACGATATTATAAAAATAATTCGATTCTGGCCCTCTCCCTAGACTCGTTTTCATGGTAAAATAAACACACACGCAAAAATTAGAAGTTTGCGTTTCGGAATTTTTATGTTGATGATTACGATTGATAATTTGGATTATTTGGATTATTCAGACTATCATTCTCATCTTGGTTGTTATTTTCCCAACGTTCCAGCCGATGTCACCTCCGACTATCTTCAGGTGCATCTCTTCGAATTTGTGAACCTATATGGAATTTCGAAATGGGCTAGGTTCGAGATTCAGTCAAAAAGAGAAAAAAAAGGTTTTATATAATTTTCTTGTCACTTCGCACAAGAGACTTGAAGATAACTCCGACTCCTGTAAGTATTGGAACACTCCACTGGCATCTGTAATCCATGTAATATCGGATAAACTGGTAGAATAATCTCTAATCCATGCACAAAAGACCAATATTATCGCATAATAATATGAAAGTAATTGATTTTTAAGCTTATGTATCTTGTCAAATTCATGAATATGTACGGAACGTCGATTAAATAAAAGGTTCCGTTTGAAATTCCGTACACATTCCTCAGTTCGACAGAAAGATTCCTCAGTTCGACAAGATACACCTGAAGAAGTTAACGTATTAATATTGTCTGTTGAAATCTGTATTCAGAGTCTGATCACCTTTTTTGTTTCTGTTTTAACTTAATTTTGTCTTTGTTCGTTATAGATAGTAGTTTCTTTTTTATCCTCGCTCATAATTTCCTTGATGCGTTCAATTTCTATGCTATGCCATTTGAATTAATTTAAAGCTACACACACGGTTCTATCAACATTGGAAACTTATCTGGTTTTAATTTTTTTTTTTTCATTTTTTTAGCAATGGATTATTAACTGGAAAAAATAAACTGTCATTTTTAAAATAATATACCTAGTAATTAATATACTTAGTAATTACAGATTAATAAACCTAGTCATTACAGATTAATATACCTAGTAATTACAGATTAATAAACCTAGTAATTACATATTAATAAACCTAGTCATTACATTAATAAACCTAGTAATTACATATTAATAAACCTAGTAATTACAGATTAATAAACCTAGTAATTACAGATTAATATACCTAGTAATTACAGATTAATAAACCTAGTAATTACAGATTTGGGCTGAGCATAGATTAAATAGATAAATTGTATTTTTCTGATTTTTTTTACATGAGGATTGATCATTTCTATTATTTGGAGTACTCGAACTACTTTTCTTATCTTGGATGGTGTTCTCACAACGTTTCAGCTGATGTAACCTCCGATCTTCTTCAGATGTATCTTGTCAAATTCGGGAATATGTACGGAACGAGAGCAAGCTACTCCCGTCGATTAAATAAAAGGTTCTATTCGAAATTCTGTACACCTTTCCCAGTTCAACAGAAAGATTCCCGAGTTCGAAAAGATGCACCTGAAGAAGATCAGAGGTTACATCGTCTGAAACGTTGTGAAAATAACAAACAACCAAGATGAGGATAGTAGTCCAAATAATTAAATACCAATTAACTTTATTTTTTTTATTATTCTAATAATCCTACAAAATAATTTTTTTCCAAAAACGGAGAAGATAAAAGAAAAGAAAATCGCAACAAACATTCCGATATGCCTTCAGTTGCAGTCATATGAATAACTGTTTCGAATGGAGTTTTCGACAATTAAATGCAAAAAAAAACAAATAAGAAAAAGTAAATTCACTAATTATTTAATCACGAGTTGAACATATTTTTTTTTTATTTGTTTCAGAGTTGTTCTTTTTTATTGTTAACTTAATATCTTTTCCTGCTGTGAATGTAGCTATATTTTATAGAAAGGAGATTGAATATATTTGTTTTCAAAAGAATATAAACACACCAATTTCTAACATTTCCACGCTGCACAGCGTTTCCCATATTCAAAAGCAAGAGACCAGTATATAAAAAAAGAAAATAACATCTTCGTCCTTTTTTATCCTGACGGAACACAAGGTACTACTACTGCTTATAATATTGCAAAACTTAAATACAAATATATAATATTTAAAATGAGAAAAAAAAATGTCTTTATTTTTATTTTTATTATTATATTCTGCATCCCCTGTGCTTTTACGCGTATGATTATATGTTATACTAAATTTCTTAAAAAATGCTTCAAAAGAATATGAACAAACCAATTTCGAATATTTGTTTTAATTGTTCAGAGGTATATTTAGTATATTTTAATTTTTAGCATAAAAATTTTAAAAGATATTTTTAAAACGAACACAAATAACTCTTGAAAATATTTGGTTTGAAAATAAAACTAAAAATATTGACACAAATATTAAATTTCTTTTTCTTGGTATCGGGGCAAGTCCACGATTCCAAATAGGAAATACTAGATTTATTGCATGTGTCATGTTAAAATGATTTTTTTTATTACTACCAGAAAAACCAGTCACACAACTAAAGAATTGGACGGTGTGGAAGTTCGGCCGTATCCAGCCTATAGTTCAGACACTGCTCCATTTGACTACAGTCTATTTCGACCAATTTCGATGAAGTTGAAAAAGCCTGGTACTTTGACCAAAATCGAAAGCTTGCAAATCATTCGCATTCGGATGTGGACAATGATAGTTTTATTTTGAAAAATACTTGTCGTTTTTGAATAAATTTATGCATAATAAATCATTTATTTTTACATGACTTACACACTTTTTTCCTCAACCTAATGACACATGATAACAACCATCGCTAGGAACAAAGTTATTATAACCCTAACCCCAAAGCTATTAGTATACAGATACATGTTCAAATTAATTATAACTATCTCAAAATAGTATCTATCAAATTAACAAGAGATTTGTTATAATTCAATCTTTGAAATGTCTGTCCATATCTATCTATCTATCTATCTATCTATCTATCTCTCTCTCTATATATATATATATATATATATATATATATATATATATATTACTATTTCATGTATCCACATAAAATTTTATAAGGAGATATAATTTTTTATGTATCAATTTTCAGTATTTACTTCAACAGTGCTCAATACGTAAGTAGAGCTAGGTAGTAAGCTATGAAAATATATTTATGGCAATTAAGCTACACAATTTTAGCCTGAAGATTCCCCCAGAGATGAAACACGGGAGCCTCTGTGTAGGTTAATTGACATAAATATATTTTCATAGCTTTTTTTTTTTCTTTTTAACATGATTCACCCCAAATAAGGCAGGCCACCACTGTAAACGTAAGGGGCTACTGAGAAAAAGGAAAAGGGGAGAAGGATTGGTGGTTCAGCTTAAATTGGGATCTGAGCAGCGAGATGTCTGTTTACATTAGTTTTAAATTTCTGCATGTCAGTACTGTCGGGGAAACAGGGGGCAGGGAGGGAGTTCCAGGGGCCAGCAGCACGAGGAAAGAAGCTATTTGAGTAGATTGCTCTCCGGCATCTGGGGACCTCCACAGTGAATGAATGAGATTTAGTAGAATGTCGAGTTAGTCTAGTGAATTTACGTAGAGGGGGCACCAGAGTAGCCAACTCATCGGAGCATAATCCATTGAAGTATTTGTAAAACAAACATAAGGATGCTACATTGCGGCGATGGGACAGGGGCTGGAGCTTAGCTGACAGTGAGGGACCTATTAGGTTGACGACTCTTTTTTGGACTTTGTCAAGAAGGGAGAGACTAGTAGATGATGCACCAGCCCAGATGTGGCAACAATACTCCATGCATGGGCGGATGGTGGCTTTGTAGAGATACAGGATAATGTCAGGTGTAAGGAGTCCACTAGCACGGTAGAGGGAGCCAACCTTCTTTGCGGCAGTCTTGGCAATGTCTTCAATGTATGTGTTCCAATTCATGTTACCTGTGAAGGTTAGGCCAAGGAGTTTGAATGATGAACTCTCAGGTAGGGTGTTATTTGCCATGACAATCAGTGGTTGGAGAGGCTTCTTGTAGTTGTTGAAGGAAAGGAGCTTAGTCTTTGCAGCATTAAAAGTTACCAACCATTTATGGCCCCAATCCACTACAGCCTGGAGGTCATTTTCTAAAGATTCAGCCATTGCCTCAGATATGATCGCGTCTGTTTTGCCAACATGGCGAGAGTAAAGCGTGGTGTCATCAGCAAATAAACCAATCTCAGACACTATGTCATCAGGGAGATCGTTTATATAGATCAGGAACAACAAAGGTCCAAGGATAGATCCCTGGGGCACACCAGCATTTATGTCATGTTGCTTAGATGAACGGCCATCGAGGACAACATGGATTTTTCTTTTGTTTAGGAAGGATCTAATTATATTAAGTAATTACCCAGTAATACCGTATGAGCGTATTTTCAGAAGCCCTTTATGCCATACCTTGTCAAAGGCCTTGGATATATTAAGCGCTACTGCCCATGCTTCACCTGCCTTGTCGAGTGTATGATACATGCGTTCAGAGATGACCGTTAGGATGTCTGCAGTAGATCGTGCTTGTCTAAATCCATACTGGCGGTCAGATAGAAGTTTAGCATTAACTAAGTGCCGTACTATCGCTAGATTGATTAAGGATTCAAAGATTTTGGCAAAGATCGGCAGTAGACTGATTGGGCGGTAGTTCTGAGGGTCGGTTCTATTCCCAGAACTCTTGTAGACTGGTACCACAGAGGCAATTTTCCAGCTATCGGGGAAGCAAGATTCGGCTAGGCATTTATTGTAGAGTTTGGAGAGGACAGGGGCCAGTTCAGCAGAGCATTTCTTTATTACTATTACAGGTATAAGATCAGGCCCACAAGCTTTAGAGGTGTCAAGGTTTTTTATGATGTCTCTGACCTGGGATGGGCTGATGACCAGGTTATCAAGTGTGGCTTCGGTCCGCAAAGGTAATTCAGGGAGAGGGTGGTTATCTGAGTCTAAAGTAGAGTTAGAAGCGAAACGCTGTGCAAGTAGTTCAGCCTTATCAATGGCTGTGCAAATGACATCATTGTGGTTTGAAAGTGGGGGAATCGTAGATTGACCATTATTCACTACACTATTGTAGATTTTCCAGAAATCGCGAGTACCTAGTTTCTGTGACTGGATGCGTTTTTTTTGTTAACTCATTATACCTTCTCTTCGCTTCGCCTATCACGGCCTTGCAATTATTTCTTGACTCTATAAATTTATGCGTATTAGTAGCTGACTTATGGCGGCCGAATTTACGGAATGCTTGTTGCCTCTCAGAAATGGCAGCTGCACATTCCGAAGTGAACCATTGAGGAGAGTGGGGCTTGCTAAAGAATTTTCGCATGGGGACATAGGCTTCAATGCCTGCTTTGACCCATTCAGTTAATTCGTTTGCACACTGGTTGGCAGAGAGTGAGAAGGTTTCCCTCCATGGGGCGTCACTGATGTGATCTCTGATTGACTCAAAATCAGCTTGCTATACCTATCTCTAGCTTACTATATCTCTCTCTCTCTCTCTCTATATATATATATATATATATATATATATATATATATATCCCTCCCTCCCTTCATTTAACATCACTTTTCCACGGATCTGATGTATTTTGACTAGTGTTGGGACGATTAATTGGAATCGGTATCGGAAAAATTTGAGTCTATTTTCCAATGCCAAAAACGAATCTTTTAATTGTTGTTTATTTGTTTTTGTTTAAAACTTAATTTACCATTGCTGGTACAAATGATAAAATGCTATTTATTGATTTTAAACTACCAGTAAAACTAAAATCTATAGATTACCTCCCACAAGTGTATTTTTACGTTTGCAAAAATATATGTATATCCAAAAAAAAACAAAAAAAAAAAAACTCTATAGCTAAATATTTAGAGATTTTACAAGAATCGGAATCGGTAATTGTATCGGAATCGGTAAAAATATTGAAATCGCCCCATCACTAATTGCCATTTTGCAAGCTCACTCGCCAGTCCTCACGGTGCAGCAGGACAACTGTCTTCAAACTCCACTCTGTATATATGCTTCCAAGTCTTTTTTATAATCAAATCTTTGAGATGTCCTATTTTTTTAATTAGATTTTATCACTGCTATAAACATACATATAACATTTTGAAGCAAAAACAAACAGATATAATTCAATTATTAGGGAGTATACTCAAAATTTTAATGTTTAAGAAGATAAATGAGTTTTACTTTATATTGTGAGACTCAATGTACTGAGTAGTATGAAATAAAAATTTTGTGAATCCGTCAAATATTGACTCAGATATGCTAATTTGAAATACTGAAAAAACGCCACTTTTTGGGAAAAATCACCACTTTTTATAACAAATTGGTAAAAATACAATAATCAATGCCACTATTTTGAATATTTAGTTGCTCCCTATAGTCTGATAACTTATTTTATTAATATTTCATATATGGTATTGGAAACTTTCAAAAATAGCAGGTACGTATCAATGTAATAAAAAAAAAATGTATGGGAAATAGCAAAAATATTCTATTTTGTCACCATATTATGGACGGTAGCTCCATCAAACAAGATGAAATGGCACGGAAAGCATGACTTATATAACCATAAAAAGAAAAGTATTTGTCTAAAGTAAATGAAATTTTCACAATAAAATTAAAGTATACTCTTCTTTCAAACTATATAAATAAAGCATTTTCATTGGTTAAGACAAATCCAAGATGGCCGCCTAAAAATGCAGGAGCTTAGCATTTTCAACTTAAAAAGAAGATTTTTGGTCATATCTCAGTCAATTTTTGATGGATTTCCATGATCTTTTTTTTATTTTACTTCTTTTTTAATACTGATAACAAAATCATCAAACATAACAACTATTTATGACGTTTCATTTTCAAGTTTTATTTCAATATTAATTTCATTAGTGCAACATTTGGAAAATCAAATATTGACCGTATAATATACAGTTGACATTTTGGTAGAACATTTAATTTTGAATATATTTTCAATGAATTTACAGTTAGTAAGTGAGTTAGTTTTAATGATTTAAATATAACTGATCAATGGTATCATAGTTGTCAACATTGAAAAGTCTTCCCCCACAAACAGGCACAAGTACAATTTCTCCCAGCACTGCTTCAAATTTAGTAATCATGACATCAGGTTTTTGTGGCCACTGAAAATGCTTTGTATTAAATAGGTAAATTCTGCATCCTCTTCAGAAATAATTTGTTTAACCTCGCCCGCATACCATTTATCCCTAAATGCAACCGCATACAATTTTCCAACAGATAATTTGATGGATATCTTTTTTTGTTTTGTACATTTTGTTTTGTTAGTTGATGTATTTGGTCTTTTTCTTGTTTTATCTTTACTTTGTTTAGAAACTGAAGAAAAATGATCATTTATTTCTGACACAATGGGTGAGTATTTCAATTGAAAAATTGCTACTAATACAGATAATTAGATTTTCTTTCAATTGGGAGACTGATAATTTTTGTTTATTTCTTGTCAAAGAGAATAATTTTGGGTCAACTTTTTATTTGATGAGGGATTTGTGAACATTTAATTGATTTTTTAGCATCTCTATTTTTTGTGAATCTCTAGATTCAGCTACAAGGTTTTCTTCTACTTGATCTTGATTCGTCCAGATTCCTGACTTCTTCAGTTGCTTTATCAAAGCTTCTTTACGATTTTTCTTTTTTTTCTCAAGTTTTTCTCTTTGCTGTTTTCTTTCCAGTTGTTTTGCAATACGAATTTTTCTAATGTTTGATGTATGGACACTGTTGTGCCATTCTGGACTTTGCTTTTTTTCTTGCTATATTCATATACTAGGGAGTCCACTCAAAATTTTAATGTTTAAGAAGATAAATGATTTTTACTTTATATTGTGAGACTTAATGTACTGAGTAGTATGAAAAAAAAATTTTGTGAATCCGTCAAACATTGACGGAGATATGCTAATTTGAAATACTGAAAAAACGGCACTTTTTTGGAAAAATCGCCACTTTTTATAACAAATTGGTAAAAATACAATAATCAATGCCACTATTTTGAATATTTGGTTGATCTCTATAGTCTGATAACTTTTATTTTATTAATATTTCATATATGGTATTGGAAAATTTCAAAAATAGCAGGTACGTATCAATGTAATGGAAAAAAAATGTATGGGAAATAGCAAAAATATTCAATTTTGTCACCATATTGTGGATGGTAGCTCCATCAAACAAGGTGAAATGGCACGGAAAGCATGACTTACATAACCATAAAAAGAAAAGTATTTGTCTAAAGTAAATGAAATTTTCACAATAAAATTAAAGTATACTCTTCTTTCAGACTATATAAATAAAGCATTTTCATTGGCTAAGACAAATCCAAGATGGCCGCCTAAAAATGCATGATCGTAGCATTTTCGACGTACAAAGATTTTTGGCCATATCTCAGTCAATTTTTGATGGATTTCCATGATCCTTTTTTTGTTTTGCTTCTTTTTTAATACGGATAACAGAATCATCAAACATAACAACTATTTATGACGTTTGATGTTCAAGTTTTTTTTCAATATTAATTTCATTAGTGCAACATTTGGAAAATCAAATATTGACCGTATAATATACAGTTGACATTTTGGTAGAACATTTAATGTTTAATAGTTTCAATGAATTTACAGTTAGTAAGTGAGTTACTTTTAATGATTTAAATATAACTGATAGATGGTATCATAGTTGTCAACACTGAAAAGTCTTCCCCCACAAACAGGCACAAGTACAATTTCTCCCAGCACTGCTTCAAATTTAGTAATCATGACATCAGGTCTTTGTGGCCACTGAAAATGCTTCCCCTTTTGTATTAAATAGGTAAATTCTGCATCCCCTTCAGAAATAAGTTGTTTAACCTCTCCCGCATACCATTTATCCCTAAATGCAACCGCATACAATTTTCCAACAGATAATTTGATGGATATCTTTTTTTTGTTTTGTACATTTTCTTTTTTTAGTTGATGTATTTGGTCTTTTTCTTGTTTTATCTTTACTTTGTTTAGAAACCGAAGAAAAATTATCATTTATTTCTGACACAATGGCTGGTATTTCAATTGAAAAATTGCTTCTAATACAGATAATTAGATTTTCTTTCAATTGGGAGACTGATAACTTTTGTTTATTTCTTGTCAAAGAGAATAATTTTGGATCAACTTTTGATTTGATGGGGGATTTGTGAACATTTAATTGATTTTTTAGCATCTTTATTTTTTGTGAATCTCTAGATTCAGCCACAAGGTTTTGTTCTACTTGATCTTGATTCGTCCAGATTCCTGACTTCTCCAGTTGCTTTATCAAAGCTTCTTTACGATTTTTCCTTTTTTTCTCAAGTTTTTCTCTTTGCTGTTTTCTTTCCAGTTGTTTTTCAATACGAATTTTTCTAATGTTTGATGTATGGACACTGTCTTGTGGCATTCTGGACTTTTCTTTTTTTTCTTGCTATATTCATATACTTTTGGCACAATAACGACCCCCTCGTTATTTTGCCGGTCCCGGCAGAATAACGATGGGGTTGTTATTTTGCCAGTTCATGTTCATTTAACCTAACTGTTACAGTTACAGTGAAGATTTTACGAGTCAACTTAACTGCCGGTTTATTTTTATTTCAACATTTTTCCAATAAAAAAAATAATTAAAACTTCTGACTACTTTTTAAAATTAAATAAATAATTCATACATCGATTTTCGCAACGACTAAGGAAAAAAATAAGTTTCATTTCACCATAGACTAAGTAACTATAGTATAAATATAAATATATATATATATATAGTATATAGTATAAATATATATATATATAGTATATATAGTATAAATATATATATATAGTATAAATATATATATATATATATATATATAGTATAAATATATATATATATATATATATAGTATAAATATATATATATATATATATATAGTATAAATATATATATATATATATATATAGTATAAATATATATATATATATATATAGTATAAATATATATATATATATATATAGTATAAATATATATATATATATATAGTATAAATATATATATATATATATATATAGTATAAATATATATATATATAGTATAAATATATATATATATATATATAGTATAAATATATATATATATATATAGTATAAATATATATATATATATATATAGTATAAATATATATATATATATATAGTATAAATATATATATATATATATATATAGTATAAATATATATATATATATATATATAGTATAAATATATATATATATATAGTATAAATATATATATATATATATATAGTATAAATATATATATATATATATATATAGTATAAATATATATATATATATAGTATAAATATATATATATATATATATAGTATAAATATATATATATATATATATAGTATAAATATATATATATATATATATAGTATAAATATATATATATATATATATAGTATAAATATATATATATATATATATAGTATAAATATATATATATATATATATAGTATAAATATATATATATATATATATAGTATAAATATATATATATATATAGTATAAATATATATATATATATATATATATAGTATAAATATATATATATAAATATATATATATATATATATAGTATAAATATATATATATATATATATATAGTATAAATATATATATATATATATATATAGTATAAATATATATATATATATATATATATATAGTATAAATATATATATATATATATATATAGTATAAATATATATATATATATATATACATATAGTATAAATATATATATATATATATATATATATATAGTATAAATATATATATATATATATAGTATAAATATATATATATATATATATATAGTATAAATATATATATATATAGTATAAATATATATATATATATATATATATAGTATAAATATATATATATATAGTATAAATATATATATATATATATATATATATAGTATAAATATATATATATATATATATAGTATAAATATATATATATATATGAGAGAGAGAGAGAGGGCACGAGAGGGTGGGGGGCTTTATAACTTTGTCCGAGTAAAACATATTTAACTGGGAAATAAATAACAGAAACATGAAATATTTTATATATTCAATATGTATTGTTTATTTTTATTTTTTTGCTATTCATTTTTTATTGCGTGTAAGTCATTTAATGATTTGTAATTATTTATAAACGTAATCGACAAAAATGTTAACTGTTTACAACATAGCTTTCAACATCGTATAAGTCAACTCGTACAACGAAATACTCGCTGCTGTCAGCCGAAGTCGCTCAAAACAAATGCTTTTTACAAGTTGAGCTGAATAACTTTTGTCAAAGAAAACTATCAAAATAAGAAAGTGAAAAGGTTATCAACATTAATATATGCGCGTCGTTCACATTTTCAAGCAATTTCCGATCGTAATTACTTAAAACGGACGATAACTGCTGCTTTTGTTTTGATTTTTTATGCAAATCCTAATGACGCACTGTCTATGTTAAACTATTTTTCATTAGCTACATTTTCATATGGGTTTGTTAGGGATAATCCCACTGGCTCAACTTGCACTTTTTATGTAAAGATAGCGACTACCAAGTATTTTTCCGTCCATCGTCGACGTGTGGAACGCATACAGCATCGCGCAATGATTTTTATGGACATCAAATAAATTAACAATGGTATACATGTCTATAAAGTATGAATTTACTGATTAAGTAGTATTTATTTGATATCATAGTTGATTATTATACACGAAAAGCATATTCAATCATAAGAACAGAGGCTCTTAAAAAAGCAAAATTCAATGATACAAATACGATTTCGTAAGGCTTATGCAACAATGAGCGGACTCCCTACATATACTTTTGGCACTTGCTTTTTGCTAATTTACTGAGGCAGTTCTTTGTTTTGTTTTTTGTGTACATGATAAGACCTGACCGTCCAGCTTTACCTTTTTGGGGGGCATTTTGGATTGAGCGATCAAGGTCACTGAAATCTGCTTCCGATACTTTGTTGGTTAATGGTGCACTCATTGTCTGATCAAGTAGTGGTTGTGCTGGCAAATAATATTTACCCCCTGGCAGTTGATCTGATAACTGCCGATCAATGACAGGTAGTATTGCATTGCAAAGTGACGATACAGCCTTGAAAGTAAGGTCATCAATCTGAGGGTTTGGCTGAAAAAGCTTATCATATACAACATCCTTTTCGATTGATGAGTTGGTAAAAGTAGTTGAATGAATTATCTCTTCAGGGTGTTGTGCAAATTGGTGGAGAAGTGTTCTTAACTGCAACCAGTAAGAATTCATTTCAAAATAATGAATGGCAGGATTCTCCAAGATCCTCCACAGAGGTCCACAAAGAACTTTGCCAATTATACCCAGTGCTTTGCATTCTGCAAGAAGACAAGGATTGCTGCAACCATCTGCTATGGCCTGGAGGAGCTTGTTTTGTTTTGTAGTTAAACCTGTAGAAAGGAAATCTGTTATGTGCTGTTGGTGATAGAATAAGGCCCCAGCATCATGAAATAGCACATTAAAACTGTTGTGCTTAAAGGTGATGAAATACGATTTTTCATCAATAGATGATAAATATGCTTTAAATTCGGCAGCATCGCCTGATTTTTCATCACCTGATGTTACCATAAAAGCTTTGGCACATTGGCATATCAATTCAGAAGCTTGTGGGGACCTGTTACTGACAGTATTTATTTCAACATTATTTTCTTTTTCAAAATGTTCTAGACCATTAATAGATGCTGAGGCCATATTTACAATTATGTGTAAGCCACAGAACAAGCTATTTATCTTTACAAATTCTTCTTTTTTCTCAGCTGTTAATTCATTCAAATTTTCAAAATATTTTTCACCAAAGTTATTTCTGAAATCTTCAAATTTATTGTGATAGCTTTTGTTTACAATATGCCTGTCAGTCATCATATTCTTTATGCTCATCAAAAGTTGACCCACTAAATTTTCGGTTTCATCATCCTTATCGCTTACTGCTGCAGCTAATTCATGAAGAGTCTGTTTAGTAGCATCCAGGAAACTATCAGCATCTCCAGCAGGAAGGATATGATGGCCAATAGACAAGGTATTGCCATCACCTAGAGATACCTGGAAACCTGCATATTCTTCAAAATGTTTTTTTGTGCCATCTAAATGCAATGTATTATTCTCATTGTGCAGCATTTCTTCAGCTGCTTGGGCCTGTGCTAAAATTTGAGCTTCGACAGAAATTAGAGAAGCCAGTGTTTTCTGGGGTAAGCGATCAACATTGATATTAACAAGATTTTTTAAAACTAATTCAACCACTTTATGACAATTTTTAATAGAAACACCCATTTTCATTAAATCTATGTAAACCAATCGAATACAATCATCATATTTACCATCATGAAACAAAGATACACAGCTGTTGAATGAATCATTCAATTTTGATTGCAATTTTTCATTTTCAGATTCATAAAATTTCAGTTCATTTTTAAGAATGTCATTCTCATTAATTTTCTCTTTCAAAGAATTCTGAAATTTTGATTCAAAATTAAATTGTTTATTTTTATAGTAACTCTTCAATTTTTGTAAGTTCAGTTTATCTTTATTCAAAGCATCTATTTTATCATTCAGTTCTTGACTTTTATTTGTGATATGTTGTAACTCTTTTTCTTTCTCATTTAAGTCAATATCCTTATTTTTCAGATCAGTTGAGAGCTTCTCAATTAAGTTGTCTCGGCGACACAGCTTTCTTCTGATGTTGTGTGGATTAGAGTTTATGAGTTTTGTTTTCAAATCATTTATTGTTTCAATGTACGAATGCTGCTTTTGTTTCAGTTTTAACATTTCATCATTTTTTTCTTTCAGAGACATATTTTCACGACATACTTCATTCATGGCTTCACTTATGTTCTGTAGCATGTCGTACAAATCACACAGCTGATTTTCTAATTCATTTATTTTCATTTTATAATTTGGGGAATCAGACACACAGGGTTTGTTTTGAGGAGGATAATATGCTTGTGTCACAAAATCTTGATATGCACTTTCATCCCTGCGTAGGTTTGCGCTTTCTTCATATATTCTGTTCCACTGTGAGCGGACAGAATGTGGATTTAGACATTCACATCCGGAAATGTCTGATATCCATTTGCATGCGAGTGTCCATGGAAGTTTATGAAGGATTAGAATTCTGCGTAAATTCAGCATATGATTAATTTTAAATTTGAAGTCTGCAGAAACATGGAGGGTTTCTCCTTCGATAATATTACTGAGGGTGATATCCATTGAAGCAAAATCCAGGTGTAGATGCGAGACATCTTTATAGAGTGCCTCTACTAATGTGCAAGAGTCATTAGAGCTGTTTTGTAAGAATTTTCTTACTTTCCTGGACACATTGCTTATTTTTTCAGGTATACTACATTTTTTATCAATCAGTTTTAATATTGTCGGAAGTGTTTTTTGAACATTTACACCTTTTGCAATTAAGCCATCAAGCAAGTCAACATATGTGCTGTATGTTATCCTAAGTTCTTCACAACCCAGCTCACTCAAGGAAATTGCACTGTTGACGACAGCGTCCAGATTATCTAGAATCTTTAATACACATTGATCCATTTCTGCTGAAGGAAACTACCAGTCAAGTTTTTTTCTATTTTGCCGGGACCGATAAAAAAAATAAATAATTAATTCATACAGCGATTTTCGTCACGATAAGTTTTATTTCACCTTAGACTAAGTAACTACGATGAATTTCTATGTCCATTTAAATGCATTTACGTCATCATCATCATCATCATCATCATCATCAACCGGTTTATTTGTTGAATCAGGCCACAATTAATCCTCTGATGAGGGTGGGGCCTGATTGTCTAGTCTCGAAATCTAAGTCTTCCTCTCCACTCCTGTCTTTGACAAGGCTTGATGGAATCCATACCCATGGCCTTCCTATCACGTTTGACTACGTCCTCCCAAGTCAACTTGGGTCTGCCAGTGGTGATGTTCTCTGCTGGCACATTCAACTGTCGGACTTTAGCAATTCAGCCATCGCTACGCTCAATGTGACCCAACCAACGCAGTCTGTTCTTTCGCATGATGTCCGCAAGGCTTTTCAAGTCGACCTGTGAGAGCAGGGATTCAAAAGAAACGTACTGTTCAGGCCTCACCAAACAGATCCATCTGACCATTGCCCTGTCATTACGATGCAGCTTCCTTAGTATGCCAGCAGAGACAGCCCAAGTTTCTGAGCCATACAACAGCACACTTCTGACACATGAGGAGTATACATGCCCTCTCGTAGTTGTTGGCAGGTGTTTGTTTGTCAGGATTGGTAGCAGCTCTCTAAACTTTTTCCAGGCACACTTGCAACGTGTAACTGCCGCGAGTTCACAGCCTCCACCTGATGACAGCATAACAAGTCTGTCACTACTTCCAGCTTGTTGTCACCAGTATCCATCTCCTTCAGTGGTCTGCCATCTATTGGTCTTGCCGTGCCGGTTCAACGAAAGCACTTAAAGTGAGGATCTGCTTTGAGAGAGCCCTTTATGCCACTGCACCTTTTGTGGACCCAACCTGAACAGTGAGTGCAGATGATTGAGTTGCTGCCAGTTCCTTTCAGACATACAGCACACGGGTATTTTCCTGTTTTCTGTAGTAAGCTGAGGTTTGGACCTGCGATCATGACCTTAGTTTTACCCATGTTGACTCTGAGACCTTTCTCCTCCATGCTACTCTTCCATCTATCCAGACGTTCCTTGAGTGACTGAAGTGAAGTATCAATGATCGCTAGGTCATCGGCATATAGCAGCTCCCACAGGCAGCCAGTATGGAATTCCAGTGATAGAGCCTCGAGTACAATGATGAATAGAAGGGGACTTAAGACAGATCCCTGATGGACGCCTACTCTAACTTCAAATTCGTCACTGTAACTGTTACCGACTCGTACCCGACTACGTACATTGGTGTACATAGACGTTATCACCTGAACCAACCACTCAGTAACACCCAGCTTTCGCAGGGCCCACCAGATGACCCTTCTGGGGACACGGTCCAAAGCTTTCTCCAAATCTACAAATGCCATATACAGTGGTTTGTTTGCTGCTAGATGTTTCTCCATGACTTGGCGTATGATGAAAATTGCATCTGTGGTGCTCCTACCGGGCATGAAGCCAAATTGCATATTAACAATCTGTATTTGTTGTCTGATCAGCTGTTCAACAACTCTTTCCAGGACTTTCATGACCTGATCAATGAGCTTGAGTCCACGGTAGTTACCTCTGTTTAATGCATCGCCTTTACCTTTGTACAGACTTACTATAATGCTGTCTTCCCATTCCTTAGGTATGCATCCTTCTCTGATGATGGCTTCAATCAGTTCATGCACCAAACTGGCTCCTAGTTCACCGGTTGGTTTGAGCATCTCAGCAACTATACCAGATAGCCCAACTGTTTTATCAGCTCCCATTTTACAGATTGCTTCAGTGATCATCTCCTGGGTAATGGGGGTACTAGGACCTTCTATAGGAGGTTCATAAGTCAGCTCATCGTATTGTTTTTATTGTCAAAAAAAAAAAATACAAATTATGTTTTTAAGTACAAATAATTCGCTTTGAACCTCGTTTATGTCTACTTTTTTTAATATAACTCTCTACCGGATTACTTCACAATGTTTGTTTGTAAAAACAATTCAACTTTGCATTTAAATTCGTCGTTACATGTAGCAGTTGAAATGATTGATAATTATTACTGTTGTTATTTTACCGCAAGAAAAACATTCAATTTAATGGTTAATTTAGTGAATTGATGAGAAATAGTCCTAACATTTATCTTAAAAGAATAACGAGGGGATCGGCAAAATATCCTCTTCCATAAATATATATATATGAGGGAGAGAGGGGGGTGGGGGGCTTTATAACTTTTCCGAGTAAAACATATCTAACTGAGGAAATAAACAACAGAAACATGAAATATTTTATATATTCAATATGTATTGTTTTTTTGGGTTTTTTTGCTATTCATTTTTTATTGCATCTAAGTCATTTAATGATTTGTAATTATTTATAAACGTAATCAACAAAAATGTTAACTGTTTACAACATAGATTTCAACATCGTATAAGTCAACT
The DNA here is from genome assembly GCA_963556195.1 of Sepiola atlantica. Taxonomy (NCBI): domain Eukaryota; kingdom Metazoa; phylum Mollusca; class Cephalopoda; order Sepiida; family Sepiolidae; genus Sepiola; species Sepiola atlantica. Next base: position 47,939,925 of record OY744529.1, read on the forward strand.
CGTACAACGAAATACTTGCTGTTGTCAGCCAAAGTCGCTCAAAACAAATGCTTTTTACAAGTTGAGCTGAATAACTTTTGTCAAAGAAAACTATCAAAATAAGAAAGTGGAAAGGTTATCAACATTAATATATGCGCGTCGTTCACATTTTCACGCAATTTCCGATCGTAATTACCTAAAATGGACAATAACTGCTGCTTTTGTTTTGATTTTTTATGCAAATCCTAATGACGCACTGTCTAAGTTAAACTATTTTTCATTAGCTACATTTTCATATGGGTAATCCCCCTGGCTCAACTTGCACTTTTTATGTAAAGATAGCGACTATCAAGTATTTTTCTGTCCATCGTCGACGTGTGGACCGCGTACAGCATCGCGCAATGATTTTTATAGACATCAAATAAATTAACAATGGTATACATGTCTATAAAGTATGAAGTTACTGATTAAGTAGTATTTACTTGATATCATAGTTCATTATTATACACGAAAAGCATATTCAATCATAAGAACAGAGGCTCTTAAAAAGCAAAATTCAATGATACAAATGCGATTTCGTAAGGCTTATGCAACAATGAGCGGACTCCCTACAATTATGGAACATAAAAATAATAATAATAAAAATCACATAAAAATGTACTCACTTCATTATTTCCTCCGTTTTCCATTTTGAGGCAACTTTAGACTTGGGACTGCGCTCAACATACTTCACTAACTCTTCCATGTACTGCCTGGTAAACACAACATAAGAAGAATCACTAATATATATATATATATATATATGCAAACATTGTTAAAAATAAGAGAATTCGTCTGTTTAATTTTTCTTTTTTTTTGTAAATTAAATATGATTTTATTCAAAATTAGTTAGTCCTGCGCCGGATAATTACAGCTATTCTTATTTTTTATTATAAATCCTTTTTTTATTAATATTTGTACATAGTTATCGTTTTCTACGTTTTCCTTTTCTTTATACAGATGATCATAAGTGATACTTTTGTACTTATTCCAATGAAGATCTGGTCAGCAGGCAAACAATATCAGCAGGAGCAGTTTTTTTGAAAACCTTGTCTCATTGGATGAAAATAAAACGAGTTTATTTAATAAAATTTGGGCAAAAATAAGTTAATCACTTAATTTTTTGAGTTGGTCAGGCAAAAGTCTTTCAGCTGCAAGTCTGTTGTTCAGTAAATGAGTACCATTTGTAAGCTCTAAAAAAAATTATTTAATTGTTTAATTATACCTTTTTTAATTTTTTTCAATTTTTCTGATGGTCTTTTTTGTATTAAAATCAAAAAAATTAAACTCTAGCTCAATTTACCAACATCTACAAAAACATAACTGCCCTCCCTCTGATTTAAGACAAATTCTAGTTAATAACACTAAAATTATACATTCTGAAACCAATTAAAAAAAATTTTAAATACTGGAAGCTATCTACATAAAAAATACAACCTAAAATTAATAACATCACATATGAAACCAGTGGTAACATTTTAAAATGCTTAACGTAATGCGATTTTGTTCTATGATGCCATTCAGCGTTGCTGAATTTAAATCGTCAACGACTTCCTGGAACAATGCGAAAAACCTTCTATGTGTGTTTCTCCGCCGTCCTTTTAAAATTCTCTTCTTTCTCCAGCTTTTTTGTTCATTTGCTTTTGACATCTTCAGATGATTCGAAACCTATGACACATTTATTAATTTTTTTGATTTTAGTACAAAAAAGACCATCAGAATAATTGAAAAAATAAAAAACAGTATAATTAAAAAGACGAATTCTATTTTTAACAATGTTTGCATAAATGAGAAAATGCTACCTAAATACACACTATATATATATATATATATATATATATATATATATATATATATATATATATATATTCAATTAGTTCTAATAACAGATTAGAAAAAATGAAGTATTCAAGATAGCTAAACAGATGGCAAAGACAAATATGGATATTGTTGAAAAGAAATGCATTTGAAATGACAATGGAATGTTAGCAATAAATGAACAGGTCAAGAGGGATGCTTGGAAATGCTATGATGAGAGATTGTTGAATACTGAGTTTTTATGGAACCGAGAAAATCTAGAAGATGCAGAAGCAGAATCTGATCGATCTTTAAGAATTTAGAAAGAAATTGTACAGGAAACTATAAGTAAGATGAAGAAGGTTACGACTGGAGAACCTTCAGGTGTTGTTGTTGCAGAAATGTTGACGGCTGCAGGTGAAACAGGCATGAAGATGATCACAGACTTGACAAATCAGATCAGAAAAGAAGAGGTTCACCCGAAAGACTGGGAACTTAGTAGAATTGTGAATTGTTATAAAGATAAGGAGGAAGCACTAGGTACAAGTAATTTAAAGAGAGTAGAAAGTGACTAACTTGGGTTTACTTTCAGCAGCCTCATAACTCTCGCTTCCCTTATTTTGTACTTTAGTCCCCACATTCCATGAACGATGTTTCTGACAAAGGGGGAAGAATCGCTGTTTTCTGGGTCAGAATTTATCCATCTAGCACTTATCGTTGGTTAGTTTTTGACCTTGAAGTAGTATTTTTATTTTTTTAGCTCCTAACATCAAGTGGCTTCATGCCTTGTCTGGAGCGACTTCCATAAAAAAAAATTTTTAAATTACAGAGGCTTAAAATTGATGGATCAAGTCTTCAAAGTGATTGAGAGAATAATTGAGCAGCAAATAAGCCGTCGGATAAGCATATTATGAAATGCAGTTTGATTTTATGCCTGGGAAAAGTACCACTAGTGCTATATTTATCCTGATACAAATGAAGAGAAGTATCTTGGTAAGAAGAAGAACCTGTATTTTGATTTTGTGGTTCTAGAAAAAGTTTTTGACAGAGTGCCAAGAGAGGTTGTCTGGTGGGCTTTGCATAAACTAGGGTCGAACAAGTGCTTGGTGAAGGTTGTTCAAGCAATGTACAGAAATGTTCAAAGTCGTGTTCTTCTACTTTGATTAACTTCCTTGAGCCCCAATTCTTTCATTGATTGATTTGTTCTTGCAATCATCTCAGTTCGTTTCACATGGACTACGGAATTGGAATCATTATTCCATGTCGCGGATGTCTATACAACTGATATAATAATTCTAAAACATTAAGAACTTACCTTCCAATCTGTACGGTTGGGTCAGTAGCATAAATGATCCCTTTAAATCCAGTGTATTCACTCAGGTAAGGTAATGCGAGCATACATGTATAACTGGAGATGAGGATGATGTCAATCTGAGACATATTGACCATCCGGAACTGGAAAGAAATATTCATTTAAGAAAAATACAATGACTGAATTGATTGGTATTTATTTTAATACATAAAGAAATTCTTTAATTTCAAACTAATCAATTTTCTAGTTTTTGAAAAAGTGTTTACTCTTATGCAGATGTGCAACTTTGTAGAAAAATTATTTTTCAAGATTTTCAAATCTTATTATTTTGCAAGCAGAAATTTTAAAAACATAACCATGATTTTTTTCGAAGTTATCTCCCCTTGCCAATTACGACTTAAATTTTAATTTGCCTCATGTAAGCATTCAAAATGGTGGTCATTTACACAAGTCTTTTCCAAAAAATGAGAAAATTTTTAAATCTTAAATAAATAAATATTTTCAATGATTATCAGGAAATTCAACAGATTCCAACTAAAATTTTTTAATAAATTGTAGAGTTGCGCAGCAAAGTCTCAAACTTTTTACGATTGACCCAAAAAACAATTTTAATCGCTCTGGAGCGATAATTCCTTCTTCATAGAAAAAATGTACAGAGGACGAATGGTTGACTGTTATTTTTAACCCTAACTGCAACCTAAACTATGTACTAATTGACTGTCGACGACAGATACCCTTTCAAACAACAACAATAAAAAAAAAAGGACGAGTGTTTTTAAATGTCTAAAAAATTTATCTGGGAAAAATAAAATTAGAATGGTTATTTTATTGTTTACCTTCGTCTGAAATAAATCCTTCTTCATCAAGAAAAATATGATAACGGTGAATGTTTTTTTTTATGTTTGACACCTCGGAGTTAGGGTTAGGGTTTAGTTCGACTTTTTCCGGCTGTTTACGTAAATAGCAAAAGTCGGTTTTGTTTGGTTCAAATTCTGTAGAACCACCTTTTTTTAAAAATATAATACTAAAAGGTAAGCCAGCATTACTCTAACCCTAAAAGGCAGTAAAGTTTTTAATGTTCTAAATCTTCTAATTTGTCTATTTTTACACAGAATTGGATTTTAGTCAAATCTATTCATGATTTGTATGAAAAACCTGTAACAAGTAATTTCATGGATCTATTAATTTATTACACAAAAAATACCCATAAGTTGACATCAACTTAAAATAAATTTCACTTTTATCGTCTCATAAATGGGGGGGGGGGGGTACGTCATCATACAAATGTGTATGCTAACATGTCCCTTGCTAACAAACAATACGTATTACAAAAACAAAAAATAAAAACGACATACCTCAGGAGGGGAAAATTCTAGCGCTCCATCAACATAGACACGGCCCCCGCATTCTTTTAATTCTTCACTCTGAAAAGGGAAAACAAGAAAATGACAGACACTTTTTTTTTTATCTTTTCCACCATTTCTGTCAAAATGAAATATCCAACTGTTCAACCAGGATACAATCCCATTTTAGGCATATCTTTTTCAGAAAAATCCTAATTCGTTTGACAATCGAAAAGTTTATTTTCTTTAACTTTATTGCTCCTTACAGAGGTGACGAGTCAGAGTCAGGGTTACAGAGGTGAGGAGTCAGAGTCAGGGTTACAGAGGTGAGGAGTCAGAGTCAGGGTTACAGAGGTGAGGAGTCAGAGTCAGGGTTACAGAGGTGAGGAGTCAGAGTCAGGGTTACAGAGGTGAGGAGTCAGAGTCAGGGTTACAGAGGTGAGGAGTCAGAGTCAGGGTTACAGAGGTGAGGAGTCAGAGTCAGGGTTACAGAGGTGAGGAGTCAGAGTCAGGGTTACAGAGGTGAGGAGTCAGAGTCAGGGTTACAGAGGTGAGGAGTCAGAGTCAGGGTTACAGAGGTGAGGAGTCAGAGTCAGGGTTACAGAGGTGAGGAGTCAGAGTCAGGGTTACAGAGGTGAGGAGTCAGAGTCAGGGTTACAGAGGTGAGGAGTCAGAGTCAGGGTTACAGAGGTGAGGAGTCAGAGTCAGGGTTACAGAGGTGAGGAGTCAGAGTCAGGGTTACAGATGTGAGGAGTCAGAGTCAGGGTTACAGAGGTGAGGAGTCAGAGTCAGGGTTACAGAGGTGAGGAGTCAGAGTCAGGGTTACAGAGGTGAGGAGTCAGAGTCAGGGTTACAGAGGTGAGGAGTCAGAGTCAGGGTTACAGAGGTGAGGAGTCAGAGTCAGGGTTACAGAGGTGAGGAGTCAGAGTTGAGAATCAAACTAGTTTTTTTTTATTTCCACAAGGACTTTGGGGAAATTATGTTCATCTCAGAACTCTAGAGTGACACTTGTAGGAGATTTTGCATGCCTTCTGGAGGACCTACTGGCAGAGATGCTTGGAGGTAACTAATAAGGAGAATCCGAGAAGAATTTTCGACCTAATTGATTGACTTTCATCTCTTGTCAAACTCCTGCCCCCCCCCCTCCTTCGACTGGGTATGGAAGTCAAACACCTTGATGGACTGGCAGCAATCTCCTTCGGTAAACTGGTCGACAGAGTGTTCTACAACAGACTAATTACCAAAAATCAAAGTCAACAAGACCATGCGTCTCCCAACTGTCTTTATGGATGTGAAGCACATGTTTTTTACAATAGGAGACATGTCGAAAATTTCCATTCCTTCTACATTAACAGCCTGTTAACACATGTTGAGTTTTAAATCATGGTACAATGTACATCACATGCAGATATACAAAAGAGATGAACTTGATCCGCAAGTCGGATTTTTTCAGTTGACTCTCCGCCTCTATTTGTTTTTTTATTTTTACAACTGAATATTTAATCTAAGAAATAAGTCGAATTGATGGAGACCACTAGACCAACAAGTCAAACGAGCTGGAACAAAGGAAGTAGGGAATAGATCATACAATTCTGAACAACACATGCCATAATAGTATTTATAGAAAAGACTGAAACTAGCAATATCACGTCTGTGAGAGAGAGGGTTCAGTAAAGAAGAAAATGTGGGGCCAATCAAATTACAGATACGTTTCTGCACCTTATCAAGAACACTCAAATGGGACAGATTCACCAGCCCAAATATGACAACAGTACGCCATACATGGTCTGATAGTAGATTTGTAGAGATAGCCTTAGGTGTGAGAAAGTGTTTGGAACGATAGAGAGAACCGACTTTACGACAAGCAAAAAGAGCAATGGATCTAATGTATGAACTCCAAGAAAAATTTGATGAAAAAGAAAGACCAAGAAGTTTCAGAGTCGATTTCTCCTCAAGAGTAGAGCTATCCATGGGAATTTCAGGAAGAAAAGGGACACGCCTACGATTGAAAGACACAGATGATGAACTGCATTTGAAAACATTCGACTAAGACGAAATGATTCATGACTGACCAACGACTCGTAACTATAACGATTTTATAAAAATCACATGCTATTATTGCTGCTAACCTTGTCAAATGTCAGGCTATTATCAAGAGAGACCATTCTCGCAGAACATTCACAGATAGTTAAGAATATATATCACCATTTTGCATAAAAGAAGTTCCAACAAAGATTGTTCAATGAAAATACATACCACTTCTTTCTGTAATGGAGTCGGCTGGCCTGAAGCTGGATTCCACGAGGGTAAGTTTTCTAAGTGAGAACTTAAAGTAAAGAAAAAAAAAGTTTTTAAAAAAATTAAATTTCACCTTTTTTTTGTTGTAGTGTTAAATATTGCTTAGCAGTAATATGCTTTTAAAGTTCAGTGTAGATATGATTTACTAGGTGCAGCAGGTTATTAGGTATGATTGACAGAGTATGAGATAAGGGTTAGCTTAAATCCCATATGAGGGATAAATAGCTGATTGGATAGCTTGATCATGTGACAGAGGGAAAGATTTGAACTTAGAGTTCAGTTACTGATTTGTTGTTGCAAGTGCGTTCACTTTGGTCGGATTGAGACAGCTTATTTCCTGGCCTGCACCATATCCCAAACTATTCTATATTGATGACATTAAGGTGACAGATGATTATGATGGTCATGAATCAGGGCATTGATGTCAGGCTGGATGTTGGTCAGTTTCAGTCTCAGGTCACCGCGCTCCTCCAGTTTGAGTCGATTCCTCTGCTTGCTGAGGATTGCATTTGCATGGCTAAAACCAGCTTCTACCATGTAAGAGCTGGGAAAAGCCAGAAGGAATAGCTCAGTTGCCACTGCAAGTTTTGAATATTCAGTGAACCTGAGAGCTCGGCTAAATCCTCTCTTCTAAGCTGCCTAATGATACACTTGCACCAGGTAAAGAGGTAGGGAGGATTACATCACAAATTCCCTCTCTGGGTGACAAGCTGTAAGCCCGAACTATCGCAATAAGACTTCAGGTCGTAGCATTGCAGAGAACAGCAGTTGGGACATGGTCAGATCGTCGGCAATGTAGGACGTGGTGGAGGAGTTGTTGAGTAATAGTAATCACCCAAATAGAAATAAGAAAGCTAATTATGAGAGAAAAGCTGTAACTGCATAATTCGTACACTTTGTCCACTACAAAATAAATGCCTCACCAAAAGCATTGTTTACAAAGCCACAATATTTGTCAAACAAAGCCCGAATAACAAGAAGTACTACATAATTACATAACGATTCCAATATTTTCCCCAGTTCCGATACAATTAGAGATTCTGTTCTAATTTCCCAATTCTGATACAATTACTGATTCCGATTCCAATAACAAACGCGCTCGAGAGAACACACCCAAAGCATAAAAGTAATCACCTGCGCAACTATAGACCTCCTATCGAAAGAGTTCCTTAAATGGCATCGATTTAAGTTCTGTTATATAGAATTTTTCCGATATTTAGAGCTTTCTTTATTGCAAACTTTTTCCTAAAAAAACAAATGTTAATATACCAAAATTATATTTTTTAAATCCACTAACAATTTCTTTATATCAGTTTTTTATATAATTTTGTGCAAGAACAAAATCTATAAAAAAGAATATGTAGAATTTGGTATATTCGGACTACTATTCTCATCTTGGGTGTTTTTATCACAACGTTTCGGCCGATGTAACCTCCGACCTTCTTCAGGTGTAGTTTGCGGAACCTGGGAATCTTTCTGTCGAACTCAGGAATCTGGACGGAATTTCGAACAGAACCCTTTATTAAATCCATGGGGGTAGCATACTCTCGTTCCATCTGCCATGACTGGGAAGAAGTCTACAGTAATTCGCAATTCTTCGTATCGCCCGCACTGAGGATTGAACCTTCGACCTTCAGATGACTGTCACTTAGAACTGAATTTTACTTAGTACTATATCCACTATGCCACGTTTGACAAACTACACCTGAAGAAGGTCGGAGGTTACATCGGCCGAAACGTTATGATAAAAACACCCAAGATGAGAACAGTTGTCCGAATATACCAAATTCTACAAATTATCAACCCTCATCTCAAAAATTCCGAAACAAAAAAGAATATGTTCATTTTTTTGTATCTCACCCATAAGTTTTAAAAAAACAACAATGCACATTGGGAAACTTGTAGATACATTAATTTCTTTAGTGTAATAGGATTTTATGAACATGTATGAGTGCGTTTACTGCATTGGCCGCGTTCGTCCCACTCAGAGTAGATTTTAGTTAGAAAACATGTACTGTAAAACTTAACCCACCTATAGGATGAGCCATTCAGAAGCAACTCCTAGTTAAGGAAAATGGATATCCCATAGTTAAGTAAATAAAACATATCATAAGTTGAAATCATTGTTGTCATTTTTCATAAATGACCATGGAAGCTTAAGTATTATGAACCCGTCCTGAATAGATATTCCATCTATTATATAAAGTAAAGCCAGCCAAATGGTCATCAGTAAATGCTTGAATAGCTTTTCTCATACTTTGTATAAACTTAATTCTGTTTCGCTAGTTATTCATGGCAAATATTGGTTCACGTTCTTAAAAAAAATATGTATTTACAATTGATTTCATCGATTACGTATTTGATCTTATCAATATTTTCATTTTGCTTTGTGATATTTCAGAGAAGAGAGGAGGAGATTTTCTCCCACTACCATAAGTCCTCCCACTATCACTCATTAACAATTTTTTGCATGGGCTGGTTCTTGCTTGGGTATTCTGTCAGACAGGTTTTGATTGGCTAATCGACATAATTTGTTATCGTTTTGACTAATCACTGTGTTTGTTCCAAATTACTGAAAGACTAAAACTGAGAATGTATTTTAATTACTGTAAACAATTAAACTTTATCGACGAAAAGTTATTAAAATTAAAATTTCTTAAATTTTTTACTTTTTTTTGTGCTTATTTATACAAATGTAAACAAATAAACTTAATAAAATTAATTAAATTTATTATCATCTACCAGTGAAAGAACGTAAGTCTGGTCCTAAAGTCATGTGGTTAAAAACTTTACAGATTAATTCCTATTTTAATTACCAAAATTCTTTAGAGTGAAATCAATTCCGTCTTTTTTTTTTATTCTTTCATTCATTTCGAATGTGTGGGTGTGTGTGTGTGGGGGGGACTAAAACAAACCATTTATAAAACCCAAAATAAATATTCGATGTCACAATCCGGGCAACGGGAAGTAAACACAGCTAGTATAAAATATTAAAATGTTTGATTTTTTAAAAACATTTTTAAAGATTATATTATTTTCAAAAGAAAATAGAAAAAGAGAAATTTTATTTTTAATTTCAATTGGAGATGGATGCGAATTCAGATGCAGAGCAAGTATATGTGGATGGCAAGTGTATGTGGATGGCAAGTGTATGTGGATGGCAAGTGTATGTGGATGGCAAGTGTATGTGGATGGCAAATGTATGTGGATGGCAAGTATATGTGGATGGCAAGTGTATGTGGATGGCAAGTATATGTGGATGGCAAGTGTATGTGGATGGCAAGTGTATGTGGATGGCAAGTGTATGTGGATGGCAAGTGTATGTGGATGGCAAGTGTATGTGGATGGCAAGTATATGTGGATGGCAAGTGTATGTGGATGGCAAGTATATGTGGATGGCAAGTATATGTGGATGGCAAGTATATGTGGATGGCAAGTGTATGTGGATGGCAAGTGTATGTGGATGGCAAGTATATGTGGATGGCAAGTGTATGTGGATGGCAAGTAGATGTGGATGGCAAGTAGATGTGGATGGCAAGTGTATGTGGATGGCAAGTATATGTGGATGGCAAGTGTATGTGGATGGCAAGTGTATGTGGATGGCAAGTGTATGTGGATGGCAAGTGTATGTGGATGGCAAGTGTATGTGGATGGCAAGTGTATGTGGATGGCAAGTGTATGTGGATGGCAAGTGTATGTGGATGGCAAGTGTATGTGGATGGCAAGTGTATGTGGATGGCAAGTGTATGTGGATGGCAAGTGTATGTGGATGGCAAGTGTATGTGGATGGCAAGTATATGTGGATGGCAAGTATATGTGGATGGCAAGTATATGTGGATGGCAAGTATATGTGGATGGCAAGTTACTGAGATTGTTCAGAAGTGGTGTTACCATTGAAGCACAAGGAAGAGCAGGTGCTAGTGTGATTGCAAGAGTTAGGAATAGATGAAGTAAGTTCAGAGAATTTCTGTCATTACTAACCAGCAGAGCGTTACTACTGTCAACCAATGTAAGAGTCTATCAGGCATATGTATGTAGTGTGATGATGTATGGAAGTGAAACCTGGCCAGTGCGGGTTGAGGACATGTGTTGCATGAAAAGAAATGATATAATATTTTGAATGTGTAATGTGAGTTTTAAAGACAAGCTTAGATCTGATGAGATCAGAGGAAAAATAAATCTGGACAGTATCATGAGATGTGTGGAGAATAGGAGACTTCAATGGTATGGCCATGTTGAAGGAATGGATGAGAGTTTTAGGGTTAGTAGATGTAGAACATTTGGGGTAGCAGGTTCAGTTCACAGTTTAAGGCCAAGGAAAACATGGGAGGAAGTGATAAGAATAAACTTGAGAGAAAGAAGGATAAATAAAGACCTGGCCAGAGATCGGTTAGTTTGGAAGCCAATTTCTAAATTTTCTCAATTGCCATGTAAAACGGACGTTAAACCAAATATGATGATGGTGATGATCGCACTAAAAAAACTAATGAATGTTAAGAAAAGAAACAAAACTTACTTTGAAGTTGTTGGTAAAGGAAGGAAGTTCTGTACTTGAGCAATGTCCAAGCCACAGTCCATCATAATCGTTACCCCTTTGAATTGTAGAACGAAACATGGTTTACTGTGATTCCCAGAAAGGCAAAGCTGAAACAGAACCGGATCGTTATTATTCTTATATGGATGGAACCTAATTCAGTATTCGTCAATACTGAATTACTTCCCTTTGTTTGGAAAAACAATGGCATAGTTTAATAAATTAAAAACAAATTCCAAGTAAATACAAGACCAGGTAAGACTGCGCAGGTACAGCTAATTAGTAAAAAAAGTTTTGCATCACTTTTATGTCCCTTACGAAGGTAAAAGTCAAGATATATATGATACTACTAAACCTCACATTTAGAATTCTTGTGCAAATTTTAATCAAAATCTATAAAATGATTTTGACTCTAGAAAAATGTCTTTAGATTTGGGACTTTAAGCTTAAGGGGTCTTCAGAAGAAATTGAAATTCAACGAATCTTACTTAATCGTGGTCTAATGATATAGAAATGATATGAGAATGATATGATGGATGTGTAATGTGAATCTTAAAGACAGACTTAGATCTGATGACCTCAGAAGATTAAATCTTGACAATATAGGAAGATGCGTGCAGAACAGGAAACTTTGATGGTATGGCCGCATTGAAAGAACGGATGGGAGTTCTTGAGAACAGTTAAGGTAGCAGGTCCAGTTTACAGAAGAAGGCTCAGGAAAACTTGAGAGAAAGTGATAAAAATGGACTTGACAGAAAGTGGAATAAATAAAAACCTGACCAGAGATAGGTTTGATGATGATGATGATGATGGTGGTGATAGTGATGGTGGTGGTGATGATGATGGGGTAGTGGTGATGATTATGATGATGATGGGGTGGTGGTGGTGGTGATGGTGATGATGATGATGATGATGATGATGATGATGATGATGATGATGATGATGATTTATTGTACATCCAGTCCAGAAAAATGAGCAGATAATGTGTTTATTTTTCTTTAATTCTGACTTTGGTTTTAGTACTGCAAAAAACACAAGTCTGCCATAATTTAAATAAACTAAAAATGTTAGTATCATCATCGTAGATTAACACCTTCTGTCAAATCACCTATGTAAAACTTTATAATTAAAACTTGCTGAAAAGAAAAGTTTTGTATTTTTATTTTAAATAATTTCTTTTAGAAAACTAAGTAATCAAATAGGTGGGTCTTTTTTTCGAAACATTGGAATATGAATTTTTCTACCAATCATCAAAGTGCGGTTGGATCGCAGATATTAAAGAAAATCCATTTTTACTTTATATTTAATTTTCATTTAAAAGAAAATTACAAGCAAGTTTTAATTATAAAGTTTTACATGAAAAAGATTTTGACTTTTAAAAAATTATGACCGGAGAGACAGGTTTATTGATAGCGACTTGCTGTTGTGAATTCGGAATAGCAGCACGCGATTCGTAATAATCCACAAGAGAAATAACCACCGCCTCCTTATTAAAAAAAAAATTCTCAGAGATAACACGTCTGGGGGCTGGCTGGTTTGAATAATGTCATCTGCGTGAGTGTCTGTTGGGTAGTATCGGAGGAGAAGACCAACATACATACATACATACATACATAGATACATACATCCATACAGACAGGTGACATTTATATAATAGATTTTCATTTAAAAGAAAATTACAAGCAAGTTTTAATGAAAAAGATTTTGACTTTTAAAAAATTATGACCGGAGAGACAAGTTTATTGATTGCAGCTTGCTGTTGTGAATTCGGAATAGCAGCATGCTGACTCACAGTCTAATATTTTTCTGGAGTGCCGCACCATTTATTTTTTTGAAATTAAAATCTTGTGAAATATTTTTATACATACTTTAATTTTATGTTGTTTTTTCAGTTTTTGTTTTTTATTTTGGAAAATTACAAGTGTTAAGTCACGGACGGCCGTGGCTAAGTGCTGGTTTTAGGGTTAGGGTTAATGAAAATGCTGGTTTTAGGGTTAGGGTTAATGAAAGTGCTGGTTTTAGGGTTAGGGTTAATGAAAATGCTGGTTTTAGGGTTAGGGTTAATGAAAGTGCTGGTTTTAGGGTTAGGGTTAATGAAAGTGCTGGTTTTAGGGTTAGGGTTAATGAAAATGCTGGTTTTAGGGTTAGGGTTAATGAAAATGCTGGTTTTAGGGTTAGGGTTAATGAAAGTGCTGGTTTTAGGGTTAGGGTTAATGAAAATGCTGGTTTTAGGGTTAGGGTTAATGAAAGTGCTGGTTTTAGGGTTAGGGTTAATGAAAATGCTGGTTTTAGGGTTAATGAAAGTGCTGGTTAGGGTTAATGAAAATGCTGGTTTTAGGGTTAGGGTTAATGAAAATGCTGGTTTTAGGGTTAGGGTTAATGAAAGTGCTGGTTTTAGGGTTAGAGTTAGGATTAGGGTTTCAGTTCAGTTGACCTAAGTCTCATTTTTAAAATATTTATAAAAATCCTATGTTTGAATATTTTATGCAAAATTTTTTTTGTTTTTTTTTTATAAATAAATAATTTGGTGCTTATCTAGAATTATGGAGACATTCGAAAAAACTCAAATAAAACAGAGGGATATCTGTTTGATGTATGTACCTGTCACGGAATGTCCCCTTTATGTAGCAGTGTGAACCTTAGCTTCTAAAGAGGTTGTTTCTTAGAGAAAATGCTAAGATCCACGCTTACATTTAAATTGTTAAAGAGATGTTCAAAACAGTAAAAAAAACAGATAAAGACAATAATGAAAAAAGGACGAATGAAAGAAGGAAACGTTATTTAAAGAAACACAATATTTTCACAAAATACAAAGCATTAATTGTTCATTTCAGTTAGAGAAGCGATAAATGTTTATGCCTGTAATTTATAGGTGCGTATGTGTGTGCATAGTTGTACGAATGTGTTTGCGTGCACGTGAGTTGAGATTTGTTGGGGTGCCTAAGTGTACGACTGTGTATGCGTGCGTAAATGAGAATTGATATGTCGTGTAGGCATTTGTGGGTGTGCCTTTTGTCAGCGGTGTGTGTGCGGGAGTTGATACATTGTGTAGGCATTTGTATGTGCGCGTGAATGATAGGAGTGTAGACCTTTGTGTGTGTGTGTTTGTTTAGTAATCAGCTGAGGCACCCCTCACCCAAAGGCGAGGAGATACCATACTTATTAAGCATCAAAGGAGAGACAGAAAGAGAATGAGGTCGATTTTGTCGCGGTGGTCTGATTTTATATTGGCTGTGCGGACGTTTTTGGGAGCAACCCACGTGATCAACATTTTTAGCTTTTTACGAGACTGTTCATAGGAGCCGGTTTTTATGGCCCCAGTTTTGAGCTTTTTTTTGTTGAAGTGAATTCGAGATTGGTTTCTGTTTTTCTGCTTACGGCGTTTGTTGATAAAATATTAAAGGATATCAATCCTATAAATATATCTTATACCAAAAATCACGTTAATTAATGAAGTAGTTTTTATTTTATAAAAATTTCCGTTTAAAAAAAAGTTTTTTTTATCATTTATGATCATCCGTACTTGAAATTAACTGCAGGATAAACCGGAAGTCAGCGCGGTCGTAAATCCCTCTGCAACGCCCTAATATTTAACAACAACAACAGGAAACAATATTTATCGTCTAAACACAGTTTTTGTATCGCATTCTTTTTCTTTTTTTAATTTATCTTCCTCCCACATGTGACACAAAGTCGGGAAAGTGGGATTTAAAAAGCCAGTGCCCGAGAAGATGAGCACTCTGGCCTACAAAAAATGCCTGGGTATCCCCGACGGCATTCCCCGGTAGGGGTGCCTCAGGCAGTAAGCAATAAACTTACACCACCCAAAGAGGGGAGGCAAAGCCTGGGAGGGTGGACCTCCTAGAACTGCACAGGTCAAACCTACAAACCGGCGGAATCAAGGGTAAAAACGTATTGTAGTATCCATATTTTGGGAGGCTCTGCGCATGCGTCAGATTCATTCATAAAAAAGTCGTAGTGAGTGATTCAAACCAGCGCATGCGCACACAATTCAGTTTGTAGGAAAAAAAACGTGTTTCATTTTTTGTTTTAGATTAAAAAAATAAAAAAACACGTGTTTCTTTCGTGTTTGTTTTCATTTTCAGTTGTTTTTATTCTTAACACCTTTCGTTTTCTTCACTTTTAGCGTGTTTATTTTCAGCAATAGTAACTTAATTGTTAAAAATGCCCACTTTTTGTTTTAGCGTGTTTGTTCTCATTCTGTTTCCTCTGCGCATGCGCTGGTTTGAATCACTCACTACGACTTTTTTATGCATGAATCTGACGCATGCGCAGAGCCTCCCAAAATATGGATACTACAATACGTTTTTACCGAATCAAGACCCGAAGGCCAAGACAATACCGGTCTACAGGGTGTAGTATCCATCGGAACAGATACTACACTTTGATCTAACCAAAATCCGAAACAGTAAACAAACAGTATTACCGTGACACACACACGAGATGCCCGACGTAACAGCCTAAACTTTTTTACGATACATTTCAGGTTTTCTAATTTCGATTAAACCATTTAAATACTAAGCTTAAAATCTGAACATTTTAAGTCATTTTAATCTAAACAAAATCGCTTGTTTTTATTTGAAATCTACTAATAAATTCAAAAATCACAAGAACAAAAGTTGTATACGATTCTATTCAGTTGCATTGTTTAGTCTGTTTTTGCCGCTTTATTGAAAACACACAAATACGTAAAGAGAGAAAAATACTCACAAGCTTCATTTTCTAATTTCGTCCCAATGTCAATACTGATAAAGAGAATTGATTTTCTTTTTTAATTATGAAAAACTATAAAAAGTATGACAGTCGAAGATATGGTTTTAAATGGGAGCTGCCATTTTGAATACAGCGCCCTCTATGCCGCATAAAACTCAGGGGAGATAATTAAGCCTCTCTTCGAATTGCAAAGAATTTTGAAGTCTTTTTAACTTTGATCATCATATAACGTATCAGAATCCATGTATCTTTTTAGGGGGAAGATTTTTGGGGAGAGCTGAGTTTTATAGACACATTTGAAAGAAAAACAGTTTTAAGTAATATTCAAATGTGTGAGAGAACGAGAGAAATATTATATGATCAACACAAAAATAATGAATTCAAAAGCATAAATTCACAAAAGAGATATTTTATATGTGTTTAAAATGGAAGTCTACAGAGATAGGAAAACATAGAATAATTGTTTAGTATTTTGAGTGTCCTTGCTGAACCCCCTTGTTCATCAGTTGAGATATCGAGGAAGCATGAGTCGATAATTTAAGAGCTGTGAATTAATCAAAACTTCCTCACTCAATTACATAAATTACATTTCATTGAAAGTTATTAAATAGAGTCAATCATCATTTGTTTTCATATTAGAAAGTTCAGTGAGAAATGTATGCAGTATTAAAATGGTTAAGTTTATAAGTTTGTTTTCAATCAGCGTAAATCGGCAGACGACATTTGATTCAAGGAGTATGTGTGTGTGTCGTCTTTAGTGTGCGTATGCGTAAGACAGTGAAAGAGTTAATGTATTGTGTATGTGTGTGCGTTGGTGTCAGTGTGGCTATGTGTGCGTGAGTTTAGAAAAGGCATTCTCAGCGTTCCAAGGCCCTACAGAGGGGCTGGAGAAATGTCAATGTTAGCTCTCTCGTGGATTTAGGCTAAAACATCCAGTTGAAGTAAAATCTGGCCTTATATGGGGTTGGGGTGGCTCCCAAATGACAATTTTTATGAATTCAGAAAAAATCGTTTGATTGGTTCAAAATATTATTATTTGTTTTTATTAATTCTGGCGGATTCGTACGCAAAGCGGTGTGCACAGAAACGAGTTTAAGCACTTTTATTTTCAGCACCGAAGTGTAAACTTCGCTGCTACATCTTTAACTTATGAAGCTATTTTTCCTATATATTTTAAATCACACAAAATACACATTAAAACATTTCTTGGTATTAATTGGGATCGAGTTATGGTTGAAAAAAATCCAACTTACTTGTTCTCATTAGCCGTAATTTGCAATTTACTCACCAAGATATCTTTTACTAAGTTTTGCCTATTATTCTCACCCTCTCTAATTGTATGTTTTGTCACCCTCCGTTCTTATTTTACGAAGTGTCTATCACTCTCGCTTCCGGTTCTCTCTCTAGTTTTAGATGAGATAATAGACCGGAACTGGACAATGATATGGGCATTAGTTTATGTAACTTTTCTTCACAACGTAATACAATTGAACAACACAATGCACAGACGGATAATAGCTTTATCTAGGAGAAACACGGGAACAAAACAAAAGATAATACATAGGGTTGAGTGAATGTAGACAAGATGAAATAATCATTTCCTGGAGTTCGTAGATTCTCTGCTGGGCCGACAGCAGAGAATCGCAGGATCACATCTTGTCTTGTTGGGAAATAATGTCGAACTGGAGTGTTCATGATCCAGCGTTAGTGATCGCGCATGAATCTTGTTACACGCAGATGCACACCTGTTGAAGAGGCGATGATTACAATGATCGTCAAGTGGAACTTACATAGATCGAGAGAAAATAGTTAATTCATGTAAGCTGCTACATCTCTCTCTCTCTTTCTCTCTTAGGAACAAGGTATGTGAATTGATGGACTGCATCGAGCTCATAGTCATCAATAGTGATGACTGGTGGTGTTTGTTTTTTTCATGCTGATAGTCAGCACGAAGTCTCTGCAATCCTCGAAGAAACGATCCATCAGTTACTGAATTTCACACTGAATATAAATCATCACAGTCCCATCATCGGCAAAAAGCATGTCACACACTTTATGACAATATATATATATATATATATATATATATATATATATATAGTAAGTTATAAAAATATATTTATGGCAATTAAGCTACACAGAGGCTCCCACGTTTCATCCCCGGGGGGAATCTTCAGGCTAAAATGCATGAAGTTAGTTTTGCCGGGTATTTTTATATACACAGCTAGCTAGTTAACAAATCAGATTCTTTGTTATTCTTTTAGCCAATCGTTGAGCTTCTCACAAACAAAGGTCCGGTTGGTTTTACTTCCTATTTCCTGTTCTATTCTGCTTTCTATAGAGTGGCCTATATCATGTTTCTTTGTTGTGTCAGTATAATGGGTGAACTTATTTTAACACGTGGTTCCTTGTATTACTATTTTAGATTTTAGTTTTTAAATTGTTAAGTTTTAGTTTAGTTTAGTTTTTATTATGTGGATACATGAAATAGTAATATATATATATATATATATATATATATATATATATATATATATATATATATATATATGTATATGGTTATTTTTTATTTACACAGACATGTACAAAATCTGCGCCACTAGCATGTCGATGTTATCGATCAACATCTGTTATAAACTGAGATCTCATCAGGGCAAAATCCGATCTTAACCGTAGATAATATTTGGAGCTTTTCCATCGTTTTTCCATCGTTCATTATATTCCCAGAAACGAAAGCAGTAACCCGTAATTGTCTTAAGTACCCTATGAAGGGGAGCATCTCTACCAGCCTAGACACCGTCAATCGAAAAACATGTCCGTCTCCGCTAAGATCTAAGAGGAAAAACAGAGAGTGAGACATGAAGCACAAGTCAACTCACAGCTCATCCAGCCCTGACGTTACTTCCACCTAAGTCAAGTGAAGGGAAGATGACTTGTCTTCAATCTTAACAGCAATAGTCAACATGTGCTTATTCTTTTATACAATTTGTTCTTTCTTTTTTTTTGCACAAAATATTTGATTGTTTTTGCATTATATGTTTTGCTGCTTTAATTTAATAATTTTAGAAATACTCTCTTTTTTTTTTGAGCGCATGAACCCAACTAAATAAGTCAACTGATTTTAGGTCAACCAGTTTCCCCAAAAAAGGTGCGCTCATTCATGTTAAGTGAACCATTTTCGATTCTCACTTTTCTTATTTATAACATTTTCAGTTCTTCCTTCTACATGACCCTGTTTTTTGGTCCGGAACAAATTACCCAAAAAGGTTCGTTCATTCATGTTAAGTGAACCATTTTCGATTCTCACGTTTCTTATTTATAACATTTTCAGTACTTCCTTCTACATGACCCTGTTTTTTGGTCCAGAACAAATAACCCAAAAAGGTTCGTTCATTCATGTTAAGTGAACCATTTTCGATTCTCACGTTTCTTATTTATAACATTTTCAGTTCTTCCTTCTACATGACCCTGTTTTTTGGTCCGGAACAAATAACCCAAAAAGGTTCGCTCATGCATGTTAAGTGAACCATTTTCGATTCTCACTTTCCTTATTTATAACATTTTCAGTTCTTCCTTCTACATGACCTTGTTTTTTGGTCCGGAACAAATAACCCAAAAAGGTTCGCTCATTCATGTTAAGTGAACCATTTTCGATTCTCACTTTTCTTATTTATAACATTTTCAGTTCTTCCTCCTACATGACCCTGTTTTTTGGTCCGGAACAAATAACCCAAAAAGGTTCGCTCATTCATGTTAAGTGAACCATTTTCAATTCTCCCTTTTCTTATTTATAACATATTCAGGTCTTCCTTCTACATGATCCTGTTTTTGGGTCCGAAACAACTTACCCAAAAAGGTTCGCTCATTCATTTTAAGTGAACCATTTTCGATTCTCACTTTTCTTATTTATAACATTTTCAGGTCTTCCTTCTACATGACCCTGTTTTTTGGTCCAGAACAAATAACCCAAAAAAGGTTCGTTCATTCATGGTAAGTGAACCATTTTCGATTATCACTTTTCTTATTTAAAACATTTTCAGTTCTTCCTTCTACATGACCTGTTTTTTGGTCCGGAACAAATAACCCAAAAAGGTTCGTTCATTCATGTTAAGTGAACCATTTTCGATTCTCACTTTTCTTATTTATAACATTTTCAGTTCTTCCTTCTACATGACCCTGTTTTTTGGTCCGGAACAAATTACCCAAAAAGGTTCGCTCATGCATGTTAAGTGAACCATTTTCGATTCTCACTTTTCTTATTTATAACATTTTCAGTTCTTCCTTCTACATGACCCTGTTTTTTGGTCCGGAACAAATAACCCAAAAAGGTTCGCTCATTCATGTTAAGTGAACCATTTTCGATTATCACTTTTCTTATTTATAACATTTTCAGTTCTTCCTTCTACATGACCCTGTTTTTTGGTCCAGAACAAATAACCCAAAAAAGGTGCGCTCATTCATGTTAAGTGAACCATTTTCGATTCTCACTTTTCTTATTTATAACATTTTCAGTTCTTCCTTCTACATGACCCTGTTTTTTGGTCCGGAACAAATAACCCAAAAAGGTTCGTTCATTCATGTAAAGTGAACCATTTTCGATTCTCACTTTCCTTATTTATAACATTTTCAGTTCTTCCTTCTACATGACCTTGTTTTTTGGTCCGGAACAAATAACCCAAAAAGGTTCGCTCATTCATGTTAAGTGAACTATTTTCGATTCTCACTTTTCTTATTTATAACATTTTCAGTTCTTCCTCCTACATGACCCTGTTTTTTGGTCCGGAACAAATAACCCAAAAAGGTTCGCTCATTCATGTTAAGTGAACCATTTTCAATTCTCCCTTTTCTTATTTATAACATATTCAGGTCTTCCTTCTACATGATCCTGTTTTTGGGTCCGAAACAACTTACCCAAAAAGGTTCGCTCATTCATTTTAAGTGAACCATTTTTGATTCTCACTTTTCTTATTTATAACATTTTCAGTTCTTCCTTCTACATGACCCTGTTTTTTGGTCTAGAACAAATAACCCAAAAAAGGTTCGCTCATTCATGTTAAGTGAACCATTTTCGATTCTCACTTTTCGTTTTTATAACATTTTCAGTTCTTCCTTCTACATGACCCTGTTTTTTGGTCCGGAACAAATAACCCAAAAAGGTTCGCTTATTCATGGTAAGTGAACCATTTTCGATTCTCACTTTTCTTATTTAAAACATTTTCAGTTCTTCCTTCTACATGACCTGTTTTTTGTCCGGAACAAATAACCCAAAAAGGTTCGTTCATTCATGTTAAGTGAACCATTTTCAATTCTCCCTTTTCTTATTTATAACATATTCAGGTCTTCCTTCTACATGATCCTGTTTTTGGGTCCGGAACAAATTACCCAAAAAGGTTCGTTCATTCATGTTAAGTGAACCATTTTCAATTCTCCCTTTTCTTATTTATAACATTTTCAGTTCTTCCTTCTACATTACCCTGTTTTTTGGTCCGGAACAAATTACCCAAAAAGGTTCGCTCATTCATTTTAAGTGAACCATTTTCGATTCTCACTTTTCTTATTTATAACATTTTCAGTTCTTCCTTCTACATTACCCTGTTTTTTGGTCCGGAACAAATTACCCAAAAAGGTTCGCTCATACATGTTAAGTGAACCATTTTCGATTCTCACTTTTCTTATTTATAACATTTTCAGTTCTTCCTTCTACATGACCCTGTTATTTGGTCCGGAACAAATAACCCAAAAAGGTTCGCTCATTCATGTTAAGTGAACCATTTTCGATTATCACTTTTCTTATTTATAACATTTTCAGTTCTTCCTTCTACATGACCCTGTTATTTGGTCCGGAACAAATAACCCAAAAAGGTTCGCTCATTCATGTTAAGTGAACCATTTTCGATTCTCACTTTTCTTATTTATAACATTTTCAGTTCTTCCTTCTACATGACCCTGTTTTTTGGTCCGGAACAAATAACCCAAAAAGGTTCGCTCATTCATGTAAAGTGAACCATTTTCAATTCTCCCTTTTCTTATTTATAACATATTCAGGTCTTCCTTCTACATGATCCTGTTTTTTGGTCCGGAACAAATTACCCAAAAAGGTTCGCTCATTCGTGTTAAATGAACCATTTTCGATTCTCACTTTTCTTATTTATAACATTTTCAGTTCTTTCTTCTACATGACCCTGTTTTTTGGTCTGGAACAAATAACCCAAAAAAGGTTCGCTCATTCATTTTAAGTAAACCATTTTCGATTCTCACTTTTCTTATTTATAACATTTTCAGTTCTTCCTTCTACATGACCCTGTTTTTCGGTCCGGAACAAATTACCCAAAAAGGTTCGCTCATTCATGTTAAGTGAACCATTTTCGATTCTCACTTTTCTTATTTATTACATTTTCAGTTCTTCCTTCTACTTATCCTGTTTTTTGGTCCGAAACAAATAACCCAAAAAGGTTCGCTCGTTCATGTTAAGTGAACCATTTTCGATTCTCACTTTTCTTATTTATATTATTTTCAGGTCTTCCTTCTACATGATCCTGTTTTTGGGTCAGGAACAAATTACCCAAAAAGGTTCGCTCATTCGTGTTAAGTTAACCATTTTCGATTCTCACTTATCTTATTTATAACATTTTCAGTCCTTCTTTTTACATGATCCTGTTTTCGCGTCTGGAACAAATAACCGTTTTCCACTTGTTTGCTGCACTGAAAAATACTGCTCATACGCAAGCAGCTAGTCTCTCACACACATACACACAAACACGCACACACACATACAGCAACAGTTTGCTTCTCACACACGTACACTTGTTGTGGACCGCCCTTCATTTTCCACTTATTTTTAGTAACAAAATCGAATGTTGTATAACAGACGGGTGAGCTTCAACCTTATTGAACGAAAGTTTGACTTTTACCTTTTTATTTTTGTTGATTTCTGATTTTTGATTAACACATAATTTCGAAATTCACTTCCTGTTTGACTGTTGACGTCCTGTCTGTCTAATCATTGACTGAAAAACCTATTAGTGACCAACGTGCCTTTATTCCAGACATTGGCATTTCCATCCATCTGTCCCAGAACAAACCAGCTCTTTTCAGGTCAATTCATCTACTACATATTTTATGCAAACAAACTGGCCCTTTTCAGGGTAATTCACTTACAAGAATTTTTACGCAAAAAAAACCCCTGCACATTTCAAATCAAGTCAATTACTACACTTGCATTGCTTTAATCGCCTCCATCAGAAAACTTTCAACCTCGGTGCAACATTTATCCCAACCAACCTAAGCGACCAGGCTGACGGAGCTGCTTCACCAACCTCAGTGATATCCACATTCAACTAATAAAATTGAAGAACTTGTAGCAGCAGACTACAAGCTACAACAGCACGCGGTATATGATTTTGAATCTGATTATTTCATAAGCTCGGCGCTGATTGGTGCAGGCATTTAACTTCCCTTCTGGCTTGCTCAATCAGAGACCATCTCTCATACGAGCTGACCACGTGACAAGAGACTATAAAAGAGATCACACAGCGTAGACTTCCTCTTTTTCTTTGGCACTGCCAACCGCATTCACGTTGCTCGTACTAGTCCCCCAAATTCCTCTCTTGGGACGAAACAAACCACTTCCCGGGTCTTTGGCTCTGGGTTTGACACAAGACTCCAAACTGGCGACTGCCTCATATTCGTGGACTTAATAACACACACACATAACTGCTTACACATGAACTGACTTTCACACCTGTGTACAGCCACATATCCTTACAAGAACTCTTTTCTTTCCCCTACTTCAGGACATTCATTTAACCACGTGGACTTTCTAACTTTTCCTCTTCGTCCATATTCATGGACAAATTCATTTACTAAATTCATTTCTCCATTTTATTCACATATTCACGAAGACGACCAACAAATTTGTTTTATTTATTAGAAATGGACTTTGTCTCATTTTCTATAAACTAACTTCAATTAACCAGATCTACCTCAGCCAGGTCTGCATTCTCGTACCAACGTTGATCCTTGATCGACCAGACCTACCAGACTGTTTTGTTTTCAACCTCAATGTTTGCAGAACAGGAGACTTTGTTGGTTTAGTTACATTGAAAGAATGGATGAGAGTTCTTGGATCAGTAGATGTAGAACAGTTGAGCCAGCAGGTCCAGTTCACAATGGAAGGTCAAGGAAAAGATGGGAGGAAATGGTAAGTATGAACTTGACAGAAAAAAGAGATAAATAAAGATTTGGCCAGAGAGAGGTTAGTCTGAAAGTCAATTAATAAAAGACGTCCAACGCATGCAGGCATATAAAACGCTTGTTAAACCAAATATGATGTTGATGCTGCTGCTGCTGCTGATGATGATGATGATGACGAGGAAGAAGATAAGGAGGAGGATGTGTCACTCAACTCACAAATAAATAAAAAGAATAAAAATTGAATTTGTAAAAAGTGTTCTTTCTCCTTTTATTCAAACATTTCACAAATGATATACAAGTAATTGTCATCTACACTTTTGTTTATTTGTTTTTAATTTTGTTTTTTGTTTTTTGTCAAGTTTTATTTTATCGATACAAAATATTTCACTGTTCCACACTGAATTTTTTCTGTTATTCAGCACTAAATTTCTATATTATATAAAAAAAAATAAGAATTGGAAAAAGTTAGTTGTTCAATTTTTAGCAGAGGGGGATCAGTTTTTTACGTAAATTTTTTTCATATAAAATAGTCCTTTTACTTGATATCTCCTTTAAAAATTGAATAGTAAAACTTTCCCTTTTGTACCGAGAAAAACTGCCGCACTTATTCAAATGCTTTAATTCATTTTGGTAAATATTCGGAAAGTACCGATGCCGAAGCACTTTTAGCGTGGGTCCTAATGTAAAAATTAGGACCCGCGCTAAAATTGCTTCGGCATCGGTACTTTCCGAATAATTACGTAAAACGCTGGACAGTGCCGAATGAAAAATCCGTTGACTTATTTGCGTTCAAAAAAAGCACAAACGAGGCAGGATTAACAAGCGGGAAAAAACAGGCAAAAAATTACAGCAAAAAATTTTGTATGAAATAAATATTTATTTTTTTAACGAACAAATAACAGTGATTCGAACAAGTGTTTACATTAAAAAGTTTATCAAGTAAGTGTTTTTTTTTTAATTTTACGAAAACCATTATTTTTTTTTTTACTGATTATTATTGTTGCTTTTGTTAGGGTTTGGGCAGAGTTAGGGATTAGGTTTAGGGGTTAGGGGTTTGGCAGATTCGTTTGCAGACATCAAAAATTCAGTTATCAAGTTTAGATGTCGTCTGCTTATTCATTTCAATCAGTTAATCATTTTCTCGCAGTTTTAATTGACTAAACGCTTCGGGGCTTTCCGCCGTTTTACGTAAAACGCCGGAAAGCACCGACGTCCAGGGACTTTTAGCACGGGTCCCAATCTAACAAAGTACCAATTTTTATAATTATAAATCCATTCAGTTATGGGAGGTTATAGTGAGGTTGCGGACTTCATTAAGTTCGAATCCAGTCGGTTTCATTACACCATTTTTTCTTGTGGATGTTGGCAACCTTCACGTGGCCTCTACTGTGAGTATCTGAAAGATTCAGGGAAACCAATACCAAAAACAGCAAATACTGTAGGAAAAATCCAATTCTGAGTCAATACCCTGAAAGGGGTCGAGGCAGCAGTCGGGGATGGGTTGCAAAAAGGAATTGCTCCCTTAGCGACCCAACTAATAGGTCTGGTAACAATATGTAATGGGGCAGAGAACGGATTTTTCTGCAGGAGCAACAATCGAGCGTCTGGTTTATAGTGAGTCGAATAATGTACTAATTCTGGTCACCACCAAGCTCTAAAACACAATAACACACTAACACTCTACACTTCACATACGGTGAGAGGTAGAACCTCTATTTATAGGCTTGTAACAACCTGCCACCCCCATTCTAAACATACATAAATATCACCTCTTTATCTCTGCTCATGTTGGTCTTATCTCCACCCCACCTGAAGGCCGGCACCCGCAATCAGTATGTATCACTTTCTTTCTTTTTTTCCACAATACAGACGGTCAAAAAAGTTTTTTAAAAATGCAATAAAAAAAGTCGAACTATGCAGATTCATGCAAATTTAATTTACTTTTTTTACTTATTGCGGCTTTTCTCCGCCGTCTTGACGTTTGTACCGATAAACTAAAATTATTTTTTTTGTTTTACTTGATTCTTTGTTGGTTTGTTTGGTGCTAATTTGGCCGAAAAAATAAATATTTTATCTATAATTTTGAAAAGTCGAATAAGGGGGAGATAACTCAAAGTTTTCAATCACGGTTTATCTTGAAATGGGTTTTACTATTGTAATTGTTGTAATGTGAAATAAAGTTAAAACAGTATTACTGCTACCAGCATCACTATTTCGTAGGGTACATAAATTTTAGCTATACTGCTTGTAATACAATAAAAGCAAATGAATAGTAAAGATGTTAAAAAATTGAAATCCTAAAATTAAGAAAACTGTTTATTAAATTCTACAAACTTTGAAACTTTTTTTTTTCGCTTGAAATAACTAACTACTTGAATTGTTCTCGACTTGTGTATGGGTAGCTGAATAAAGTGTGTGACGTAATCAGCTATGCACAGTATTAACCAATCAAATGTATGTGCCTCCAAACACGGTCAACTCTAGAACTTTCTACAGCGATTTCAATGGGTTTTTTTACATTTTTTTTTGTCAAATTCTTTTTCTTAAGATAAACACTGAAACAACTGTTTTTAAGCAATTTTTGGGGGTTTATTTTTCTTATTTTAACGAAACAACAAAAAAAAACAACTGTTTCTAAACCTGATTGGTTAATAGTTTCGTCAATTCTCAGGCGTTTCCTAGACCTGCCCGAACGTTGATAACGCGAAGTCACAGGAACATGGTGTGTCATCTATAAGAGTACCGGTAGGGCTTATTTCGTTTGTGGCATATTACGGACTTATTTCCCTTCACTCCTGCACCACTTTAAAAAGCAGCAGCAGCAGTAAATACTTTTTTTTACGTATCGATTCTCAGTTGGACAAAAGCTCAAATCAGCAGTTACTTTCAACCAATCAAAACGCAAGGAACATTCACTCTGAAATTTTGTGCATACTATAAAAACCCAAACACAGCGTTTTTCTTCCTGCTTTTCCTGTCCTGTTTTTCTTTTACATTCAACACACTTGTGTACGTCATGATCCTGCCTGAGTCTTTTGGCCCAAAAGGCTCTTGGCAAATAGCACACACATTATGAGAGATACACACAAACTATTAAACACAGTGCCAGCATATGCACACTGCTAACTGAACTCTCTCGCACACAAGTTCGTACATACACTCTCTCACTAACAAAACAGGCACGTTTATATACACACACATATCCATACCTATCAATTTACATACACGTAAACTCGCACGGTGACAGCCGAAATGAACATATGTACTCAATTTCTCCTTACAGACAAAGCATCTTCTTTCATCTACAACGTTCCTTGGACTCTTTGAACTCTCATCTATTAGCAATACTTTATTTTGCATTGTCTTAACAAGTTGCCGATACTAAATTAATATATTTTTGTCGATTTCAAATCGTATATCAAACCATATCAGATAGATGACTTAAGACGTTAGTATATGTCACCAAAACAAAGCAGAAAACACTCTTCGACATTTATTTCGGCCATATTAAAAAAATCCAACGTGACAAAATGCTTTTGTACCAGATTGCTATAACTTACTGTTTTTTTATTTGGGATTATTTGGATTATTCGGATTATTTGAATTATTTGGACTTTTATTCTCATTTTGGATGTTATTCGCACAACGTTTCAATCGATGTAACCTCCGATCTGCTTCAGGTGCGTCTTGTCAAACTCGAAAATCTTTATGTCAAACTCGGGAATCTGTACGGAATTTCGAACGGAACCCTTCATTTAATTCACGGGGTAGCTTGCTCTTGCACCACGTGTCATGGCTGATGGAACAACGGATAAAAGGGGCAAGCTATCCCCGTGGATTAAATAAAGGATTCTGTTTGAAAATCTGTACAGATTCCAAAGGTCGACAAGACGCACTTGAAGAAGGTCGGAGGTTACATTGAGCGCAACGTTAAGAGAATAATATCCAAGATGAGAACGGTAGTTTGAATAATTCAAATAATAGAAATTCTCAAAAATACTGTTTTTTGTTTGTTTTTAATTAAATATGATGGTTTTATGCAATAAGAAATTATTCACAAATGCATTTTTGCAGGGTTACGGTTAGAATTAGGGTTAGGTTTAGGGTGAGGTTTAGGGTTAGGTTTAGGATTAGAATTAGGGTTAGGGTTAGGTTTAGAATGAGGTTTAGGGTTAGGTTTAGGATGAGGGTTAGGTTTAGGGTTAGAATTAGGGTTAGGGTTAGGTTTAGAATTAGGTTTAGGGTTAGGTTTAGGATGAGGGTTAGGTTTAGGGTTAGAATTAGGGTTAGGTTTAGAATGAGGTTTAGGGTTAGGTTTAGGATGAGGGTTAGGGTTAGAATTAGAGTTAGGTTTAGGGTGAGGCTTAGGGTTAGAATTAGGTTTAGGTTTAGGTTTAGGGTTAGGGTTAGGATTAGGATTAGAATTAGAATTAGGGTTAGGTTTAGGGTGAGGTTCAGGGTTAGGGTTAACGCTTTCTTCATCAGTTTCATTTATTTCAACAATTATTTTATATTTATACTTTGAGCCATTACTTTGCTACTTTACAGTATTTTTTTTTATGGAAATCGCTCCAGACAAGAAATGAAGCCACTTGATGTAAGGAACTAACAACAACGAAATATGATTATCACAAACACAGGAGATGCCTATTGGTCTTAGTCTTGAAAAGACCAAGACTATAGGTAGGAGGAAAACACTCAGCAGGAAGAGAGTTCCACAAGCCTGCGGTTCTTGGAAAGAAACTACTGGAATAGGAAGCTGTATTACAATGAGGTATCAAAACAGCGAATTGATGGAGACCACTAGACCAACAAGTCAAACGAGCTGGAACAAAAGAAGCGGGCAATAGATCACATAATTCTGAAGAACACATGTCATAATAGCATTTATAGAAAAGACTGAGACTAGCAACATCACGTCTGTGAGAGGGTGCAGAGAAGAAGAAAGGGTAGGGTCAATCAAATTACAGATACGTCTCTGCACCTTATCAAGAACTCTTAAATGGGGCATAGATTCACCAGCCAAAATATGACAACAGTACTCCATACATGGTTTGATTTGTAGAGATAGAGAATAGCCTCAGGTGTGAGAAAGTGTTTGGAGCGATAGAGAGAACCGACTTTACGAGAAGCAGAAAGAGCAATGGATCTAATGTATGAACTCCAAGAAAGATTTTATGAAAGAGAAAGACCAAGAAGTTTCAGAGTCGATTTCTCCTCAAGAGCAGAGCCATCCATGAGAATCTCAGGAAGAAACGTATTGCACAGAATTCGGTTCCTAACGTTGTACTATTTCAGTGTTCTTTTTTTTCTGGCAGAAAATGGTAGGCATCTGTCAGAACTCGGAAAACATCTACGATTTTTGCCGAAAATGTTATGTGCCCATTCTGAAGAAGAATCATGTTTTTTTTGCTTTTTTTTTTTTAAACGTGTCTTCTTAAAGTCTTGATTCTCCTCTGGATGGCAACCGCGTCACATGGTCTTGTGGCGCTCTCAGTTCGCGTCATACCTCTTCATCACCAATTGCAGAACCCAAAAAGAAGGTGCTACTATCAATATTCCTGTAAAAAGTAATAAAACATTGTGTTTAGTGACATTTTATCTTCTAAATGTATTCTAGGATTGTTAAAAACAAATAATATTTTAAGATTGTTAAAAGCAAATAATATTCTAGCATTGATAACAACAAATAATATTCTAGGATTGTTAAAAAAACAAATAATATTTTAGGAATGTTAAAAAAACAAATAATATTTTAGTACTGTTAAAAACAAAAAAAATATTAGAATAATTGGAAGAATGGTTAGTAATAAAACATTGTGTTTAGTGACATTTTATCTTCTAAATGTATTCTAGGATTCATAAAAAACAATAATATTCTAGGATTGTTAAAAACAAATAATATTTTAAGATTGTTAAAATAAATAATATTTTAGGATTGTTAAAACAAATAATATTTCAAGATTGTTAAAAATAAATAATATTCTAAGATTGTTAAAAATAAATAATATTTTAGGATTGTCAAAAACAAGTAATATTTTAGGATTGTTAAGACAAATAATATTTTAAGATTGTTAA
Source organism: Sepiola atlantica (assembly GCA_963556195.1). Taxonomy (NCBI): domain Eukaryota; kingdom Metazoa; phylum Mollusca; class Cephalopoda; order Sepiida; family Sepiolidae; genus Sepiola; species Sepiola atlantica. The sequence continues at coordinate 47,970,232 of OY744529.1, forward strand.
AAACAAATAATATTTTAGGATTGTTAAAAACAAATAATATTTTAAAATTATTAAAAACAAATAATATTTTAAGATTGTTAAAAACAAATAATATTTTAGGATTGTTAAAACAAATAATATTTTAAGATTGTTAAAAACAAATAATATTTTAAAATTATTAAAAACAAATAATATTTTAAGATTGTTAAAAACAAATAATATTTTTAAATTATTAAAAACAAATAATATTTTAAGATTGTTAAAAACAAATAATATTAGAATAATTGGAAGAATGGTTAACATTGGTATGAGTGATTTAAATCAGTGGTCGCCAACCAGTGGTCCATGGATCACCAGTTGTCTGTGTAAAATTTTAGGGATATTATTTCAATTTTCATGAAGCTTCAGATTAAAAAATTACGAATAAAAAAATGCATTATGGATGATATATATGTTCAGACTATAATGATTATGGGGTTTCCATCTTCACCCCAATTAAAGTTTGGTTGTGATAGAAGGTTCATCTGACTCCATATTCGATATAAGTAGATAGAATATCCATCTGACTCATAGATGAAATAAGTAGATGACAACAGACGACACTGAAGGTTAATTGAAAGACATTTAATTTTTGGCTGTGTTGAAAAGGAACTAAAAACAGCTCAGAGTCAATCTTTACAAAAGGAGGGCGCCATGCATCTTTGTAGATTTTATCTGTCCGGTTAGTACGCTCTTGAGACGTCAACTGACTGAAAGCAGGAAAAGGACAGATTCTGTGGGAGTTAGAAGTAGTTCTACAAATGATATTCTTAATCCAGGACATCTGATTGGACGATGGGCTAATTACCCAGTGGCACCTCTCTATTTACATCAAAGAAAATAGTATATTAAAATATGTGACTGTTGCAAGACCATAGGTAATCTCGAAAAAAAAAAACACGAGTACACAGGTACACAAATGTGACACCATCCAGTCATAGTATAACTTAATATGATTTGCAAACTCATGTTTAAGACTTGTAAGTGAATAGTTTCTTACCATTATTGTTGATAATAATTAGTTACGAAATGTTTTACTAGTATCATTTTTAAATATTCATTTTCTACGAACATAGCCACGGAGAAAGAGGTAGAATGCAAATTTAGCAGTGAAGTAAGAATTACAACAACAGTGAAAACGTTGCTATGACTATCAACTTCCAGTTAGTGTGCTGAAAAACTTTGGAACCTAATAGGTCCTGCACTGTCTACCAATCTCCAGCCGTTGTTCCATCGCTGCAATGCTGCATATCTGTGCTTGTTTTACAAGTACTTCCATGGAATGTTCTCCGACGAACTTACGTGTACCCCTTCAACGTAAATAGCCCCGACAAACCTGACTAGCAACAAAACCCCGCCGCATTCACTGTAGAGTTCACCAGATTTTCCTCTAATAGCTTTTTTGTTCGGACTACTTGTTTTTGGAATTCCTTCCCAGCTTTCTGTTTCACTGACTGTACCAACATGCAGAAATTTAAATGTAACGTGGACAAACATCTTGCTACACAACTCCCCACTTAGGATGCCCCTATAAATTTGTCCCCTAATCACAGTAGCCCCTTGCGTCTTAATGGCAATGTGCTTTATTTGGAGTGAATAAAAATGAAAAACAAAAAAAATAATATATTTTGATTATAATAACTTTGGTTCTGCAACGTGATTCCTTAAGCAGAAACAGAACCTGAATCAACTGATAATAGAATCCTATTCACACACTTCCGCTACACACACGGATTTTAGCTGATCTGTGGCCTATGAGATTGTACAATGCCAAAATTACCATGCACAGCGCCAAACATTTTGGAGTCACTCGGGGAAATGCCAAAGAAATCACGGGAGAAAGTGATAAGGATAGAAAAAGGTCTGCGTGGACAGCGCCCAAGAAACTATTTCATCGACAATTTCGATTGAACCGGAGAAACCCGCTTTCTCAATCAGGATCCCTGAACCTTTGAATAGACTCCCAAGAGAGGTAATAAATGCGCAAACAATGCACTAATTCAAGGTGAATTTGCACAGGTGTTGTGCGACTGCATCCTCTTCTGTGTAAATTTCTACCAGCCTTTCCTTACATGGCAACTGAAGAATGCTTGTCTTATTTTTTGCCAAATTAATTGAATTGAATTGGAAAACATCAGCAAGGGGAATAATTCATATTCTCTATGAATTTCTACCAGCCTTTCCTTACATGGCAACTGAAGCATGCTTGTCTTATTTTTTGCCAATTTAATTGAATTGAATTGGAAAACATCAGCAAGGGGAATAATTCATATTCTCTATAAATTTCTACCAGCCTTTCCTTACATGGCAACTGAAGCATGCTTGTTTTATTTTTTGCCAAATTAATTTAATTGAATTGGAAAACATCAGCAAGGGGAATAATTCATATTCTCTATAAATTTCTACCAGCCTTTCCTTACATGGCAACTGAAGCATGCTTGTCTTATTTTTTGCCAAATTAATTGAATTGAATTGGAAAACATCAGCAAGGGGAATAATTCATATTCTCTATAAATTTCTACCAGCCTTTCCTTACATGGCAACTGAAGCATGCTTGTCTTATTTTTTGCCAAATTAATTGAATTGAATTGGAAAACATCAGCAAGGGGAATAATTCATATTCTGTATAAATTTCTACCAGCCTTTCTTTACATGGCAACTGAAGCATGCTTGTCTTATTTTTTGCCAAATTAATTGAATTGAATTGGAAAACATCAGCAAGGGGAATAATTCATATTCTGTATAAATTTCTACCAGCCTTTCCTTACATGGCAACTGAAGCATGCTTGTCTTATTTTTTGCCAATTTAATTGAATTGAATTGGAAAACATCAGCAAGGGGAATAATTCATATTCTCTATAAATTTCTACCAGCCTTTCCTTACATGGCAACTGAAGCATGCTTGTTTTATTTTTTGCCAAATTAATTGAATTGAATTGGAAAACATCAGCAAGGGGAATAATTCATATTCTCTACAAATTACTACCAGCCTTTCCTTACATGGCAACTGAAGCATGCTTGTCTTATTTTTTGCCAAATTAATTGAATTGAATTGGAAAACATCAGCAAGGGGAATAATTCATATTCTCTATAAATTTCTACCAGCCTTTCCTTACATGGCAACTGAAGCATGCTTGTCTTATTTTTTGCCAAATTAATTGAATTGAATTGGAAAACATCAGCAAGGGGAATAATTCATATTCTCTATAAATTTCTACCAGCCTTTCCTTACATGGCAACTGAAGCATGCTTGTCTTATTTTTTGCCAAATTAATTGAATTGAATTGGAAAACATCAGCAAGGGGAATAATTCATATTCTCTATGAATTTCTACCAGCCTTTCCTTACATGGCAACTGAAGCATGCTTGTCTTATTTTTTGCCAAATTAATTGAATTGAATTGGAAAACATCAGCAAGGGGAATAATTCATATTCTCTATAAATTTCTACCAGCCTTTCCTTACATGGCAACTGAAGCATGCTTGTCTTATTTTTTGCCAAATTAATTGAATTGAATTGGAAAACATCAGCAAGGGGAATAATTCATATTCTCTATAAATTTCTACCAGCCTTTCCTTACATGGCAACTGAAGCATGCTTGTCTTATTTTTTGCCAAATTAATTGAATTGAATTGGAAAACATCAGCAAGGGGAATAATTCATATTCTGTATAAATTTCTACCAGCCTTTCCTTACATGGCAACTGAAGCATGCTTGTCTTATTTTTTGCCAAATTAATTGAATTGAATTGGAAAACATCAGAATGGGGAATAATTCATATTCTCTATAAATTTCTACCAGCCTTTCCTTACATGGCAACTGAAGCATGCTTGTTTTATTTTTTGCCAAATTAATTGAATTGAATTGGAAAACATCAGCAAGGGGAATAATTCATATTCTCTATAAATTTCTACCAGCCTTTCCTTACATAGCAACTGAAGCATGCTTGTCTTATTTTTTGCCAAATTAATTGAATTGAATTGGAAAACATCAGCAAGGGGAATAATTCATATTCTCTATAAATTTCTACCAGCCTCTCCTTACATGGCAACTGAAGCATGCTTGTCTTATTTTTTGCCAAATTAATTGAATTGAATTGGAAAACATCAGCAAGGGGAATAATTCATATTCTCTATAAATTTCTACCAGCCTTTCCTTACATGGCAACTGAAGCATGCTTGTCTTATTTTTTGCCAAATTAATTGAATTGAATTGGAAAACATCAGCAAGGGGAATAATTCATATTCTCTATAAATTTCTACCAGCCTTTCCTTACATGGCAACTGAAGCATGCTTGTCTTATTTTTTGCCAAATTAATTGAATTGAATTGGAAAACATCAGCAAAGGGAATAATTCATATTCTCTATAAATTTCTACCAGCCTTTTCTTACATGGCAACTGAAGCATGCTTGTCTTATTTTTTGCCAAATTAATTGAATTGAATTGGAAAACATCAGCAAGGGGAATAATTCATATTCTCTATAAATTTCTACCAGCCTTTCCTTACATGGCAACTGAAGCATGCTTGTCTTATTTTTTGCCAAATTAATTGAATTGAATTGGAAAATATCAGCAAGGGGAATAATTCATATTCTCTATAAATTTCTACCAGCCTTTTCTTACATGGCAACTGAAGCATGCTTGTCTTATTTTTTGCCAAATTAATTGAATTGAATTGGAAAACATCAGCAAGGGGAATAATTCATATTCTCTATAAATTTCTACCAGCCTTTCCTTACATGGCAACTGAAGCATGCTTGTTTTATTTTTTGCCAAATTAATTGAATTGAATTGGAAAACATCAGCAAGGGGAATAATTCATATTCTCTATAAATTTCTACCAGCCTTTCCTTACATGGCAACTGAAGCATGCTTGTTTTATTTTTTGCCAAATTAATTGAATTGAATTGGAAAACATCAGCAAGGGGAATAATTCATATTCTCTATAAATTTCTACCAGCCTTTCCTTACATGGCAACTGAAGCATGCTTGTTTTATTTTTTGCCAAATTAATTGAATTGAATTGGAAAACATCAGCAAGGGGAATAATTCATATTCTCTATAAATTTCTACCAGCCTTTCCTCACATGGCAACTGAAGCATGCTTGTCTTATTTTTTGCCAAATTAATTGAATTGAATTGGAAAACATCAGCAAGGGGAATAATTTATATTCTGTGTAAATTTCTACCAGCCTTTTCTTACATGGCAACTGAAGCATGCTTGTCTTATTTTTTGCCAAATTAATTGAATTGAATTGGAAAACATCAGCAAGGGGAATAATTCATATTCTGTATAAATTTCTACCAGCCTTTCCTTACATGGCAACTGAAGCATGCTTGTCTTATTTTTTGCCAATTTAATTGAATTAAATTGGAAAACATCAGCAAGGGGAATAATTCATATTCTCTATAAATTTCTACCAGCCTTTCCTTACATGGCAACTGAAGCATGCTTGTTTTATTTTTTGCCAAATTAATTTAATTGAATTGGAAAACATCAGCAAGGGGAATAATTCATATTCTCTATAAATTTCTACCAGCCTTTCCTTACATGGCAACTGAAGCATGCTTGTCTTATTTTTTGCCAAATTAATTGAATTGAATTGGAAAACATCAGCAAGGGGAATAATTCATATTCTCTATAAATTTCTACCAGCCTTTCCTTACATGGCAACTGAAGCATGCTTGTCTTATTTTTTGCCAAATTAATTGAATTGAATTGGAAAACATCAGCAAGGGGAATAATTCATATTCTCTATAAATTTCTACCAGCCTTTCCTTACATGGCAACTGAAGCATGCTTGTCTTATTTTTTGCCAAATTAATTGAATTGAATTGGAAAACATCAGCAAGGGGAATAATTCATATTCTCTATGAATTTCTACCAGCCTTTCCTTACATGGCAACTGAAGCATGCTTGTCTTATTTTTTGCCAAATTAATTGAATTGAATTGGAAAACATCAGCAAGGGGAATAATTCATATTCTCTATAAATTTCTACCAGCCTTTTCTTACATGGCAACTGAAGCATGCTTGTCTTATTTTTTGCCAAATTAATTGAATTGAATTGGAAAACATCAGCAAGGGGAATAATTCATATTCTCTATAAATTTCTACCAGCCTTTCCTTACATGGCAACTGAAGCATGCTTGTTTTATTTTTTGCCAAATTAATTGAATTGAATTGGAAAACATCAGCAAGGGGAATAATTCATATTCTCTATAAATTTCTACCAGCCTTTCCTTACATGGCAACTGAAGCATGCTTGTCTTATTTTTTGCCAAATTAATTGAATTGAATTGGAAAACATCAGCAAGGGGAATAATTCATATTCTCTATAAATTTCTACCAGCCTTTCCTTACATGGCAACTGAAGCATACTTGTTTTATTTTTTGCCAAATTAATTGAATTGAATTGGAAAACATCAGCAAGGGGAATAATTCATATTCTCTATAAATTTCTACCAGCCTTTCCTTACATGGCAACTGAAGCATGCTTGTCTTATTTTTTGCCAAATTAATTGAATTGAATTGGAAAACATCAGTAAGGGGAATAATTCATATTCTCTATAAATTTCTACCAGCCTTTCCTTACATGGCAACTGAAGCATGCTTGTCTTATTTTTTGCCAAATTAATTGAATTGAATTGGAAAACATCAGCAAGGGGAATAATTCATATTCTCTATAAATTTCTACCAGCCTTTCCTTACATGGCAACTGAAGAATGCTTGTCTTATTTTTTGCCAAATTAATTGAATTGAATTGGAAAACATCAGCAAGGGGAATAATTCATATTCTGTATAAATTTCTACCAGCCTTTCCTTACATGGCAACTGAAGAATGCTTGTCTTATTTTTTGCCAAATTAATTGAATTGAATTGGAAAACATCAGCAAGGGGAATAATTCATATTCTCTATAAATTTCTACCAGCCTTTCCTTACATGGCAACTGAAGCATGCTTGTCTTATTTTTTGCCAAATTAATTGAATTGAATTGGAAAACATCAGCAAGGGGAATAATTCATATTCTCTATAAATTTCTACCAGCCTTTCCTTACATGGCAACTGAAGCATGCTTGTTTTATTTTTTGCCAAATTAATTGAATTGAATTGGAAAACATCAGCAAGGGGAATAATTCATATTCTCTATGAATTTCTACCAGCCTTTCCTTACATGGCAACTGAAGCATGCTTGTCTTATTTTTTGCCAAATTAATTGAATTGAATTGGAAAACATCAGCAAGGGGAATAATTCATATTCTCTATAAATTTCTACCAGCCTTTCCTTACATGGCAACTGAAGCATGCTTGTTTTATTTTTTGCCAAATTAATTGAATTGAATTGGAAAACATCAGCAAGGGGAATAATTCATATTCTCTATAAATTTCTACCAGCCTTTCCTCACATGGCAACTGAAGCATGCTTGTCTTATTTTTTGCCAAATTAATTGAATTGAATTGGAAAACATCAGCAAGGGGAATAATTCATATTCTCTATAAATTTCTACCAGCCTTTTCTTACATGGCAACTGAAGCATGCTTGTCTTATTTTTTGCCAAATTAATTGAATTGAATTGGAAAACATCAGCAAGGGGAATAATTCATATTCTGTATAAATTTCTACCAGCCTTTCCTTACATGGCAACTGAAGCATGCTTGTCTTATTTTTTGCCAAATTAATTGAATTGAATTGGAAAATATCAGCAAGGGGAATAATTCATATTCTGTATAAATTTCTACCAGCCTTTCCTTACATGGCAACTGAAGCATGCTTGTTTTATTTTTTGCCAAATTAATTGAATTGAATTGGAAAACATCAGCAAGGGGAATAATTCATATTCTCTATAAATTTCTACCAGCCTTTCCTCACATGGCAACTGAAGCATGCTTGTTTTATTTTTTGCCAAATTAATTGAATTGAATTGGAAAACATCAGCAAGGGGAATAATTCATATTCTCTATAAATTTCTACCAGCCTTTCCTCACATGGCAACTGAAGCATGCTTGTCTTATTTTTTGCCAAATTAATTGAATTGAATTAGAAAACATCAGCAAGGGGAATAATTCATATTCTCTATAAATTTCTACCAGCCTTTTCTTACATGGCAACTGAAGCATGCTTGTCTTATTTTTTGCCAAATTAATTGAATTGAATTGGAAAACATCAGCAAGGGGAATAATTCATATTCTCTATAAATTTCTACCAGCCTTTCCTTACATGGCAACTGAAGCATGCTTGTTTTATTTTTTGCCAAATTAATTGAATTGAATTGGAAAACATCAGCAAGGGGAATAATTCATATTCTCTATAAATTTCTACCAGCCTTTCCTTACATGGCAACTGAAGCATGCTTGTCTTATTTTTTGCCAAATTAATTGAATTGAATTGGAAAACATCAGCAAGGGGAATAATTCATATTCTCTATAAATTTCTACCAGCCTTTCCTTACATGGCAACTGAAGCATGCTTGTCTTATTTTTTGCCAAATTAATTGAATTGAATTGGAAAACATCAGCAAGGGGAATAATTCATATTCTCTATAAATTTCTACCAGCCTTTCCTTACATGGCAACTGAAGCATGCTTGTCTTATTTTTTGCCAAATTAATTGAATTGAATTGGAAAACATCAGCAAGGGGAATAATTCATATTCTCTATAAATTTCTACCAGCCTTTCCTCACATGGCAACTGAAGCATGCTTGTCTTATTTTTTGCCAAATTAATTGAATTGAATTGGAAAACATCAGCAAGGGGAATAATTCATATTCTCTATAAATTTCTACCAGCCTTTCCTTACATGGCAACTGAAGCATGCTTGTCTTATTTTTTGCCAAATTAATTGAATTGAATTGGAAAACATCAGCAAGGGGAATAATTCATATTCTCTATAAATTTCTACCAGCCTTTCCTTACATGGCAACTGAAGCATGCTTGTCTTATTTTTTGCCAAATTAATTGAATTGAATTGGAAAACATCAGCAAGGGGAATAATTCATATTCTCTATGAATTTCTACCAGCCTTTCCTTACATGGCAACTGAAGCATGCTTGTCTTATTTTTTGCCAAATTAATTGAATTGAATTGGAAAACATCAGCAAGGGGAATAATTCATATTCTCTATAAATTTCTACCAGCCTTTTCTTACATGGCAACTGAAGCATGCTTGTCTTATTTTTTGCCAAATTAATTGAATTGAATTGGAAAACATCAGCAAGGGGAATAATTCATATTCTCTATAAATTTCTACCAGCCTTTCCTTACATGGCAACTGAAGCATGCTTGTTTTATTTTTTGCCAAATTAATTGAATTGAATTGGAAAACATCAGCAAGGGGAATAATTCATATTCTCTATAAATTTCTACCAGCCTTTCCTTACATGGCAACTGAAGCATGCTTGTCTTATTTTTTGCCAAATTAATTGAATTGAATTGGAAAACATCAGCAAGGGGAATAATTCATATTCTCTATAAATTTCTACCAGCCTTTCCTTACATGGCAACTGAAGCATGCTTGTTTTATTTTTTGCCAAATTAATTGAATTGAATTGGAAAACATCAGCAAGGGGAATAATTCATATTCTCTATAAATTTCTACCAGCCTTTCCTTACATGGCAACTGAAGCATGCTTGTCTTATTTTTCGCCAAATTAATTGAATTGAATTGGAAAACATCAGCAAGGGGAATAATTCATATTCTCTATAAATTTCTACCAGCCTTTCCTTACATGGCAACTGAAGCATGCTTGTCTTATTTTTTGCCAAATTAATTGAATTGAATTGGAAAACATCAGCAAGGGGAATAATTCATATTCTCTATAAATTTCTACCAGCCTTTCCTTACATGGCAACTGAAGAATGCTTGTCTTATTTTTTGCCAAATTAATTGAATTGAATTCGAAAAACATCAGCAAGGGGAATAATTCATATTCTCTATAAATTTCTACCAGCCTTTCCTTACATGGCAACTGAAGCATGCTTGTTTTATTTTTTGCCAAATTAATTGAATTGAATTGGAAAACATCAGCAAGGGGAATAATTCATATTCTCTATAAATTTCTACCAGCCTTTCCTTACATGGCAACTGAAGCATGCTTGTCTTATTTTTTGCCAAATTAATTGAATTGAATTGGAAAACATCAGCAAGGGGAATAATTCATATTCTCTATAAATTTCTACCAGCCTTTCCTTACATGGCAACTGAAGCATGCTTGTTTTATTTTTTGCCAAATTAATTGAATTGAATTGGAAAACATCAGCAAGGGGAATAATTCATATTCTCTATAAATTTCTACCAGCCTTTCCTTACATGGCAACTGAAGCATGCTTGTCTTATTTTTTGCCAAATTAATTGAATTGAATTGGAAAACATCAGCAAGGGGAATAATTCATATTCTCTATAAATTTCTACCAGCCTTTTCTTACATGGCAACTGAAGCATGCTTGTCTTATTTTTTGCCAAATTAATTGAATTGAATTGGAAAACATCAGCAAGGGGAATAATTCATATTCTCTATAAATTTCTACCAGCCTTTGCTTACATGGCAACTGAAGCATGCTTGTTTTATTTTTTGCCAAATTTATTGAATTGAATTGGAAAACATCAGCAAGGGGAATAATTCATATTCTGTATAAATTTCTACCAGCCTTTCCTTACATGGCAACTGAAGCATGCTTGTTTTATTTTTTGCCAAATTAATTGAATTGAATTGGAAAACATCAGCAAGGGGAATAATTCATATTCTCTATAAATTTCTACCAGCCTTTCCTCACATGGCAACTGAAGCATGCTTGTTTTATTTTTTGCCAAATTAGGTGAATTGAATTGGAAAACATCAGCAAGGGGAATAATTCATATTCTCTATAAATTTCTACCAGCCTTTCCTCACATGGCAACTGAAGCATGCTTGTCTTATTTTTTGCCAAATTAATTGAATTGAATTGGAAAACATCAGCAAGGGGAATAATTCATATTCTCTATAAATTTCTACCAGCCTTTTCTTACATGGCAACTGAAGCATGCTTGTCTTATTTTTTGCCAAATTAATTGAATTGAATTGGAAAACATCAGCAAGGGGAATAATTCATATTCTCTATAAATTTCTACCAGCCTTTCCTTACATGGCAACTGAAGCATGCTTGTTTTATTTTTTGCCAAATTAATTGAATTGAATTGGAAAACATCAGCAAGGGGAATAATTCATATTCTCTATAAATTTCTACCAGCCTTTCCTTACATGGCAACTGAAGCATGCTTGTCTTATTTTTTGCCAAATTAATTGAATTGAATTGGAAAACATCAGCAAGGGGAATAATTCATATTCTCTATAAATTTCTACCAGCCTTTCCTTACATGGCAACTGAAGCATGCTTGTCTTATTTTTTGCCAAATTAATTGAATTGAATTGGAAAACATCAGCAAGGGGAATAATTCATATTCTCTATAAATTTCTACCAGCCTTTCCTTACATGGCAACTGAAGCATGCTTGTCTTATTTTTTGCCAAATTAATTGAATTGAATTGGAAAACATCAGCAAGGGGAATAATTCATATTCTCTATAAATTTCTACCAGCCTTTCCTCACATGGCAACTGAAGCATACTTGTCTTATTTTTTGCCAAATTAATTGAATTGAATTGGAAAACATCAGCAAGGGGAATAATTCATATTCTCTATAAATTTCTACCAGCCTTTTCTTACATGGCAACTGAAGCATGCTTGTCTTATTTTTTGCCAAATTAATTGAATTGAATTGGAAAACATCAGCAAGGGGAATAATTCATATTCTCTATAAATTTCTACCAGCCTTTCCTTACATGGCAACTGAAGCATGCTTGTTTTATTTTTTGCCAAATTAATTGAATTGAATTGGAAAACATCAGCAAGGGGAATAATTCATATTCTCTATAAATTTCTACCAGCCTTTCCTCACATGGCAACTGAAGCATGCTTGTTTTATTTTTTGCCAAATTAGGTGAATTGAATTGGAAAACATCAGCAAGGGGAATAATTCATATTCTCTATAAATTTCTACCAGCCTTTCCTCACATGGCAACTGAAGCATGCTTGTCTTATTTTTTGCCAAATTAATTGAATTGAATTGGAAAACATCAGCAAGGGGAATAATTCATATTCTCTATAAATTTCTACCAGCCTTTTCTTACATGGCAACTGAAGCATGCTTGTCTTATTTTTTGCCAAATTAATTGAATTGAATTGGAAAACATCAGCAAGGGGAATAATTCATATTCTCTATAAATTTCTACCAGCCTTTCCTTACATGGCAACTGAAGCATGCTTGTTTTATTTTTTGCCAAATTAATTGAATTGAATTGGAAAACATCAGCAAGGGGAATAATTCATATTCTCTATAAATTTCTACCAGCCTTTCCTTACATGGCAACTGAAGCATGCTTGTCTTATTTTTTAATTGAATTGAATTGGAAAACATCAGCAAGGGGAATAATTCATATTCTCTATAAATTTCTACCAGCCTTTCCTCACATGGCAACTGAAGCATGCTTGTCTTATTTTTTGCAGAACGAGTAATTTAATTGAATTGAATTGGAAAACATCAGCAAGGGGAATAATTCATATTCTCTATAAATTTCTACCAGCCTTTCCTCACATGGCAACTGAAGCATGCTTGTCTTATTTTTTGCCAAATTAATTGAATTGAATTGGAAAACATCAGCAAGGGGAATAATTCATATTCTCTATAAATTTCTACCAGCCTTTCCTCACATGGCAACTGAAGCATACTTGTCTTATTTTTTGCCAAATTAATTGAATTGAATTGGAAAACATCAGCAAGGGGAATAATTCATATTCTCTATAAATTTCTACCAGCCTTTTCTTACATGGCAACTGAAGCATGCTTGTCTTATTTTTTGCCAAATTAATTGAATTGAATTGGAAAACATCAGCAAGGGGAATAATTCATATTCTCTATAAATTTCTACCAGCCTTTCCTTACATGGCAACTGAAGCATGCTTGTTTTATTTTTTGCCAAATTAATTGAATTGAATTGGAAAACATCAGCAAGGGGAATAATTCATATTCTCTATAAATTTCTACCAGCCTTTCCTTACATGGCAACTGAAGCATGCTTGTCTTATTTTTTGCCAAATTAATTGAATTGAATTGGAAAACATCAGCAAGGGGAATAATTCATATTCTCTATAAATTTCTACCAGCCTTTCCTTACATGGCAACTGAAGCATGTTTGTCTTATTTTTTGCCAAATTAATTGAATTGAATTGGAAAACATCAGCAAGGGGAATAATTCATATTCTCTATAAATTTCTACCAGCCTTTCCTCACATGGCAACTGAAGCATGCTTGTCTTATTTTTTGCCAAATTAATTGAATTGAATTGGAAAACATCAGCAAGGGGAATAATTCATATTCTCTATAAATTTCTACCAGCCTTTTCTTACATGGCAACTGAAGCATGCTTGTCTTATTTTTTGCCAAATTAATTGAATTGAATTGGAAAACATCAGCAAGGGGAATAATTCATATTCTCTATAAATTTCTACCAGCCTTTCCTTACATGGCAACTGAAGCATGCTTGTTTTATTTTTTGCCAAATTAATTGAATTGAATTGGAAAACATCAGCAAGGGGAATAATTCATATTCTCTATAAATTTCTACCAGCCTTTCCTTACATGGCAACTGAAGCATGCTTGTCTTATTTTTTGCCAAATTAATTGAATTGAATTGGAAAACATCAGCAAGGGGAATAATTCATATTCTCTATAAATTTCTACCAGCCTTTCCTTACATGGCAACTGAAGCATGCTTGTCTTATTTTTTGCCAAATTAATTGAATTGAATTGGAAAACATCAGCAAGGGGAATAATTCATATTCTCTATAAATTTCTACCAGCCTTTCCTTACATGGCAACTGAAGCATGCTTGTCTTATTTTTTGCCAAATTAATTGAATTGAATTGGAAAACATCAGCAAGGGGAATAATTCATATTCTCTATAAATTTCTACCAGCCTTTCCTCACATGGCAACTGAAGCATACTTGTCTTATTTTTTGCCAAATTAATTGAATTGAATTGGAAAACATCAGCAAGGGGAATAATTCATATTCTCTATAAATTTCTACCAGCCTTTTCTTACATGGCAACTGAAGCATGCTTGTCTTATTTTTTGCCAAATTAATTGAATTGAATTGGAAAACATCAGCAAGGGGAATAATTCATATTCTCTATAAATTTCTACCAGCCTTTCCTTACATGGCAACTGAAGCATGCTTGTTTTATTTTTTGCCAAATTAATTGAATTGAATTGGAAAACATCAGCAAGGGGAATAATTCATATTCTCTATAAATTTCTACCAGCCTTTCCTTACATGGCAACTGAAGCATGCTTGTCTTATTTTTTGCCAAATTAATTGAATTGAATTGGAAAACATCAGCAAGGGGAATAATTCATATTCTCTATAAATTTCTACCAGCCTTTCCTTACATGGCAACTGAAGCATGTTTGTCTTATTTTTTGCCAAATTAATTGAATTGAATTGGAAAACATCAGCAAGGGGAATAATTCATATTCTCTATAAATTTCTACCAGCCTTTCCTTACATGGCAACTGAAGCATGCTTGTCTTATTTTTTGCCAAATTAATTGAATTGAATGGGAAAACATCAGCAAGGGGAATAATTCATATTCTCTATAAATTTCTACCAGCCTTTCCTCACATGGCAACTGAAGCATGCTTGTCTTATTTTTTGCCAAATTAATTGAATTGAATTGGAAAACATCAGCAAGGGGAATAATTCATATTCTCTATAAATTTCTACCAGCCTTTTCTTACATGGCAACTGAAGCATGCTTGTCTTATTTTTTGCCAAATTAATTGAATTGAATTGGAAAACATCAGCAAGGGGAATAATTCATATTCTCTATAAATTTCTACCAGCCTTTCCTTACATGGCAACTGAAGCATGCTTGTCTTATTTTTTGCCAAATTAATTGAATTGAATTGGAAAACATCAGCAAGGGGAATAATTCATATTCTGTATAAATTTCTACCAGCCTTTCCTTACATGGCAACTGAAGCATGCTTGTTTTATTTTTTGCCAAATTAATTGAATTGAATTGGAAAACATCAGCAAGGGGAATAATTCATATTCTCTATAAATTTCTACCAGCCTTTCCTCACATGGCAACTGAAGCATGCTTGTTTTATTTTTTGCCAAATTAATTGAATTGAATTGGAAAACATCAGCAAGGGGAATAATTCATATTCTCTATAAATTTCTACCAGCCTTTCCTCACATGGCAACTGAAGCATGCTTGTCTTATTTTTTGCCAAATTAATTGAATTGAATTGGAAAACATCAGCAAGGGGAATAATTCATATTCTCTATAAATTTCTACCAGCCTTTTCTTACATGGCAACTGAAGCATGCTTGTCTTATTTTTTGCCAAATTAATTGAATTGAATTGGAAAACATCAGCAAGGGGAATAATTCATATTCTCTATAAATTTCTACCAGCCTTTCCTTACATGGCAACTGAAGCATGCTTGTTTTATTTTTTGCCAAATTAATTGAATTGAATTGGAAAACATCAGCAAGGGGAATAATTCATATTCTCTATAAATTTCTACCAGCCTTTCCTTACATGGCAACTGAAGCATGCTTGTCTTATTTTTTGCCAAATTAATTGAATTGAATTGGAAAACATCAGCAAGGGGAATAATTCATATTCTCTATAAATTTCTACCAGCCTTTTCTTACATGGCAACTGAAGCATGCTTGTCTTATTTTTTGCCAAATTAATTGAATTGAATTGGAAAACATCAGCAAGGGGAATAATTCATATTCTCTATAAATTTCTACCAGCCTTTGCTTACATGGCAACTGAAGCATGCTTGTTTTATTTTTTGCCAAATTTATTGAATTGAATTGGAAAACATCAGCAAGGGGAATAATTCATATTCTGTATAAATTTCTACCAGCCTTTCCTTACATGGCAACTGAAGCATGCTTGTTTTATTTTTTGCCAAATTAATTGAATTGAATTGGAAAACATCAGCAAGGGGAATAATTCATATTCTCTATAAATTTCTACCAGCCTTTCCTCACATGGCAACTGAAGCATGCTTGTTTTATTTTTTGCCAAATTAGGTGAATTGAATTGGAAAACATCAGCAAGGGGAATAATTCATATTCTCTATAAATTTCTACCAGCCTTTCCTCACATGGCAACTGAAGCATGCTTGTCTTATTTTTTGCCAAATTAATTGAATTGAATTGGAAAACATCAGCAAGGGGAATAATTCATATTCTCTATAAATTTCTACCAGCCTTTTCTTACATGGCAACTGAAGCATGCTTGTCTTATTTTTTGCCAAATTAATTGAATTGAATTGGAAAACATCAGCAAGGGGAATAATTCATATTCTCTATAAATTTCTACCAGCCTTTCCTTACATGGCAACTGAAGCATGCTTGTTTTATTTTTTGCCAAATTAATTGAATTGAATTGGAAAACATCAGCAAGGGGAATAATTCATATTCTCTATAAATTTCTACCAGCCTTTCCTTACATGGCAACTGAAGCATGCTTGTCTTATTTTTTGCCAAATTAATTGAATTGAATTGGAAAACATCAGCAAGGGGAATAATTCATATTCTCTATAAATTTCTACCAGCCTTTCCTTACATGGCAACTGAAGCATGCTTGTCTTATTTTTTGCCAAATTAATTGAATTGAATTGGAAAACATCAGCAAGGGGAATAATTCATATTCTCTATAAATTTCTACCAGCCTTTCCTTACATGGCAACTGAAGCATGCTTGTCTTATTTTTTGCCAAATTAATTGAATTGAATTGGAAAACATCAGCAAGGGGAATAATTCATATTCTCTATAAATTTCTACCAGCCTTTCCTCACATGGCAACTGAAGCATGCTTGTCTTATTTTTTGCCAAATTAATTGAATTGAATTGGAAAACATCAGCAAGGGGAATAATTCATATTCTCTATAAATTTCTACCAGCCTTTTCTTACATGGCAACTGAAGCATGCTTGTCTTATTTTTTGCCAAATTAATTGAATTGAATTGGAAAACATCAGCAAGGGGAATAATTCATATTCTCTATAAATTTCTACCAGCCTTTCCTTACATGGCAACTGAAGCATGCTTGTTTTATTTTTTGCCAAATTAATTGAATTGAATTGGAAAACATCAGCAAGGGGAATAATTCATATTCTCTATAAATTTCTACCAGCCTTTCCTTACATGGCAACTGAAGCATGCTTGTCTTATTTTTTGCCAAATTAATTGAATTGAATTGGAAAACATCAGCAAGGGGAATAATTCATATTCTGTATAAATTTCTACCAGCCTTTCCTTACATGGCAACTGAAGCATGCTTGTTTTATTTTTTGCCAAATTAATTGAATTGAATTGGAAAACATCAGCAAGGGGAATAATTCATATTCTCTATAAATTTCTACCAGCCTTTCCTCACATGGCAACTGAAGCATGCTTGTTTTATTTTTTGCCAAATTAATTGAATTGAATTGGAAAACATCAGCAAGGGGAATAATTCATATTCTCTATAAATTTCTACCAGCCTTTCCTCACATGGCAACTGAAGCATGCTTGTCTTATTTTTTGCCAAATTAATTGAATTGAATTGGAAAACATCAGCAAGGGGAATAATTCATATTCTCTATAAATTTCTACCAGCCTTTTCTTACATGGCAACTGAAGCATGCTTGTCTTATTTTTTGCCAAATTAATTGAATTGAATTGGAAAACATCAGCAAGGGGAATAATTCATATTCTCTATAAATTTCTACCAGCCTTTCCTTACATGGCAACTGAAGCATGCTTGTTTTATTTTTTGCCAAATTAATTGAATTGAATTGGAAAACATCAGCAAGGGGAATAATTCATATTCTCTATAAATTTCTACCAGCCTTTCCTTACATGGCAACTGAAGCATGCTTGTTTGATTTTTTGCCAAATTAATTGAATTGAATTGGAAAACATCAGCAAGGGGAATAATTCATATTCTCTATAAATTTCTACCAGCCTTTCCTTACATGGCAACTGAAGCATGCTTGTTTGATTTTTTGCCAAATTAATTGAATTGAATTGGAAAACATCAGCAAGGGGAATAATTCATATTCTCTATAAATTTCTACCAGCCTTTCCTTACATGGCAACTGAAGCATGCTTGTCTTATTTTTTGCCAAATTAATTGAATTGAATTGGAAAACATCAGCAAGGGGAATAATTCATATTCTCTATAAATTTCTACCAGCCTTTCCTTACATGGCAACTGAAGCATGCTTGTCTTATTTTTTGCCAAATTAATTGAATTGAATTGGAAAACATCAGCAAGGGGAATAATTCATATTCTGTGTAAATTTCTACCAGTCTTTCCTTACATCGCAACTGAAGAATGCTTGTCTTATTTTTTGCCAAATTAATTGAATTGAATTGAATTAATTTGAGAGAAAGAGGGATAAATGAAAACCTGGCTAGAGATAGGTTAGATGATGATCATCATCATAATTAAGCATAAAATCAAAATTAAATACAAAAAGCACTGACCTTTTCCTTAGAATGACGACCATTGCTATTGAAAACACAATAATGGCCGGAATTCCTATGACCAAAGACAGCACAACAGGCCAGAAATAAGTATCGTCTTCATCTCCCTCGACAAGGTTCTTATCAGTGTGATGCGGAAAAAACGTTGTGATCTCGCTTGCTGATGTTGAATTGACCGACTCGGTTGTGGATGCCATTGAATCTGTGCTGGTAATGGTCACCCAAAGGTCAGATGTTGGAGAAGTGGTCAACGAACGGCTTGACCATGTCGAAAACTCAGATGTTGCGATTTTACTGATCATTGTTGATGCTTTTAACGTTGTTGGTAATGATGATAACAATGTCATCGTTGTGGTTGTCTTTGTTGGTGTTGAAGTCTTGGATGGACTTGTAGTTGTTGAGGTTGTCTTTGTTGGCGTTGAAGTCTTCGATGGACTTGTTGTCATTGAGGTTGTCTTTGTTGGCGTTGAAATCTTGAATGGACTTGTTGCCGTTGAGGTTGTCTTTGTTGGCGTTGAAGTCTTGGATGGACTTGTTGTCATTGAGGTTGTCTTTGTTGACGTTGAAATCTTGGATGGACTTGTTGCCGTTGAGGTTGTCTTTGTTGGCGTTGAAATCTTGGATGGACTTGTTGGCGTTGAGGTTGTCTTTGTTGGCGTTGAAATCTTGGATGGACTTGTTGTCGTTGAGGTTGTCTTTGTTGGCATTGAAGTCTTGGATGGACTTGTGTTTATTATTGAAATGTGATCATCACTGCCATTTTGACTAGACATTCGAGTCGTTTCCTGCATCGTCGGTTGCCCCGAGCTGCTTGTCTGTTTCCATTTCAGTGTTGATCTTCTTGATGAAGACGTAGTTGATTCTAACAAGGTGGGAATTGTCGATGACGTCATATCCTTGCTATTAGTAGTCTTATGACTTGTACTTGCATTTTGACCTTCTTTTGGTATTAAGTCTGTTGTTGTGATAATATCCGCTTTTCCTGTTGTAGGAAAGGGTGATAACTCTTGCTGCCCTGAAGTCCTCTTTGACAGGCCTACAGTCGTAGATGCCTTGAATGATGTCATTTTTAAAGTAACTGTTTGGTATGATGCCACAGAAGGTTTTGCATTGGGTAAAACTGTCTCTTTTTCTTGTTTTGAGGCTAACCGACTGGAATATTTTATGACGGGTAGATCCGTTGTGGTATTACTTTTAATATTGGATAATGTTCTTATAGATGAAGAAATGAAAAATATTTTATCATCTGTGGATGTCGAATTAAAATGAAGAGATGGTGTAGAACTTATATATTTTGTGTTAAATAAATGGGTTAGATTTGAACTAAGATCAATCTTTTTATGTGGAATCCTTTCGTCATTATTTAAACGTTCAGATTTCTTCTCATCTGTAAGGGTTTTGCCCAAAAGCCGTATTCTTAAGAGTGTATCATCTCCATTCGAAGTATTTAACGCTTTTTTTGCTTTGTTTCTCTTTCTGGTGGTCTGCGTGTTTTTATCGTCAACCGAGAATGTAACGCGCACAAACTTTTGACGCAGTTTTGTTGCTTCCTGTAATAATTCTAATTGAGTGTAATTCAATTCCGAATTTGACTTTTTAAAAGGTTCTAAAAATAATTTGTTGTCTCCCCTTAATACTTTTCCTTTCCCGGAGTCATCTTCCACCAGAGAAATGTTGTGTGTGAATCGTTTTGAATGCCGAAATAACTGCGATTCTTCCGGTAAGATGTCATCGGTTAAAACTGGTTTACCTGTGCTTTTATTTACACTGGTATCTGGTTGCCTCGATTTTCTAGATTCATTTTCATAACCAACATAAATCCTGAAATGAAAAACACAAAGTTAATTGTATTTGTACTTAACAAGATGGGAGCAATTCAATCTTTTGAGAAAATGCACGAGAAGAATTTTAGTAAGAAGAAGAACCTGTATTTTGCTTTTGTGGGTCTAAAGAAAGCCTTTGACAGAGTGCCAAGAGTGGTTGTCTAGTTGGCTTTGTGTAAATTAGGGGCAAACAAGTGGTTAGTGAAAGTTGTTCAGAACATACAGAAATGTCCAAAGTCGTGTTAGAATTAGCAGCACATTTAGTGACGACTTTAATGTTAAAGTGGGAGTACACCAGGGTTCTGTACTGAATCCGTTGCTTTTCATTTGTGTCTTAGAAGCGTTGTCCAGGGTTAGGATTAGGGAGTTTCGTACGGGTTTTACAGAAGAGATGCTGATGATTTAGTAATTGCCTGTTAAATAATGGAAGGTTTACTTGTTAAGTTAAAAACTTTAAAAAAAGGAAGGAATGCTATGGAAAGAAAAGGTCTGAGAGTGAATGTTATCAAGACCAAAGTGATGATCAATGGTTGTAGTGTTGGAAAGGCCTCAGAAAGAGGAGAGTTCCTGTTACGTCTTAATGTTTATATGTTTCCGTTCAATTACAACTCAGAAAAATGAAGGAAGTATGAAGTAGAACCTTTAACAGATTAATTTAACAAACACACTGATTAAATTAGAATGTAGGAAAACCGCTGAACATGAGATGCTTGTGAGACCGTTCTGTTTGCTGTTTCACTGTTTGGCAGACGACCCTTTAATTCCAAGGGCGATAAGTCTTACTTTTAATCCAAGGGAAATAACTCGATTTTGTTTTGTTAGGTTACCCTTGCTCAATTTGTGAAAAGGGAGCCTCGTGCAGCTCAATTTTTTGTGATACTTGAAAGCATTTGGTACATAAGAAGTGGAATTACAGGTTGGGAGATGACATGGTTAAGTGGATAACGACACGGACTGACGACCTGGATGTTCCAAGTTCGAATCCAGTCGGTTCCGCAGTAGCACTTTCACTTAGGGATGTTGGCAACCATCACATGGTCCTTCTGTAAGTATCCGATATCTTTCTAGAAAGAATTCTAACTAGAAAAATATCAGGGAAACCAATGCCAACAATAAAATCATCTGATTCATACGAAATGAATGAATGAACAGGTTGGTTGAGAGATGATAACCAGTTTGTGTGTAAGAAGTGTAAGACAATGGAGATGGATGAGAACTCAGATGTGGAGAAAGTATATTTGGATAGCAAAGCTATTGAGGTTGTTCAGAAGTTTTGTTATCTTTGTGATACTATTAGAGAACAAGGTGGAGCAAGTGCTAATGTGATTGCAAGAGTTAGGAGTGGGTTGAATAAGTTCAGGAAACTTCTGCCATTACTAACCAGCAGAGGGTTCTACTGTCGACCAAGGGAAGAATCTATCAAGCATGTCTCTACAGTGTAATGATATATGGAAGTTAAACCTGACCAATGAGGGATGAGGATATGCATTGCATGGAGAGAAATGTTATGAGAATGATACGATAGATGTGTATTGTGAGTCTTAAAGATAGACTTAGATCTGATGACCTCAGAGGAAGAATAAATCTGAACGATTAATTTGTGTTCTTGTATTTTTCAAGATAGAAAACTATTTTTTTGTAAGAAACAAATATGAATGATTTTAGATTTTGTAATAAAAAGAGGATTATTTTGAAACGAAATCAATTTGACAATTTATATGTACTTTTAGAAAGGAGCAGGGTTTTATTGACGCCATTTCCGGTGTCATGCTAATGTAAACATGTGCAAGGTGGCATTCTTAGTGTGGTGCATAGATATATGAATATATATATGAGCTGACGATCACGGCCTGTGCAGCGAACGCACACAGATGCACGCAATACAGAAAGAGGAGGTCAATTAAGTGTGTGTGCTTCTTAGGGTGAGATGGGCTCTTGGGCTCTAAGCTAATGGTTAGAGTTAGGGTTAGGGTTGGAAGATAAGTTTGTCTTGATTTGCAGCTCTGTTGTTACGTAGAAAAAAAAGAAGTTTCGTTGTAACCTCTAATAATAAAACATTGTTGCTTGTTTATAACTATGGTTATTTTTGGAGGGAGAATACTTTTGTTGCAACAGTGACAGAGACCACATGATTGACATTGCGACCTGTGGCGGAATCCAGCACCAACCTCAGACTAGTGCAACGAACGGACGATCACGGCCTGTTCAGTGAACGCACATAGACGTCTATTCACACTGAACGCATTCTTTTCATCTGCGAACATGATTTGCGGTTTCGAAGATCGATCGACTTGGTACAAAAACATATTCATCGATTTATGCATGTCTTACCTGGCACCATTGAGTCTGATCACTTCGCCAATGGTGAGGACCGTTTTTAAAGAGCCACAGTCGACAGGAAGGTGGAAGTTCCAGCTTTTCTTCAAATCCAATCCAACCGATTGTCTTTCTAAAAGATACAGAGAGAGCGTCATCTGTTAAAGAAAAAAAAGGAAACGTAGATTTCTTGTAGAATTGTTTCGAAATTTTGTTAAAATAACAATGTTTTAACTAGCGGGACCCGTGTAAATTACACGAAATTATGTTTTCAATACTAATTATCTTGTTCCTTACCTATATATGTTTGAATAAAATATGATAATATTTGACTTGTATATTTATTTTTAAAAATGAACAATACATGAAGCAATTTACAAAACTTCTTTATATACAATATTTCTAGTAAAGATAGTTCCTCTTCTCTGGCCATGAGTAGAATTATTCTTCGATGTAGAAAAAAAAATCTTAGAAGTTGGTTGGGATCGAACAATAAACCAGTCAGGCTGATGTCAAAAACCAACGCCAAAATCCTACGTTGCTAACCTTTGCGCCAAAGGGAAATACTTGAAAATATTACGAAAATTAGGTGACTTGAATACTTTTCCAAATCTAGGTGCGGCACGCATGCACAGAGCGTGACACACGAACACACACGCTATCATATTAATATATAGATTATTATTATTATTATCATTAAATAAGAGGATATCCCAAGGTTAAATTTGTAGTGTGTTCTTACAATTTATAGCTATCTCTCATCTTTGATTTAGTAGTTTCTTTACATCTTCCTATTAAGTTCTTAGCTTAGATTCAATCATGGAATTACATACCTTTCTATACATAGCCAACAGACTGTTTATTTCTTCAGTTTTAAGCGCACTTAATCTCTTGAGTAAGTTATGAATAGGTTACTATATTATTATTATTATTATTATTATTATTATTCAACTACGAAGATTTGCTGACAACTGTAAGAAAAAGAAAGCTTGGATGGTATGGTCACGTGACAAGGGGCAGTGGTCTCTCCAAAACCATCCTGCAGGGAGCAGTGCAAGGCAAGAGAAGGAGAGGTAGACAACACAAAAGATGGACAGACAACATCAAAGAGTGGACGGGCTACAACTTCGCTACAACCCAGTCCATTGCCCATGACCGTCAGAAGTGGAGACAGCTGGTGTGGAGTTCATTGGTGCAGCGCCCCTACGACCCAGGAGGGGGTTAAGGGACCAAGTCAAGTCAAGTCAAGTCATTATTATTATTATTATTATTATTATTAAATAAGTGGATATCCCAAGGTTAAATTTGTAATGTGTTCTTACAATTTATAGCTATCTCTCATCTCTGATTTAGTAGTTTCTTTACATCTTCCTATTAAGTTCTTAGTTTAGATTCAATCATGGAATTACATACCTTTCTATACATAGCCAACAGACTGTTTATTTCTTCAGTTTTAAGCTCACTTCATTTTATTGAGTAAGTTATGAATAAGTTACTATATTATTATTATTATGTTTATTGTTATTATTATCAGCATCATCATCATCATCATCATCATTATTATTATTATTATTATTATTATTATTATTATTAAATAAGAGGATATCCCAAGGTTTAATGTGTTATGTGTTCTTACAATTTATAGCTATCTCTAATCTCTGATTTAGTAGTTTCTTTACATCTTCCTATTAAGTTCTTAGTTTAGATTCAATCATGGAATTACATACCTTTCTATACATAGCCAACAGACTGTTTATTTCTTCAGTTTTAAGCGCACTTAATCTCTTGAGTAAGTTATGAATAGGTTACTATATTATTATTATTATTATTATTATTATTATTATTATTATTATTATTATTATTATTATTAAATAAGTGGATATCCCAAGGTTAAATTTGTAATGTGTTCTTACAATTTATAGCTATCTCTCATCTCTGATTTAGTAGTTTCTTTACATCTTCCTATTAAGTTCTTAGTTTAGATTCAATCATGGAATTACATACCTTTCTATACATAGCCAACAGACTGTTTATTTCTTCAGTTTTAAGCTCACTTCATTTTATTGAGTAAGTTATGAATAAGTTACTATATTATTATTATTATGTTTATTGTTATTATTATCAGCATCATCATCATCATCATCATCATTATTATTATTATTATTATTATTATTATTAAATAAGAGGATATCCCAAGGTTTAATGTGTTATGTGTTCTTACAATTTATAGCTATCTCTAATCTCTGATTTAGTAGTTTATTTACATCTTCCTATTAAGTTCTTAGTTTAGATTCAATCATGGAATTACATACCTTTCTATACATAGCCATCAGACTGTTTATTTCTTCAGTTTTAAGCTCACTTCATTTTACTGTATTAATATATAGAAGATTCTTTTCTATTCATATAAAGTTAAGTATGTTTTTGTTTTTTTATTTATCCAAATCAAGGCACATGCCACCAAGACGCTACTATGAGTTAGGGGCTAGATTTATAGGGGTATCCTAAGGTGGGAGTTGTGCAGCAAGATGTTTGTTCACATTACAGTTACATTTCTGCATGTTGGTATAGTCAGAGAAACAGGGGGCAGAGGGAATTCCAAAGGCAAGGGGCTCGAGGAAAGAAACTATTAGAGTAGAAAGCTTTCCAATATCTGGGAACCTTTTGCTGCTGAACGGGTTGGTCGGGGGTATTTACATTGAGGGGCACTAGTGCAGCAAGTTCGTCGATGTATGTTATTAGTACATTTTATGTTGTAACATAATGATTAAAAGAAGCATTTTTGAAACATAAACCAATATTAAGTCTCTGAAATTTTATGGCTGAAAATGAAACCAAAAAAGGAAAACGTTAGCAGCATCAGATAAATATTAAAATACTTTCAGAAAAAGAAGAAGAAGATGGTTTCAGACAAATTATATCTTGATTGTAATCTTTGTAAGAGGACATAAAAGTGGTGCAAAACTATTTTATTTGGAAAGTTAGCTTTTGCCCGTCCTGGGACACGTATTCTTCTAGTTTTCTATAGAAAGTAAAGTCAGTCTTTTCTTCCCTACATGGGTGTTCGATGGATCCGGTAACAATCGCTAGTCAGAACCAAATATCGAGTTGTCAGATGCATTTCTATTTATGTTTAACTTTGAGAATTCAACTGACTTTTCTTTATATATTAGACTAGCAGGGGTACCCGGCGTTGTCCGGGGATCTCCCTCCTCCTCTCCGCAAGCAAAATAGGATATTGAGCACTTTTCTCCCGGACAACGCCGAGTATTTAGAAAATCAAGAAGGCCTCCAGAGCACTACTAAAATCACTTTTACCGATCCCCCCTCTTTTTCATCTGCACAATAGTCCGAAGAGAAACGTGGATGGCGTTAAAATGTTATATCACTACAATAGCTCTATCTAGGACATTTAGCACTTTTCTCCCGGACAACGCCGAAGCCTCTGGGTCCTATATTGAAGAAGCCCCCCGGTGCTGGGTCCTATACTGTAGAAGCACCTCTCGGTCCCTGTACTGCTAAAGCCTCCTGGTCCTATACTGTAGAAGCACCCCAGGGGCCGGGTCCTATACTGTAGAAGCAGCAGAAGCCCCCTCGGTCCCTATACTGCAGAAGCACCCATGGTCTGTATACTGCAGAAGCACACCCGGTCTCTATACTGCAGAAGCCTCTGGGTCCTATACTGTAGAAGCACTCCCGGTGCCTATACTGCAGAAGCCTCAGGGTCCTGTATTGTAGAAGCACCACTGGTCCCTATACTGCACAAGCACCCATGGTCCCTATTCTGCAGAAGCCTCCGGGTCCTATATTGTAGAAGCACCCCCGGTGCTGGGTCCTATACTGTAGAAGCACTCCTGGTCCCTATACTGCATAAGCATCCATGGTCCCTATTCTGCAGAAGCACCCATGGTCCTATATTGTAGAAGCACCCCCGGTGCTGGGTCCTATACTGTAGAAACACCCCTGGTCCCTATACTGTAGAAGCCCCACTGGTCCCTATACTGCAGAAGCTCTTGGGTCCTATACTGTAGAAGCGCCCCCCCCCCACTTGGTGCCTATACTACAGAAGCACCCCCCGCCCCCGGTCCCTATACTTCAGAAGCCTCCAGGTCCTATATTGGATAAGCACCCCCGGTGCCTGTACTGCAGTATGAAGATGTTGATAATTCCCCCACCCGCTCCAAAAAATCCCCTTCCTCCCCCCAAAGAATTATTTTTATTTTAAAAGAAATAAGTTTAGGTTGCTAGGTGCGGATGTGATTGAGCAACCCTTGTTTCACTGTTATTGATACATCCGGACAGAAGTTATGGGATGACCTGATACAACCGGACAGAATTTAGGGCAGGACCGGGTACATCCGGCAAGGGATTATGGGGGATGTTCGGTGAGTCAGCATTACATTGTCTTATTTCCAAATTACTAGTAAATAACATTGAAATAGCTTGAAAAAATCAGACCCGCCGCCGATGACTGGCCCCGTTGACCCCCAGCAAAATTTTTTTTTGTTGTAATTTTGAGATATTATGCTCCCAGATGTCGTCCGGTCCTAACGATGTCGACTTGTTGACAGTTTGCTGAGTAGTTTTTGAGGAGTAGCTGGACATACAGACAGATAGACAAACAAACAAACAAACAAACAGACAACTGCCCTTTATATAATAGACTAGCAGGGGTACCCGGCGTTGCCCGGGGCTCTCCCTCCTCCTCCTCTCCTCTCCGCAAGCAAAATATGATATTGAGCACTTTTTTCCCGGACAACGCCGAAGCCTCTGGGTCCTAAATTGACGAAGCCCCCCCCCGGTGCTGGGTCCTATACTGTAGAAGCGCCCCGGTGGCTATACTGCAGAAGCACCCCCCCGTGCCTGTACTGCAGAAGCCTCTGGATCCTATACTGTAGAAGCACCCCCGGTGCCTATACTGGATAAACACCCATGGTCCCTATTATGTAGAAGCATTCGGGTCCTATATTGTAGAAGCACCCCCGGTGTTGGGTCCTATGCTGTAGAAGCACCCCTGGTCCCTATACTGTAGAAGTACCCCTGGTCCCTATACTGCATAAGAACCCATGGTCCCTATTCTGCAGAAGCACCCGGGTCCTATATTGTATACGCACCCCCCGGTGCTGGGTCCTGTACTGTAGATGCACCCCTGGTGCCTATACTGCAGAAGAACCCCCCGCCCAGGTCCATATACTTCAGAAGCCTCCGGGTCCTATATTGTATAAGCACCCCCGCAGGATGAAGATGTTGATAATTCCCCCCACCCCTACCACCCGCCCCCCAAAAATTCCCCCCACCCCACCCGCATCCCAAAGATTCTCCCCCCCCCTCCCCCCAAAGAAGTATTTTTATTTTAAAAGATATAAGTTTAGGTTGCTAGGTGCGGATGTGATTGAGCAACCCTTGTTTCACTGTTATCGATAGATCCGGACAGAAGTTATGGGATGACTTGATACAACCGGACAGTGCATTTTTATCAAGTTGTTACATGAATACATTGGCTTATTTCAAAATCACCAGTAAATAACGTTGAAAAAGTTTCAAAAAACCAGACCCGCCCCCGAAAACTGGCCCCGTTGACCCCCGGGGACATTTTTTTTTTTTGTAATTTTGAGATATTATGCTCCCAGGTGTTGTCCGGTCCCAAAGATGTCGACTTGTCGACAGTTTGCCGAGTAGTTTTTGAGGAGTAGCTGGCCATACAAACAAACAGACAGACAGACATACAGACAACTGGCCTTTATATAATAGAAGAAGAAGAAGAAGAAGATAGCTTTCTGAAATATTATGGATAGAAATGAACTAAAAAGAAAAACTTTAGCAACATCAGATAAATAGTAAAGTACTTTTAGAAGAAGAAGAAGAAGAAGAAGGAGAAGAAGAAGAAGAAGAAGAAGAAGAAGAAGAAGAAGAAGAAGAAGAAGAAGAAGAAGAAACGTGATGTTCAACAAGTGGAGGTTTCAGACAGAGCCACCAAAACGATCATGGAGGCAAATATATATACAACATCAAAGAAAGGAAGTTTCATTGAATAATACTAACGAACTATACTTACTGGATAAGAATTAAGTAACGTGCAGTTTTCTGTTGTAAATAATAAGATTCCAAACGTCACCATTTGACTGGAACATAATTTCGTCTCAGCTTTCCGCCAGATATCTTTTTGTAAACCACTGAAATGGATGACATATTGAAGAAAATCATTATTATAATTTTTTATATTTTCTTTTTTTAAATAATTCACCTCAAACAAGGCAGTTCCAAAATGTTATTGAACATTTTTATATTGAAAAAACTAAATTACTCCTTCAATTAGATGTTTAACCATAATTGAATAATGTGAATATTTGTTGGCAGAAATGGTATGCCAAACATTTAATAATTTACCAAAACTTAAACACGAGTAAGATCATAATTAATTAAAAAATAACATTCTTTGATTTACAGTTCAATCCTGTAAAAGGTTATAAAAATATTGAAAAAGATAGCTTCCCTCCCGTCCTTCCTGGATCGAGATTTCTTTTTATTCTGTAAAAATTGCAATTTTTTGTATGTTAGTTATCTCTAGTTATATGAAGTTAGGGTTAGGGTTTATGCTTATATATTTGTATGTATAGGATTCACTCCTAAACTAATTAAACGATCGTTATGAATTTTGGAACACATCTGCTAGGCATAAGGGTGGATAATGTGGGATGTATTTGGGTTGATTTAGTTATATGCAAAGGGTGCAACAAGGGGGTGAAAGTCTTTCGTGAAAATTCAGATACCTCCGATTTTTGTGAAATTTTAACAATAGGTGTTAGACATCAATTAATCAATATTCCCTAAATTTCAGTTTCTTCTTTGGGGTATTTTGAAAGGCTTTTAGAGGGCATGATATGAGCATAATCTCCTATTTAAAAATTCAAATATTTAAGATTTGCATTAAATTTAATCCATAATCATTAGACACTAATTAAGCAAGATTTTCTGAATTTCAATTTCTTCTTAAGACCTCTTATATTTTACACATTTTCTGGAATCAAAATCATGTAATGGAGTTTGATAAAAATTGGAACATGGATTCTAGACATGAGGCTTAATAGCATTATATCTTGATTGTAATCTTTGTAAGAGGACATAAAAGTGGTGTAAAACTATTTTATTTGGAAAGTTAGCTTTTTCCCATACTGGGCCACGTATTCATTCTAGTTTTCTATAGAAAGTAAAGTCAGTCTTTTCTTCCCCACATGGGTGTTCGATGGATCCGGTAACAATCGCTAGTCAGAACCAAATATCGAGTTGTCAGATGCATTTCTATTTATGTTTAACTTTGAGAATT
The DNA here is from genome assembly GCA_963556195.1 of Sepiola atlantica. NCBI lineage: Eukaryota > Metazoa > Mollusca > Cephalopoda > Sepiida > Sepiolidae > Sepiola > Sepiola atlantica. The sequence continues at coordinate 48,000,308 of OY744529.1, forward strand.
CAACTGACTTCCTTCATAATTTTGATTATTCAGACTACATTTCTCATCTTGAGTGTTATCATCACAACGTTTCGGCCGCTATAACCTCCGGCCTTCTTCAGGTGTATCTCTTCGAACTCGGAAATATTTCTGTCGAACTCGGCAATCTGGACGGACTTTCGAACGGAACCCTTTATTTAATCCACGGGGGTAGCATGCTCTTGTTCCGTCAGCCATGACTGGGAGAAGTCTTCAGTAATTCACAATTCTTTGTATCGCCTGCACCAAAGATTGAACCTTCAACCTTCAGATGACTATCACTTGGAACTGAATTTAACTTAGTACTATATAGTAGGGGATATAGTACTAAGTTAAATTCAGGTCAGTTAGTGATTTCTGTCACTAATAAGTCTTTGTTGTTAGAAAAATCCTTTTAGTTTGGCTCGTTTTCTTTGATTTTAATATTTAGTGGGGACCCAACCATCTGCGAATGTGAAGAGATTTCTTAGAATATAATATAACCCGGATGTACCCTGAAGGGGGTCGAGGCAGTAGTCGGAAAGGGGAATAGCCTTGCTAAAGAATTGCTCCTGCAGCGACCCACCCAATCGGGTCTGGTAAAAAAAATTGAGTCTCTGGATGGAGCAAAGTTGTACAATTGACGTCGTCTCGTTGAGGGGTTGACTCGTGACTCTGAAAGAACTCTTTAGTGTTGAAGTTCCTTCAGCATCATAACAGTTTGTCCAATGGCGACGGCGGCACAGGTGATGGCACACCGCCACCGATCGCAGATCAGTCAGAGCAGCCGCCCAAATGAGAAAAGGCAGAACCTAGATATAGGTTTTAGCACTACCTCTCTTCCCTCAACTAAGAATGGCCTCGTCCAACTTTGCTCCGTTGGGTATCATATCCCCCCTCCCGAAGGTCTCACCCACTCAATAAGCACGACCGCCCAGATTTTTTTTACAAATGTGGAGAAGAGGAGCCTACGATGCAACACTGCCTTGCCTGCCCCCTACTGCCCAACCAGTGCAACTTGAAAGATCTGGCAGAGTACAATAAAAAGGACCGTGTGAAAAAGTGGGAAACTGTTATATGGCTACATACTTCAAAGACACACAAAGAATATTTAGTCCTGCTAGATATATTTTTTAATTAGTTATACATACAGGGAGTTGGAGGAGTTTTTCCTCTCACACTCAGATCTACTACCACTGCCACACATTTACACCACAAACACCTTCTAGTGTTACATAATTGAAGGTATATTTGTTTGATTTTATCTTATTTTATTCTACTTGGTTGTACTTTTCCATTGTTTGGAGTTGCATTTCTCAGAAACAATGGCATTAGCGTCGTTTGTATTTGCTCCGCAACAGGGAGCTGTATGTTTTTCACCTGCTCATCAGGTTTCATGTAAGACATTAATCACTGACAACGAAAGACTTTGCAATTACCACGCCCAACACTAAATGAGTTTAGTAAAACAATAAATAAAAAACGAAGGAAATAAGTTCAACAACGACATGCTTAAATGCATTTTATTTGATCAAACAGCCTTCCATTGGGATCTGGAAACGTTTCAAATCGGAAATCATTTATTAATGTTTGTCAAAAAAATATAACCTTCCCGTTTGAAATATTGACGCAATACAATCATCCTACTTAAATTCGCCACTCAATAATAAAAAAACAATGTGTATTTATTTCTCTCTCTCTCTCTCTCTCTCTCTCTCTATATATATATATATATATATATATATATATATATATATATAAGTAAATTTCGTGTACAACAGAATCGTAGGATTAATTTTAGAGGAAGCATTATGATAATCAATGAAACAAATGAGGCGTTAGTCATTAACAACTCTCGACTTAGCCTGTGTAGACAAAAGATTTTGAAGTATCAGTTGGCGATCTTTAATGATTCAAAGCCACCATAACGTTGAGAGATTTACCCTTTTTTTTTTTTTTTTTCTCTCAATCGTTTTCGTCCAACTGAAATATGTTTTTTTCCCCTCATATCTCATTCGACTTTTAGTTTTTAATTTACCATTCTGACGTTTCCTCTCAGAGGGTTAGACGATAAGGCCTTAAGATTAGAATTTAGAATATCCCAACACATACCACGTGATATTCGCCTACACAAGGTTTCGAGATCATCCGGGAACTTCCAGACACAGGAATCAGCCATCGGTAATCACCTCGTTAGTACAAATAGTTGTTCTGACAAGTATTCCGATGAGTGGTTTTCTGTTTTACACAGTGCCAGGTCGAACTACCATCTCAATATTATTGAGGCGTTAGTCATTAACAACTCTCGACCTAGCCTGTGTAGACAAAAGATTTTGAAGCATCAGTTGGCGATCTTTAATGATTCAAAGCCACCATAACGTTGAGAGATTTACCCTTTTTTTTTTTTTTTTTTTTTCCTCTCAATCGTTTCCGCCAACTGAAATATGTTTTTTCCCCTCATATCTCATTCGACTTTTAGTTTTTAATTTACCATTCTGACGTTTCCTCTCAGAGGGTCAGACGATAAGGCCTTAAGGTAATTTTAACAATTTTCCTTTTTTTTTTCCACTCGTCTGTTTCATTGATTAAAATAATGCTTCCTCTAAAATATATATATATATATATATAAGACTTGAAGACTTGAGACTATATGTTTTTTTGTTTTTTTTATATAGTTTTAATGGTTGAGAAACTTCCGAGACTATATATATATATATATATATATATATATATATATATATATATATATATTGTTTTGTTTATTATCTATGTACGTATACGTTTCGTCCTTTATAATCGAAACTCATCAGCATAGAGATATGACTATTCACTACTGGTCATGCGATTCGAAACCCTGGATTCCGAGTATTTTGCAACTCAAATCCTGACATCTAAAACCACTTAGCCAATGCTAAATAGCGAATAAACAGTGATAATCGTAACACTTTATCCGGCGGCTTGACGTCATAAGAGCGTTCTACTTATATGTATATATATATATATATATGTGTGTGTGTAAAATGAAAAGCAAAAACCTATGTGATGTATGTATTCATCAACGTTTCGTCTTTATTAAAAGACTTCCTCAGGATGAAGAAAGCAATGTAGAAAAATCATACAGAATATTCATTTTTATATGTCAGAAAGTGTCGAGACTTCGGCATGGTTGTTGACATGAACAAGCAGAGAATGAAAAACGTGATTTTGGTTGTAGCGTTATAAGCAGTGGCTTGTCTCCTTATAACATTTTATGTCGGATCATTTTATCCCCACCTTTATTCATATATATATATATATATATATATATATATATATATATATATATATATATATATATATATATATATATATATATATTTATTTATTTATATGTAATACATAAGTTAGAACAACATCCGTTTCATTCATTAAGCCGAACAAAGGTCTGAATTTCTCAGATCTGAAACCGATGGTACGGATGTTGTTCTAACTTACTGTATTAAATATAAATAAATATTATGCTCTTATTAATTATCTAGTTAATTTTACTTTTGTTTTAATAATTGAGCATTCTGCTGGGAAAC
>OY744529.1:48008867-48228867 GCA_963556195.1 Sepiola atlantica
CACATCATTAAAAAATGTAGGAGATCAGTTTTAATCAATAACGATGACCAATGGATTAAAACAAATATGACAAACTCCTTTGATTTGGCCATGGGTGCCCTTGACTCTGCAGAGGAATCAGATCTTGTGGGGTTATTTATTTTATATATACTCACAAATATATTTGATAATACAGATATCGGCCTTTATAGAGATGATGGATCTGCGATAATAAGAGATTTCAACAAAGTCAAGGGAGAAATACATCTCACAGGAATGTTATGTTTTTTGAAAATGTGAAAACATTAAAATTGAAAATAAAAACCATGAACTTGTCTTATTTATATATGCTCTGTTGTTACTGGTTGACAATCATCGAGCTGAATCTTTTTTGAAGAGAATACTAATTAAAAGGTACTGATAGTATATGCTAATACATATATTGTCATAATCCATTTATATATATATATATATATATATATATATCTTGACTGCGAATCAGTGGTGATTTGTGATCAGAGTTTGCACCCGCCGACCGTCGGGAATTAGCTTCCTGCACTGAAGATTGCGTAAGCATAAAACATCGATGTCTGTAGCTAATAAATAATTAATGTTTATTTATAAATATTATTATATAGCCCCCTTTACTAAGGCTGGGCACTCTGAGTGAATTTAATAACAAGCAGTACTACTAGCTTCCTTGCGATATCCAACACGATTTGTTGTTGTTGTTGATCACTCTACGCTGCTTGCTTTGAATACTTGCCGACTTGGTATTTACAAAGTTAAATTCCTCCTAAATTCCAAGCTAATTTCTGGTGGCCAACAGGTAAATCTCTTGATTGCGAATCAGTGGTGATTTGTGATCGGAGTTTGCGTCCGCCGACAGTCGAGAATTAGCTTCCTGCACTGAAGATTGTGTAAGCATGAAATATCGATGACTGTAGATAATAAATAATTAATGTTTATTTATAAATATTATTATTATATATATATATATATATATATATATATACATAAAATTGGGAAGTTCATATTCTTTTAAAGCATCTTTTAAGAAATTTAGCATAAAATTGAGGCAAACGCCTAAAAGTACAGAGGATGCAGAATATAATAATAAAAATAAAAATCAAGACAGATTTTGTTTTTTAATTTAATTTCATGTATTCATTTTTTCGTTTTGCGATCATTTCGCTAGAAACTAAGCTTGTCAAGCAGAGAAATTTTTTAGAAGTAGTAGCCGTATCTGTTGGTAGTTGTCCGTCAGAATGGAAATAGGACGACGCTGTTATTTTTTTATTTATTTTTTTTACTGGTCTCTTGTTTTTGAATATGGGGAACGCTGTGCAGCGCAGATAGATAAAAGTTGGGAAGTTCATATTCTTTTAAGAAATTTAGCATACTACTTGATTTTTATTATTATTATTATATTCTGCATCCTCTGTGCTTGTAGGCGTTTGCCTCAATTTTATGCTATATATATATAGTAAGCTATGAAAATATATTTATGGCAATTACGCTACACAGAGGCTTCCACGTTTCATCATCTACCTATCTCTACTTACGTATCGAGCACTGTTTAAGTAAATACTGAAATTTGATACATAAAAGATTATATCACCTTATAACATTTTATGTGGATACATGAAATAATATATATATATATATATATATATATATATATATATATATATATATAAGTCAGGTTCATATTATATTCCAATAACCATGTTTTTATTTTATTATTTTTATTTTTTCACATTTCCAAAAAACATAACATTTCTGTGAGATATATTTTTTACGGTTCGTTTTGGGTGAAACCAAACAAAAAACAAAGAAAAGAGCAAACTCACACGTGGGGGAACCCACTAATACGCCATTTTGAATTTATATATATATATATATATATGGTTTTAAATAAAAGCTAAAATTTAGTCTTGAGACCAAGATCTCAGGCAGGTTAGTTTATATATAGCCATCCACAGATTGGTGTTTGGCCGTATCTCAGCTTTTCAGTATGGTTTTCAAGTGTTTGAAACATTATGTCTTTTAGTTTATATGTACACTATCGATTTCCTAGAGATCTCACGGATTTCTGATTTGATTGTTTTATTTTCGTACATATAAGAACTTTGTTGTGCATAAATTTTATGAGATAAGCATAAAAAAACAGAACTAATCTTTTTTATAAAGATTCACATATTAAAGACGCATATGTTTGCTGGGTCTATCGTATTTCTCTAAGAAATCTTTTCATTGAGATACATGAACCACTTCCATTGTCGACCGGATGTTCATCTGATGTTGACCAAGATTAAGCCACACCTAAATGCCATCAGTAAATAGCTTTATCGAGTTATAAAAGTGAAATGCGCATTTTTTCTTCTCTGTTATGTGATTTGTTTTATTCCTATTTTTCAATTTTCAAACTATATTTCAATGTTCATTGTAATGGCTGTGTGTCAATTGAAGTCTTCATTTTGACTTGTCAATTGAATGTTTTAGGTGAGCCTTTCTTCAATGGGTGAAAACAGTAAACGCTCAAAGCAAACGAGAAAAAAAGAAGGTTCAAGTAAAGATAATAACTTGTTTTTCAGAGACACACAGATATGAACATGCGAAGGCGGGAAAGAAATAAAAGAATAAATAGAAATTCGATTATAATAACCTTCAAAGGGGGCAAAGGTCAGTTATTGACCTCGCTTTTCATTAAAACCTGTAAAAAAATTTTTTTCAAGCAGAACACGTTCTAGCGTAAAGAACAAACAGCACAAACATATGAGTGAACAAAAACATAATCAGTCATGAGACTGCATACCTCCGCCTGACAACGTAAGAGTAGACCAAAGTCTTATCTGGACTTTACTTCTCCATATTGTATGGAGTATTCCCAACATTATGCCGGGGAAACGTTGATAACTCAAAAACCATTTATCTGATCAGGCTAAAATGTGTATGATGCTTACTGTCATCAAAGAGCATCAGATACATACATAAAATTTGGAAAAATCGGAAATCGAAATTCCGTCAAATTTTCGATCATGACCAAATTTTTCAAGGTCATGAGCAAAGGTCAAGATCATATAAGATGCAAGACTTTATTGGCTACAATATGTGCCAAGTATTGAGTTTCTAAGATGAACACAACCAAAGTTATTGCAAAAAGTGTGACTTTCACCTTTTCCGTGATCTTGATCTTGACCTTTGACCTAGATATCCCAATATTAAATCAGCTCTAAGTTAGATGATGACTGATATTTTAACCAAGTTTGGTGACGATTGGTCAAGCGAGGTTGACCCTAGGCTCTACGCAAACAAATAAATATAGTTACAAATTCGACTCTGAATCCACTAACTTCTTCTTTCGTGTGAATCAGATGATTCTGGTGTTGGCATTAGTTTCCCCGATGTTTTTCTAGTTAGAAATCTTTCTGGAAAGACATTGGGTACTTACGGGAAGGACCACGAGAAGGTTGCCAACATCCCTAAGGGAAAGTGGTACTGTGGAACCGACTGGATTCAAACTTGGAATACCCAGGTCTTCAGTCCGTGTCGATATCCACTTAACCATCGTCACCTCCCAATCCACTAACTGAAAGTGAAGTATTGCCTCGCCCTAACTGTAACCCTCGCCCTAACCCAAACAAAAGGCATTTGTTCTTTTCTCTTTAGACTTTTAGCGGTTGTTCTTTTCGCGAAGGCCAGAGGGGGCTAATATCTAGTCATAAAGACAGGAACATAAAAATATTATTCCTCGTTTCACCTTTGCTCGAACTATTAAACAGATGTCTCTCGGCAAACTTGCACCCCCACTTGCACTTTAGCTTGTCTGATGAGGTGAGAGTAGGTGGACAGCAACATTAAAAACGAGAGCTGTCAAAGAATGGACGAGCTCTATCCGAGCCAACGCCCATCCATACAATAGAGAGTAGAAAGTGGACCTTGGGTTTACTTTTAGCAGCTTCGTAACACTCGCTTTCACCTATTTTCTCCTTTATTCCTCACATTCCATGAACAACGTTTCTGACAAAGGAGAAAGCATTGCTGTTTTCTGGGTCGGTTGTTGTTTTGAGTAGGTGGTATGTCAAGATTTTCAATCCTCTAATAATATTCATCATCATTCAACTGTCAATCTATGTATCTCATTAACCATTATCCTCGAAATGTTTTTTGTCTTAATATTGGTGGGGATACATATACCTTACGCACATGACATCTTAGATAGTTCGGACATGTACAGTGTGCCATTTTTTGCATCAACTTCATAATGTGTCTGGATATTTAAGACCCTAAAGAGGGTGGTAGGCCGAGAAAGACCTGGCTCAGGTGCATAAGAAGCGATACGACTGGATCAGACCGCATGGAGAGCACACATGAGATGTTGCCTGGTGTTGCTGTAAACTAACGTATTGTCGTTAAATGTCGTAAAAAACTCCCACCTGTTGTATTTATCGAGAAGCACTTTCAATTCTTTTTATGGATTAAACAATTAAATAAAATTTATTGGCAAAAAATAGCAAAGTGCAACAAGCCATGTAAAAGTGCAACAAGCCATGTAAAAGAACAGTTAGAGGATGTGTACGTTGATATACCGTCTGAATCTTTTGTCCCAAGCGACTTTAATCCTGGATATGATGTGATACATAAGATGTACCAGGGAAGGGGGTGAAGCCTCGAATGGTGATGGGAAATGATTCATGGAAAGGGGGGGGGGAGCGTCGGGGGTAGGATAGTAAATTAAAACATAGAAACATAAAAAGATTTGAATACAGAAAATAATCTAAAAGATTTCAGGAATTCAATTGAATTCCGAACGAGATGATGTAGATTATGTCTAAGTTCAAGACAGTAAAAGACTCCAGAAAATGCCATCTCAGATATATAGGTAAGTACTATTGGTCATGGAATAATAACAAATCTTTGGGTGAGGAGTTAATGGACACACATTTCTTCCGTCTGTAAAGAATCCTGTAGAATGTTTAGAAGACAAGAGGTTTGCTTATGTCTGCTTATTCCGGAGCTTTTCAAAGATGGAACGGGAATGTTGAAATATGTGTAAGGCGGAAAAAATAGTCTGAAATTGTTATAAAATTATTCAAAAATGCTTAATCCATAAAAAGAATTGAAAGTGCTTCTCAATGAATACAACTTTATCAAATATATTCGTACGTAATAATAACCAATTGACAATATTCCACCAAGAATGGAACCCGTTGGGTCATCCATTTAGCTCGGGTTTGATTGTTTGAATTGTGGGGATTTTTATCCTCGAAAACAGCTCAATTCTCACACGTGCAAAAGTAGGAATAGTCCGCATTGAAGTGTTGAAATTTGAATTGGGAGCGACAAGGTTTGATTGCATTGTGACAAAGCCCACAGAAGGCAGTATACAAAAGAAAATAGTGAATGTACAGAATGAGGGGGAATTGCGAAAAAATTGTTCTGGTAACTGCTTGCACACTTGAATCCATCAATTCTGGCTCTTTTCGTCATGGAAGAAACAACTTTTGCCAGCAAACTACCTTCCATGGGCTTCTGTCGCAAATGCAGTCAACCAAAATGGGGAAACTGAAAAAAGATGAATGCTGAATGGCTGCCTCCGAACTGCCTTCTGTGGGCTTTGTCGCAATGCAGTAAACCTTATCCAAGATGGTGGATAATGGGGAAAGTGGAGAAAGAGTGAGTCGGCTACCAGCGACTGCCTGCTGTGAATTTCTGTCATTAACCAGTCAACCAATGTGGTAAAAGAGGAAGAGAGTGTGAAAAGAGGCTAAAGCTCGGGATGTTTGAGTTCATATAGACTGGCTCATATGACCCCTAAGGGATCAGTGATTGGGTTATCTGTTGACTAACCCACGCAACCCTCAAAGGGACAATTAAATTAAAGAAATAAAAAAGACAAAATCCCAAACTACTCTCTGTCTCCCTCTTCAGCTACGGATTAAATAATATTACTACTACTGGTGTTATTTCCTTTTGTTTATAATGGACTATTCCAATCTTTTTATTATTTCCTCTTTTATTATCTTTGACTGTTAATGAACAGAGAGAGAGAGAGAGGGGGAACACAGAATGATAGATACCATATAGAATAAGAGTGGGGGAAGGGGTCAAACAACATACATGCGAGAGGGTGAGAGTGATAGACAGCTTAGTAAGAAATGGTCACTTGGTGAGTTAATTGCAAATTGCAACTTCTTCTTTTTCATCTGATTTATTTTTGAACAGGATTTGATTAGTCCGCTATAAGAGGGTGAGGCCTGCCTGTCAGTCTTGATCAAAGTCTTCCACTCCAGGCTCGGCGGTCGCGAGGATCTAAGTTTATAATCCACAGGGCTGTACGGTCACGTTTACACAGCTCATCCCAAGAAAGCTTCGGTCTTCCAGCCTGCCGATTTGATGTGATGGACATGTTTCTGACCCAGGAGATTCAGCTGGAGCTTCGCTCGACATGGCCAAGCCATCTCATCCTGCTCAGCTTAAGGACATCAGTTATTTCCTGTATACCAAGCCTAGAGAGAGAGTGTCATCTTCCGGCCTGACATGACACATCCCTCATATCATGGCTCTTTTGTTACACTGCAGTCTTTTGATAGTGCTCGCCGATGCAGCACATGTTTCAGAGTCATTAGAGCAATTTAAATGGAAGTTTTCTCGAACACAACTTGATCGCAAAATTGAGGAATATTTTAGCATATATTTTGTGTGATTCAAATATATAGGGGAAAAAGCCTTAGGTAAACAAACGTTGATTAACTCAGCTGTAGTATAATAATAGATTGTCAGACAAGTTGTCGTAAAACTGTGGCAATTCACGTTCAAATGTAACTTTTTTAATTAACGTTTTTTTTAAGTATGTTTTAATTTTAAACAATTTTCTTCAAATAATGTAATGAGCAAATGATATCATATGTAATTCAATTAAACTTCACAAAAATTCGATTTCAAAAAGGGGGAAAGGACAGGCATGAAACAATTGAATTTATATTATTTCGTTCAATGTCTATTTCGTCTCTAAAAGAAGAAAAGACTTGAAAGTATTCATGGGATTTAAATTTTAACATTTCGTACGGTATCCTATCGATGTTATTGCAAAGCTTATGTTTCTTTTTGCTTTGTTTTTTTTAATTATTTTTATTTTTACCAATGATTCACCACTTATCAAGGCCAAAAACAATCAGTCGAGAAAAAGGGTTAATAAGATGGATAAATTGACAACCGAATGATGGTGAATACTATGAGAGGATTGAAAATCTCCACATACCATCTGCTGAAAACAGCAGTCAACCCCCAAAACAGCAATTCTTCCCCCTTTGTCAGAAAAATCGCTCATGGAATCTGAGGACTAAAGGACAAAATAAGAAACAAGCGAGAGTTACGAGGCTGCCGAAAGTAAACCCAAATTCCACTCCTCATAGAAATGAGAGATCAGTTTTGTTACGCAGACGAAAGGGAATATTTGTCGAGACAATTTGTCGAGAAAATTTGGCCTCAGTTCATGAAATACAATCACAATTTTAATGACAAATATTCCATCATTGAATCATCTTTTTTTCCAAAAATGTAAATATCTTCTTACAAGAAATTAATTAAGAAAAAAAACAAAATGAGATGGTGTATGGGTCAATGAGCAAAACAAAAATGAAAGTAAAAAGGCTCCCGGGCAACGCTGAGTTGTTAAAAAAATCAATAAATCCCATTAAAAATGTACTTACATTGAGAAGGACAATCCAGATTAACAACGACTTTTCTTTCATTCTTGTTTGTTTTGTTTTGGTATTTTTTTTTTCTTCAGAAAAATCGCAAATGAATGAAATACTTCTTTTTTTTATTCCTTGATTTTAAATTAGTTTTTTGAGATCTCGGGTTCGCGCCCGGTTTCTGGTTCTCCTCTCACTTAACACCAACAAAATAATGATAAATCTCAGCTTCTGTTGAAAAGTTCATTTGAAAGTGTAAGACGAAAAACCGAAAGAAATGGTGTCCCTCCTCAGGTGATGATTTGTCGAAATGAATAGCGAACCGACCATTTCTCCCCACCAAACAAAAGTGGGTGGACAAAAGCGTCCAACGCAGATGTATGACTGTGAAGGGAATCGACGGAAGTCCGAGACCTCCCCCCCCCTCCTCTTTCTCTCTCTTATCAGATGCGTCCTCTCACCTCTGTAAGCGGCTTTGTCCGTCGGTTGACCCGATCGGTCGGTTTTACTTCAGTTGGAAATAATATAAACGAGAAGTTCTGTTTAAATAGTATTTACATTGGTCTGTCACGCTTAACTTTGAAATAGTATTTTTTTTATCTGTCACGTTCAGTTTACAGTAGAATTTTCATCGGTCTGTCAGGCTTCAGTTTGAAATAAAATAGTCATTGGTCTGTCACGATTAAGTTTGAAATAGAATTTTCGCTTATCTATCACGATTAGTTTGACGTAGCATTTTCACCAGTCTGTCACGCTTCAGTTTGAAATTAAATAACTGTTGGTCTGTCACGCTTCAGTTTGAAATTAAATAACTGTTGGTCTGTCACGCTTCAGTTTGAAATTAAATAACTGTTGGTCTGTCACGCTTCAGTTTGAAATTAAATAACTGTTGGTCTGTCACGCTTCAGTTTGAAATTAAATAACTGTTGGTCTGTCACGCTTAATTTTGAAATTAAATAACTGCTGGTCTGTCATGCTTAAGTTTGAAATAGCATTTTCGTTTATCTGTTACGTTTAGATTGAAGTAGCATTTTTATCGGTTTGTCACGCTTAAGTTTGGAATTAAATAATCGTTGGTCTGTCACATTTAATTTGAAACAGCATTTTCATCGCTAAACGCGCAGATTAAAAGGACGCATCTTCAGAATATATTTTGCTGTTTTACGTCAATAAAGGTTCGCACAATATTTATGAAATCGCCCATTCGTTTCTTAAAACGTTTTGAACGCATTGTGGGCGGTAGAAAAATAAACATTGGATCAGTTCGACCAGTTGGCCCACAGGCCAAACCCATACATGTCTGTAGATACAGTCATTTCGGGACTTCCGCGCGTGTGAACAGTAATAAATTGTCAGGTAATCACAATGAACATTCTACTGTCAGAACTCTGATCCCAAAAAACGTAAAATTCGTACTTTCCACGCATTAACATACAATTCCCGAACTAATTCATGAAAAACTAGAACTTCTTTCGTCAAAGACACCATTAATAATTAAAGTATTTATAGGTAGAAAATTTTAAAATAACATTAAACAACGATAACATTTTTTTTAATATTAATAAACTTCTGAGAGATTCTTTCATGTATGGAGTATTGTTGTCATATTTGGGCTGGTGAATCTCTGTCCTATTTGAGGGTTCTTGATACGATGCAGAAACATATCTGTAATTTGATTGGCCCTACCCTTTCTTCTTCTCTGCACCCTCTCTCTCACAGACGTGATGTTGATAATCTCAGTCTTTTCTATAAATACTATTATGGCATGTGTTCTTCAGAATCGTCTGATCTATTCCCTGCTTCCTTTGTTCCAGCTCGTTTTACTCGTTGGTCTAGTGGTCTCCATCGTTTCGCTGTTTTGATACCTCATTGTAATACAGCTTCACATTCCAGTAGCATATTTCCAATAATTGCAGGTTTGTGGAACTCTCTTCCTGCTGACTGTTTTCCGCCTACCTATAGCCTTGGTCTTTTCAAGACTAAGCACAGTAGGCATCTCCTGTGTTTGTAATAATCATCTTTTGTTCTTGTTAGCTTCTTAAATGGCTTCATGCTTGTCTGGAGCTATTTCCATGAAAAAAAATCTCACCAGAGAAGAATATGTTGAATAATCAGTTAATTTCTACACAGAAATGAACAAAATAAAAATACTGTTATGGTGGATTAATTCTCTAACACAGATTATTTCGGAATTTATCTAATAGTAAAATTGTGTCAGTCGGATTTTAATCCTAAATAAGCTGGCAAATCAATATTTAATTCTGACTAGTCAATTTTCATTTGTTATTTTGTGCCATGTTATTGGCAATAAACTTTGTTACAATTTATTTTTTGAATAATATTTTATCTGATTCGCCAATTTTATAATATGGAGACATTCATAGATAAACACAAAAAGATTTTTTAAAAACAGCTAACTGAAACTATTATTCTTTTAGTAAGATAACTCTAGGGCACAGTCATCTTCTAGCAAAATCTTGAGGAAAACATGGTTGACTACAGGATTGTCTCAGAGAGAATAATGCGCGTCACACTGGAGATGATTGCGGGCCCTCTGGTAGTTTTTCAGGTCTATGCTCCTGATACCAGCTACAGTGATGTTGAAATCGATATGTTCGACAGACAGTTGCAAGATGAAATCAATCAGCTTCCTAGTAAGACATCGAAACCAAATAGATTTTATTATTACCCAACAGAAATGGAAAGGACAGATCAAGAATTGCCCGTGTATATAACTCTGCAAACATTGGATCTGGCCTTTCTTTGCTAATGTCAGCCTGTATTTTCAAATCACAAAAGAAGAAGAAGCTACAAACCCGAACCCTAACCCCTAAACACTAACCCTAAACACTAAACCCTAACCCTGAATACTAACCCTTTTCCAGAAAATATGATGTTTCAAAACTAAATGATATGAGTTTAAAGAAAACATTTGAGATCAAAACAGGGGGAACATTTGAACCGTTTAAACATCGAAATATCGATTGATGCTTTATATGGCCGTTTCAAATGGAAATAGTAGATGGGAAAGGGAAGAAACAGGTTGAGGGAACGCCAGCGTGGGTGGCCACTCTTTGTGAGAAGTCGAGGAATGCGCCAACATCAAAAGTCACCGATTGTCATGGCAAATAGCACCCTGCCTTAGAGAGATCATTCAAACTCCTCGGCCTAATCTTCACAAATAACATGAATTGGAATAAAGCAATTGAAAACATTGCCAGGGCTGCTGCAAAGAAGGTGGGCTCCCTCTGCCGTGCCAGTAAACTTATCACACCTGACATTATCATATATCTCTACAAAGTCACCATCCGCCCATGCATGGAGTATTGTTGCCACATCTGGGCTAGTGCATCGTTTGCTAGTCTCTCCCTCTTGGACAAGGTCCAAAAAAGAGTCACCAACTTAATAGGTCACTCACTATCCACCAAGCTCCAGCCCCTCTCCCATCGCCGCAATGTTGCTTCCTTGTGCCTGTTTTACAAGTACTTCAATGGATTGTGCTCTGATGAGTTTGCTGCTCTGGTACCCCCATGATGTAAATTCACTAGACCAACCCGACAATCTGCCAAATCCCATCCATTCACTGTGGAGGTCCCCAGATACCGAAGAGCTTTCTACTCCAAAAGCTTATTTCCTCGTGCTGCTGGACTCTGGAACTCCCTCCCTGCTCCCTGCTTCCTGACGTTACTGACATGCAGAAATTTAAAACTAATGTAAACAGACATCTCGCTGTGCAGCTCCTTAATTAGGTTGACCCCCCAAAAACCTTCACTCTTTTTTCTCAGTAGCCCCTTACGTCTACGGTGGCGGCCTGCCTTGTTTGGGGTGAACTATGTTTAAAAAAAAAAAATTTTAAGTCGAATATAAAACTCTAAACAAGCAATTGAAGAAAGCAGTAGTTGACCAAAAGAAATGAACTTAAAAAAAAAGATTAAAAATCTTGTAGATGATTTCAAGTGTAATAACAACCAAAATCTATTCAAAACTTAATAAGGAGAGGTAGTTTGCTTGAAGCATTGTGTGTAATACGTATATAGCAGAGTATTAGATGCAATAAATGGAAATATGTCGGCGTTGAGAAGTAAGACAAAAAACAAGTGATTTTTTTATATATATATATATTTTTTTTTTAATTTTATATAATTTTTTTTATATATAGCAAATCTTACTTGATTAGGCAAGACTTCTCGAAGGTAAACCGAAAAAACTTTTAGTCACAGTTAAAAGTAAGCAAGACAATAAGCGCAGTCGATTGGATGAGGCATTTTCAGACTCATCTTAACACCTCTTTTCCTCATCAACGTGATGCTGTCAACGAAATTCATGTCCCAGTACAATCAGAAAGCAGAGAACATGTAATATCCCAAGCAGAACTAAGAAAGGCGGTTTAAACAATGAAAAGGGAGAAATCCTCAGAAATAGACGAAATAACAAATAAAGTGTGTGGAATGGTAAAACGTGATTGGAATGGTAAAACGTGATTGGAATGGTAAAAAAAAACAAATCAGCATGAAAATATGGAATGAAGAAAAATCCTCAGAAATAGACGAAATAACAAATAAAGTGCGTGGAATGGTAAAACGTGATTGGAATGGTAAAAAAAAAAAATCAGCATAAAAATATGGAATGAAGAAAAATCCTCAGAAATAGACGAAATAACAAATAAAGTGCGTGGAATGGTAAAACGTGATTGGAATGGTAAAAAAAAAAAATCAGCATAAAAATATGGAATGAAGAAAAATCGTCAGAAATAGACGAAATAACAAATAAAGTGCGTGGAATGGTAAAACGTGATTGGAATGGTAAAAAAAAAAAATCAGCATAAAAATATGGAATGAAGAAAAATCGTCAGAAATAGACGAAATAACAAATAAAGTGCGTGGAATGGTAAAACGTGATTGGAATGGTAAAAAAAAAAAATCAGCATAAAGATATGGAATGAAGAAAAATCGTCAGAAATAGACGAAATAACAAATAAAGTGTGTGGAATGGTAAAACGTGATTGGAATGGTAAAAAAAAAAAATCAGCATAAAAATATGGAATGAAGAAAAAATCCTCAGAAATAGACGAAATAACAAATAAACTGCGTGGAATGGTAAAACGTGATTGGAATGGTAAAAAAAAAAAAATCGGCATAAAAATATGGAATGAAGAAAAATCATGCAACGATTGGACCCGGATATTTGTTAATCCAGTATTTATCTACCTCCCACAGCGGTAATTAGAATCTGCATTTTCATGTCACACTACATAATTTTATCTAACATATAAAGTTACATTGTGAGATTTTAAAAGTTAGACCAGAACAGTATTTAAGCTGACATATCAAACTTTGATTCTGGCTAATTTTCATTTGTTATTGTTGTACCATGTTATTGGCCTTATGATAATGTACTTTGTTAGTTTATTTAAAAACTTATGTAATCCCACCTGAACAACTAGTAATATGGAAACCTATTTAAATCATGACCGAAAAATGAAAATCAATACATGAAATAACTCATATTTTTTAGTAGAAGAATATAAAAAGAGTTGCTATTTATCTTCCTCCCACAGCGGTAAGATGTGACACAAGGTCGGGAAAGTGGGACTTGAAAAGCCATCGCCCGAGAAGGTGAGCACTCTGGCCATTAAAAATTGCCTGGTCTGCCTCGTCGGCACTCCCCGGTAGGGGCGCCTCAGGCAGTAAGCAATAAACTTACTCCTCCCCAAAGAGGGGAGGCAAACCCTGGGAGGGTGGACCTCCTAGAACTGCACAGGACAGTACCTCAGACCTGCGGAATCAAGGCCCGAAGACCAAGACAATACCGGTCTACAGAGTGAGCATCCATCGGAACAGATACTACATTTTGATCTTGGCCAAAAGGCCAAGAAGTTATTTAGGCCGGTGAATTCCCTCGGACAACCTTCATCTTTATCTACAGATGAAGATTTTACAAACCTTGGGAATTCACCAGACCTTAGGCATAGCGCCCGTTATGAAAGGGGGAGGGGGGATCGGGGATAAGTGAGACAAGCTGTTCAATATTTTTTATTTTCAAAAAATTTTACAACAACAGAAAAGAACATTTGCTGACTCTAAACTAGATTCTTGCACCAAAATACCGCATTCACTCTGTGGGTGGATTCCTACTTAAAATATCTCCAACAAGCATCGATGTAAAATGAATTATCGTGGAAGTGGGATAAAATATTAAAAACACCCAAAAAGAAAGAAAAATAAAGAACCAAATAAAATGATAAAAAAGGGGGGGGGGGGGTAGTATGGCCCGGCTTTCCCTCGTGGCTCAGTGTTTAGACCGCCCACTGTTTTCCGGCATGAGTCCGAAAACAAGCAGGTCGGTCCCTAAGTGGGAGTGGGAACTTAAGAGAGGAGTGTTCAAAAAATAAATTCATCGGGGAATGGGATCAAGGGGTGGATGGCGTCTTCCAAGATAGTAATGCCAAGACCGGGGAGAAAAAAAAACAGTGGAAGTGGGAATCTTTGGAAGTTCTCTAGTGCCGGCAAAAATAAAATAGGGACAGGATATCTCTCATTCCTACTAGTTTAAGAGTTTTCCAGTTTTTTTAAATAAATCAAAAAACTCTACAGGGGTGGGTTCCGTAGAACCCAGTACCGCGTGTGCCATAACTATGGAGGGAACACGAACTCAAACCTGGCGCCTCGTCATATGCACAAACTAGTGTCATGCACCCATCTCCTATTGAACTCCATGCGATGTAATCGTTTCCAATCGCATCTGATTTTTACTTTAAGTTGGTGTTTAAAGTAAACTACCAGATCCCGATCCGATACAGATCCAACCCCATGGACCTCATCAAGACGTGTAACCCACGTCACTAGTCTCGCTACGGCTAGGATGGCCAGAAACACCATTCGTTTCTCTCCAGACCACGGCGGTGCTGCATTGTTGATGACAGATGCTACATCCAGGACTATCGGCGTCGATGCGAGCCGTCACCTCTCTGACGTATTCCCATAGACGTCGAAGTTTGCTGCAGGTGAAGAAGGCGTGCTCGGCCGTTTCTTCTTCGTCGTCTTCACAGCGCGGGCATAAGGGGACGTCCCTTAAACCATCTCTGCCTAATCTGCCATTAAGGGGCAGTGCGTTCCGAACCAGTCGCCAGGTCAGAGAATACTCAGAATTGTTGAGATAACTCTGGCCTGGTGCCCAACTCCACTGGGAGCGGGCCTCCTCTCTCGACAATCCAAGCCGCTCCTCAAGTTGGTCCGAAGCGGTACCCTCAACTAGATTCAGATATAGTCTCTTCCTAGACCGGGCAAGGTTACTAGACCCCGGCAACGCTCTAAGCGCGGCCCGGCATTCAGTGAAGAACAAGGGCTCCCCTCTCGGTCGACCTTCGATCGAGAGGTCGGGTATGAGGTTGGTAAAGGCGCTCCCGACCGCAGGGACCCACGGAGTGTCTTCCATCAAAGTTCAACTCAGGAAAGCCAGTCTCTCGGCATGTCGATGACTTGCCAAGTCAGGCATCCCCAAGCCTCCCACACTCGGAACTTGACTAGAGACCTGTCTGCGGACGTACGCTTTCCGGCCCTTCCAAAGAAGCGAGAAGAGCAAGCGCGTGAAAGCGGGCCGCAGGCAGTGGTAGTACAGACAGCCGGTAAAGGATGAGAGGAAAGATGTAAGTGGCGCACGCCTCCGCTCTGCCTTTTAAGGAAAGCTTCCTTCAAATCCAAGCCCGGACCGCCGATTCGACCTTTGTCTGTACTTCCGACCAGTTCTTTTCCAGCTGGAGGCCTGGTCCGAACCACACGCCGAGGATTCGAACCGGGCCATCCGACCAGCTGAAGTCACCTGGAAGAGCGGTCTCTCCGCTCCAGGCACCCAACCGCAGGCCGTTCGACTTGCTGCGGTTGACTATGGCCCCTGTCACTTCTTCGTACCGAGCGAGCGCCTTAATCACCGTTCGAATGTCAGTGCGGCTCGACACGAAAATGGTGACATCATCGGCGAATGCGGAAACCCTGACTCGCGCTTTGCGAGGAGGGATAGCGATCCCACGCAGGACTGGTGTTGCCGCCCGATCCCTTAATTTGCGAAGGAAGGGTTCCAACGCCAGGATGTAGAGCAGGGGCGACAGCGGACAACCCTGACGTACCAACCGAGAAACAACGAACGATTCCGACCTCTTTCCATTGACTTGCACCACTGCCGAATAGAGATCCACCTGCGGAAGTCCGGACCAAAACCGGCAGCCGCTAAAACAGCTTTCAGGAAACCATGGTCGACCCTATCAAAAGCCTTGGACTGATCTAAATTGATCAGCGTGGCTTCAGCATCGTCTTCTGTCCCCTCTATGATCATGCGAATCAAATGCAAGTTGTTCTGAATCGACCTCCCCTTCACAGCAAAGTTCTGCTCAGGCTTGATCAAATCACCGATAATAACCTGCAGGCGGTTCGCAAGAACGCGGGCCAAAATCTTTAACTCTGTGTTTAGCAGAGTTATGGGCCTGTAATCGTCTAAATTACCCCCACCAGGTTGGTCCCCCTTCTTCAGTAATGTGACCACTCCTTTGGTTACCTATCCAGGGATTGACTCCTGGACAAACCAGTGGTCAAACACATCCTTCAGAATTGGGACAAACATGGGCGACAGCCTCAAATACATTTCGTACGGCAGACCATCGAGTCCTGGAGATTTGTTCAAGCCGACCTGCTTCAACGCAGTAACAATCTCGCCCTAAAAGGCCAAGAAAGAACTTGTTAATCCTATTCATTAAAAAGGAGACAATCTTGATCCAACAAATTACCATGTCATTGCTCTTCTATCAATTCCTCATATTCTGATATTCTGTTACAGAGAATGAGAAAACGCATTGAGGATTTCACAAAAGAGTGATATATAGAGGGAGGGCAGCTAATAGCTACATTGGTTTTACAAGCACTACCCTATCCAGCCACCTCACCATGCATCTTGTAAACTCTAGCTCAATTTACCAACATCTACAAAAACATAACTGCCCTCCCTCTGATTTAAGACAAATTCTAGTTAATAACACTAAAATTATACATTCCGAAACCAATTTAAAAAAAAAATACTGGGAGCAATGTACATCAAAACACCAGCCCAGAATGCCAAATATGGGAATAAATTCAATATCTTGACTAAAAATGATTGTCCGATAGTGGTTGAGAGCTCATTAGAAGCGGAATGGAATTCTCTTGGTGATAGAAAAAGAAAAATTCAAAATATTAAAATCTGTTGGCGTCTTGGCTCAAGTTACCTTATTTGGGCATATTGGGGGAAAATCACTGTTTGGGGCATATTTTAGTTTAAAATGATCGTCTGGTAGTGGTTGATGGCTCGTTAGAAGCAGAATGGAATACTCTTGGTGATAGATAAAGAAACATTAAAAAAGAATTCAATTTTTTGGCGTCAAGGCCCAAACTACCATATTAGGGCATTTTGGACCAAAAATATATTTTTTGACATAATTTAGACATGAAATGATCTTCTGATAGTGGTTGATGTCTTGTTGGAAGCATATTAGCAAGTCGTTTCTGGTGAAAAAAGAACAAACAGAAATTTCAATTTCTGCCGACCAAATGAAAAGTTCAACAGTGATACGGTTTAGGTCATTTGTAGTTGATGAAATAAATGAATTTGGGCAAGTTTTCTATAATATGAGTGTTAAAGGTGTATGATTTTGAAAATGTAAATGTATCGGGGTCTACGAGTATCTTGGCGTTTATTGAATTAAATAGGAAGTCGATTTGATCAAGAAATTGTAGCCGCCATGTTGAATGATTAAATGTTGCAAGAACTGTGTTTGTTAATTTCATTCACTTAATTCCAGAATGAATATAAATATAGAAGTCATAGGTAGAAATAGAAATAACATCATCTGATATTCGCGGAAAATCATCAGAGTGAACGTGAGCGGTCATTAAGTCTTTGCGTATTGCTTTATATTATGTAGTAAATTAATACCAGGCAAATAATAAATAAGAATGGAGTATTTTGTGAAAATTAAACTGTGTTTATTAGTTCCCGGTGTCGATGAGTGGAGTGACAGTACGGAATTGTTAGGGAGAAAGGTTTTTGCTACCACCTATATGGAGTTGGTTTGGTAGAGAGTCGTAGATAGTGGGCCAAATGTAATATTTAGTGTTTGTTGATGAAAAATAATGAAAATTTACTATAACACGCTCGAGTGAATAAGCGTAATGAATTGGTGAGTTTAGTAGCCTGTGATGGATGGGGTTATTTTCCTATTAAGCAAATATGTACAGGGAAAAAATTCTCTGTACTTTATATATAAAAGAAAAAAGAAAAGAAGAACACGATTTTGTATAAAAACTCCTAATTCTGTTATTCCGGTTGATTGTCTGCCGCTGTCTTCAAAAAAGGAAAGCAAAAAAATAGTGATTCACAGCTAAACTAAAGAAAAGGCAAAATCAGTTTAATTCAAGTTTCACGTGTTTTGCTTCGGGGTTTCGATTTTGAAAATGAAAGTCCGTAAATATACCTATAGAATAGGGACCTTTAACAAAAACTCACCCATTTCGCTTGGTTTTCGCCAAATCTTAGATAAAATTTATTGTTGGTCTTATATTGTAATGATGACAATATAAGACCAACAATCAATTAATAGATAAGCTAATTAGATAAAATTAAACACATGCATATGAACTTAATTATTGATGACCGTAAAGTGGGGGGGGGGGCAAGACAAAAAGTGAGGGGGTTTGAGCCCCCCCCTCCCCGGTGCCGCCATCCATGATATATATATATATAGTAATCCAGGTAAAATAAACATCTACAGGTTAAAAACCCAAAGAAGGATCAGATTCTCTTTCCTCCTGATGAGATCTCAGTTTCTAACAGCTGTTGATAGATAACATCAACATGTCAGTGTCGCGGATTATGTACATATCTGTATAAATCAAAAATAATTATATATATATATATATATATATATATATATATATATGTAAGTAAATTTCGTGTACAACAGAATCGTAGGATCAATTTTAGAGGAAGCATTATTTTAATCAATGAAACAGGCGGGTGGAAAAAAAAAAGGAAAATTGCTAAAATTACCTTAAGGCTTTATCGTCTGACCCTCTAAGAGGAAACGTCAGAATGGTAAATTAAAAACTAAAAGTCGAATGAGATATGAGCGGAATATATGTATATAGTGAAACATACTTTGCGGAAACAGTCAGTACTGAACGTTCCAGACATATTTCAACCCGAACATGTGTGTGGTTTATGTGGCAGAGCCACACGAGATAGTATGGAAGAAGCCAACTGAGCAAGTATCAAGCAGGAGTTGAATATAGCTTTGCACAAATGGAAATCAGTGGCCTTATATGTCATATTTGCAGCAAGACTTGTAAAAATACATCGAGGCTGCTGAGTCATCTGCGTGCCCACAACCAGACATTGCAATTTTGTAAGGATGGCCTTCTTCTGTAAAGTGGAAATCACTATATATATATATATATATATATATATATATATATATATATTTAGAGATGAAAGATGAGAATTAAAAATTGTAAAAATACCATATTTATTAGAACATCAAAAGTTCTGAGCAAGGATATGAAGGTTGGATTTTCAAAGATAAACTCTTTTCATCAGAGGATAGAGAAAAACCGACAATGTAACTGTAAATATTATCGGCAACATTTAACTTTGAAAATTTTACATAAAATAAAACAAAATAAAGACCAAAAATTTACAATTACATTGTCGGTTTTTCTCTATCCTCTGATGAAAAGAGTTTATCTTTGAAAATCCATGGATTAAGTATATGAAGCTCCTTGCTCTGAACTTTTGATGTTCTAATAAATATTGTATCTTAACAATTTTTTATTCTCATCTTTCATCTCTAGAATTGATTGCTCTATTCAATATATTGAGCTTTATATTATCACGATAGTTTATTATTATTAAACGATGATTCAATTATCTTTAATTTAATTCAACCGTCTTTTATTTAATTCGACCGTCGGGAATTAGCTTCCTGCACTGAAGATTGCGTAAGCATGAAACATCGATGTCTGTAGGTAATAAATAATTAATATTTATTTATAAATATTATTAATATATATATATATATATATATATATATATATATATTGGTTTTTATTATAGAGCGGAGGATTTTTAACAATCTTCCTTTTCTTTTTCTTTTTAACACTCTCCTATTTCCCGTCTATTTTCTTTTCTTTTGTCAACCACAGCCGCCCCCCCCCCCCTGTGCCATCTGTTGCGCTTTTTTTTTGCCACCTGACAACCCTTCTTTGGGTTAGTTTCTAACCCCCACCCCCACCCCCACCCATCACAGTTTGATCTTTATTTCTTTGTTGCTCTTCTTCTTCTTCTTCTTCTTTCTTTCTTTTCCCCTTTCTTGAGACAACGGCAGCCATTGCTGGTTTAGTCTTTTTTGTGTCTTTCTTTTACTGAACGACCAATGTCAATAGACGGTAAATGCACAGAGACGCCAACAGAGGGCGCGGCGGTAGTTGACTCAATAAAAGAGAATCACTTTGTTTACATGGGTGGGACATATTATCAATCCATTATTTATCATTTCTCCCCCCTCTCCCCCTCATTCTCCGTTTCTTTCTTTCTAATCTTCTCCCAATATCATCGCTTTTTCCTCACTTCTTTCACTGATAGCTCCCCACTCCTTTCCCTTTTGCCACTTTTCTATATGTCCCCTCTTTCAATCGTATATATATATATATATATATTAGTGTGTGTGTGTGTGAGGATAAAATGCACGATATATCATAAAATATAATGCCGTGAAGACAGGATGTGTGAAAAAGACAAAAGGGAAAGCAAATCAAATACAGGAAGAAAATCATCAAAAAACGAGAGATTTTACCGGTTTCGTTTGGATCAACGAACGTCTTCAGAAAAAGTGAAGATTTTAAAAATTCATTGAATAACCGCAAAACATAGGAAAAAAGAACACACAACGGGATGTTTTTGGCACGTGTTTAACTATTTGAAAAAAGACAAACGAATTTATGCAACACGTACAGCAAAGACGTAAAAATGGGAAGGGGGTGGAGAAAAAAGGGGGAAAAAAAAGAAATTAATAAATTCACGTGATTAACAGTGGAAAGTAGAATCCCGAGATTTGCCGCGATTGATATTGACTAAATAGACATTCGAATTAACCCGCGATACGGCCCCTTTGAAACTGATAATTCCGAAGCTTCGTTGGTCCATGGCACACTTGGTCACAAATTGATATCGGAACCAAAAACTGTCAATTAGTATAAAATATTCAAGTTTCAAACTCAAACATTTATTAATTATATTTTGTTGCATGTCGATTTATTTCGGTCATGTCTCTACACTATTAAAAAGTCATGGTGCTTTTGAGAATTTTTTCATGCGCTAACAGAAACGTGTGATTGATTGACAAAAAAGGAATAGGCAGAGTACACATTACTAAGGCAGTAGATTTTGCAATGTTAATACCCCAGTTCGAATCTCATGTAAGTCTAAAGAATTTTTTAAAACTAGATATGCTGTTCGGTTGCTGTTCTACTTCATGAAATTGTATAATCAAACGTGAGAGTAAGAAGTGAAGGAGAAATGTTACAGAATGGATGGATGTGTGTGAAGAACGTTTACATCAGCTAGTATGGATTTGTTGGCATCGAGGGGGGGGGGCGGTGCAAAATATTGATACGAAAATCTAGCGAAAAAGTTTGCACTCGAAATAAAATAAATATACCTGAATCCTGACCCCATCTTTGATCTCTGACCTAACAGATGCGAGCTGACAGGTGTAGAGTCCCCATTTGAGGCAATTACGTCACAATCGTGGGAACGAGAAAAGAAAGAAGCTTTTTAGTCAGTCTGTCTCTTGGAAGCACGGTGAACAGACGCAAAATCAAGATGTAAATCCGAAAAAGGAAAATGGGAATTTAATTCCTAAAAGAGTGATAGCGACTGGTAATGCTCTCTTCCTTCCTATCCCCATAGCGAAGTAGATCTAGGTTAGGAATGACAGTTTGGCATCTCTTTCTAAACGGTATAAACTTTTTATAATTATGACGAGAGAATATCTCTCAAATAAAGACCAGTTAAATTTTATGCCGGATTTGCCTCTCCGCATGGAAATTTTAATTGCAGACCTAGACAATCACGATGACTACGACGATGACGACAACGAAGGCAGTGCACTGGATGACGATGATGATACGACGGCGCGTTGGGCATCACTATACAAAAAGAGAAATGTATACTAGAACATTTGATATAAAGAACATGTGTTTTAAAGCACAAGTCACAGAAAGTGACTAACTTGGGTTTACTTTCGGCAGCCTAATAACTCTTGCTTTCCTTATTTTGTCCTTTAGTACTCATATTCCATGAGCAATGTTTCTGACAAAGGGGGAAGAATTGTTGTTTTCTGGGACTGAATTAGCTAACGATAAGTATTAGATGGATATCTAATACTTATCGTTAGCTAATTTTTTACCTTGAAGTAGTATTTTATTTTTTTTAGTTCCTTACATCAAGTGGCTTCATGCCTTGTCTGGAGCGATTTCCATAAAAAAAAAGAAAGAAAGGGTTTTACTGGCTGACATTCTTTTTTTCATTGCTTAAAACATTTTTCTACTTCATTCAAATCAGTAAAGAATCTTTTGGGAGTATTTAAACGAGACAACCTGGTGAACACCCTTTTTGATGTAAAGTCAGAGTTGTTGGGTTAGTAGATGTAGAACAGTTGAGGTAGCAGGTTCAGTTAACAGAGGAAAGCCAAGGAAAACATGGGAGGAAGTGATAAAAATGGACCTGAGGGAAAGAGGGATAAATAAAGACCTGGCTAGAAACAGGTTACTTTGGAACTCAATTTCTTAAAGCCGTCCAACACATGCCAGCATATAAAATAGATGCTAAACTGAATATGATGATGATGATGATGATGATGATACAGCATAGATTTGTAGCTCCCGCTACATATCTGCTCCTAGGCCCATACATGTATACACACATGATACTCCAAACCTATCCCCATGAGGGTGAGGAAACAGCCATCCAAATACCAGACCACTCTCTTGTGCACACGATTCAATAATAAGAGAGAGAAATCTTATCTGCTTCTTTGCCACGTCTCACTAGTGACTTCCTGTACATGTAGCTCTCACTCGGCTTCTAATGGAAAATTCTACTGCCTACTTAAGTTTACATGTAAATTTTCGATTCTAACCTTATTTTTACACTACATCTAAATATTGCTAGAGAGAGAGAGAGAGGGGGAGAGAGGGAGAGAGAGAAGAAGAGAAAGAGAGAGAGAGAGAAGAAGAAGAGAAAGAGAGAGAGAAATGTTGCTTTTACAACGAAGAACAAGAAATAACAAATTCCGAAAATGTCATTAAAATTAGATAATTCTCTTGCTGAGGATGATTAAAAAAATAACACATTGGTGTGTTTGCAAAGGGTTGTCTCCTATAATTTAGTGCGGATGGGTGCATCTAAGCCCTAGCACTGGTCACGCCTTCTTTCTACTCAACCTGGACGCAAGCGCCAACGTGTTATCGCCAAGGTCAAAAGTTGGTATTCATTTTTAATGCGTTGTTTATGTTTCGTGATTGAGCTCTAATGTTAAGAAAGGAATTCAAAAACGAATTGTTTGCAAGTCGTTTTTTAGTTTTCTTCTATCTTTTTTAGATGCGTCTAAATATATGAAAGAAATCGTTCGTCCGTCTGTCACGCTGCTGCTTTTCGAAATAGAATTTTAATCACAAAAGACGCAGAATGAATGCGTCCAAACATCTCTATAAAATTATCTATTCGTCGGTCAGTCTGTCACATTTAAGTTTGAAATTATTTTTTTTGTTTGTTTTTTTACTATTGGAGTCACCACCCATCAAGGCCAACAGCCACTCGAGGATAAGAGTAAATCGAAAGATGAGGAACACTATGGGAGTACTAACATTGATCAAAGGTATGAAATGCATTTGATTACTTATGGGGCGGTCCGTGACAAGAATTTGTTAACATTGGATTTGAAGATGGGCAAGTTGTAATCTGCATGGGAGCAGTCCCCGCAGTAATGTGTCCAACAAACATGAAGCCCTTGTAAAGAAGCTCTGTCCATGAAAATCCCGCCTGATGCCAGGCATATGGAAGGAGAAAGGACAGACTTTTTTAGTTGTGGTAGTAAGACGAGTTCTTGCTGTGAATGTCGTACAAGGAGGAACCAAAGACTGGAGCTCAGTCGAGCACCTCTTATAGAAATAAGAAAATAGTAGAGAGATTTTCGTTTGTCTGTCACGTTTAAGTTTGAAATATCCCTTTTGTTGCTAAACACGCAAATTGAATGGACACATCTTAAGGGGTTTTTGTTTTATTCTTTCTTTCTTTTTAAGTCAAATCCTTCTATCTTTCTTTTTTTGTCATTTGTTACGATCAATGGAATAATATTATTTTTACATGTGATTAATGCAAACATAGACATATATAGATGTAGGTGTCTACATTCCTGACATAATCAGGGAGAGACAGAAACAAGAAACTATTGATTCATACAAATCAGTGTCATCTTCTAAAGTTGTATAGACAAATTTCGTGTTTGCACCGACGAAATTGCTTCCATTATACACAGTAGATGATTATATTTCATGATTCCTCCTAAAAAATAACCCCATCTGTTTTACCATCCAGAAATTTAATGGCCGGTGACCCAGAGCTCACTTGTTCTCAGTATTTATTAAAATAAAGCTGCGTTTTGCTATATATTTTAATCACACGAATATGTGCTAAAATATTCCTTGGTTTTGGGATTGAGTTATGTTTAAAAAAAAACTTCCATTTTAATAGTTCTAATCAGACGTAATTTGCAATAAACTCACTATTCTATACGTCTCTTCCATCTCTTTCTCTTTGTTTATTAACAGGTACGAAAGAAAGGAAAAAATAAAACAATTGGAATAGTCCATTATATAGAGAATATCACCGGCCAGCAATACTATTTAACCTCTAATACGGACGTTAAACCAAATATTATTATTATGATGAAGAAACACCATAGTAGCAAAACTGTAAAAAGAACTTGGAGCCGTGAGCGCTTGAGTTTATATAGGCTGGTTCATGTGATCCCTTAGGAAACAGTGATTGTGTTCCCGTTTAACTAATTCATGTGACTCTTAAAGAGACAAGGGACCACAACTGACCAATCTATGAGTGTCTGATAAAATGCAATACCTTTGACCAGTCAGTCAAGAAAAGTAGAAAGCGGGGAAGGGAGATATTGACAGTTTACCAAAATGGACTGTTGATCAAGTCAGAGACTGAAGGCAAGAGAGATTTCATTGTCGGTTATTTCTTTGAATACTCAAAGACAATTCCAAACTAGATGCAAGAAAGTAAGAAAGGAACATTTAAATCGGTGTCGGCGTAGTGTATGTGTGTTGCTATCCTCCGAGGACTGAGTTATGTCATTACCTGAAACACAGGATCTTTTAGAAGATGAATGATTTATTTATGTCTTCCACACTTGATCGTCCAGTGAGCTGCAAAGTCAATTACTTATTTTAAGAACATGCTTAATTATTTAATGTTTTGTCAGACCATCTTAAAAAGAAGTCTTCTGTAATCGAAGCTTCCATCAAGAATCCAAGAAATTGGTAACCGTCACTATCTCAATGGTATGTCTGACAGCAATTTCGCTGAATTTTTATTCTTCCTATTCTCACAAACTCCAGCTTATTTCCAGGCAGCGTCGACCCTGTAACCTCTTTGTGATCTTTGTCTAGAACATATCCTGTTTACAACATAACGACAATTCTATCTGAGCCAATGTATTAAGTTAATATTTGTATTAGTAAACGTGCTCATCAATATTCAACAAGTGTCACCTACGAAGAAGATCTTCTTTCAACTATAATTCATCAGAAAAGTAACGTTAAAATTTAAGTAAAATTGAATATGACAGGAAAATTCAATTAAACTCTTACAATCTATTTTCAGAATACGATCCAATCTACGGCAACTTCACGGTGGCAGCTTTCAGGCAGGTTACGTAAGTAGCCGAAAGATGCCAAAGCGATTAGACAATCAGCTGTCAGCCAAAAAAAAAAGTTAAATAGTAAACAAGTAACCCCCTTCCTTCCCCCCAAATTTTTTTTGACCACTTAACTAGTTTTATTTTCTTAAAAAATTACTTCTTTGAAACTTTTATCAAAAAAAAATTGATTAATAGCATTTATTTACCTGTTTTGTTCGTTTAGTTTAATTTTCTTTGTCTGAAATTTTTTTTATTCATTCAAAACTTTTCCGGAAAAAAAAAGCAAAAACAAAATTGTTTCATATAATTCAACATACAGTGACGACAAGACCGTGTTTTTAATTTATCGTCTGGTAGTCTTTGCGTCGGCTTTTTCCGGCTGCTTACTTCATCTGCTCGGAAGATGCCAACGCAAAGTTGCGAGAAATTGGGTCGACACATGGATACAGATAAAATCACAAAACACCTAACAGACCGATGGCTTATGAACAAGCGGACACCATGGACAAGAGGACAGATGTGCACTGACGGATGGAGAAGTTTAAAGAAAGGGATATACCACCATGTAAGACAGACGAGGCGATGGTAGGCCATCGACACCAAGCGAGTGGACAAATTCATTCATGCAGGCAGATGTGTCACACAATGCCATACAGAAGGGAGTGATAGACTTACGGTATCAGAAAGTGTATGAAAAGAGAATACTATGATGTTGGATGACATCTGCCTGCTGACGCAGACACACCTCATTTGGCTGGAAGAATGACATCCGCCTGCTGACGCAGCCACACCTCATTTGGCTGGAAGAATGACATCCGCCTGCTGACGCAGACACACCTCATTTGGCTGGAAGAACGACATCCGGCTGCTGACGCAGACACACCTCATTTGGCTGGAAGAATGACATCCGGCTGCTGACGCAGACACACCTCATTTGGCTGGAAGAATGACATCCGGCTGCTGACGCAGACACACCTCATTTGGCTGGAAGAATGACATCCGCCTGCTGACGCAGACA
Source organism: Sepiola atlantica (assembly GCA_963556195.1). Lineage (NCBI taxonomy): Eukaryota > Metazoa > Mollusca > Cephalopoda > Sepiida > Sepiolidae > Sepiola > Sepiola atlantica. The sequence goes on from OY744529.1 coordinate 48,035,581, forward strand.
CACCTCATTTGGCTGGAAGAATGACATCCGCCTGCTGACGCAGACACACCTCATTTGGCTGGAAGAATGATATCCGCCTGCTGACGCAGACACACCTCATTTGGCTGGAAGAACGACATCTGGCTGCTGACGCAGACACACCTCATTTGGCTGGAAGAATGATATCCGCCTGCTGACGCAGACACACCTCATTTGGCTGGAAGAACGACATCTGGCTGCTGACGCAGACACACCTCTATTGGCTGGAAGAATAATATCCGCCTGCTGACGCAGCCACACCTCATTTGGCTGGAAGAATGACATCCGGCTGCTGATCCAGCCACACCTCATTTGACTGGAAGAATGACATCCGGCTGTTGACGCATGCAGACTGTTCACCTGATGAACATCTGCAAACATACTGTAAGGAAATACATCTGTTCTCTAAATGAACAGCTTGAAGCCACGTCTCATAAGAGGCGTTCCTACCTGGAGTATGTAGACAAAATCTTAGAATGGATGTGGCTGCTGAGGATACATGAGTGTCCTAAACGTTATATTAACCAACTCAAATTATGATTGATGTAAAAGCGATTGGCTAGCGACTTCAAGAGATCAACTTTGTCAACTCCTGTGCATTCTTCACCTGTCACGACTCTCACTAAGAATGAAAGTGTATGTACTATAGAACTCATGGACGGCGGCACCGGGGGGGTGGTGGGGTGGAAGGGGATCAACCCACCCCCCCACTTTACGGTCATCAATAATGAAGTTATATATGCATGTTTAACCGGCCCCTCCCACTTTTTAGGAGAGCCCCCCCCACACACACACACACACACACTTTTATAACTGTGCCGCCGGTCCTGGAACTTGATATAAAAATGAGAAGGGGTGAACGCATCTGTCAGTTGAATCCAAGGAAAATGTTTTTAGATGCATCCACGAATCTCTCTAAGAGGTTCTGTCTGTCAGTTTATCCATTCGCTGTGTTTGAGTTTAAAAGTATTTTCAGCATTAAAAGTGCAGGTAAAATGGACACATTTTCCATCCATCTCTCTAAGAGGTTGTGTCCATTGGTCAGTCTGTCATGCTTGATATATTTATTGGTGTTAATATGTTTATTTATTCCAAATGAGAAATTAGTGGCAGCAGATGCTGAGTATCATTTTATTTTTAAGTATTATTTTCAATTTGTTCTCTTCTTGTTTCTCTTCAATATTTGAAAATTTCCTATTTATTGTCTTTTCAATATAGCCGACAGAATTTCCCCCTTTGCAATATGGCCGACAGTATTTCCGCCTTTTCAATATGGCCGACAGTATTTTTGCCTTTTAAATATGGCCGAGAGTATTTTCGCCTTTTAAATATGGCCGAGAGTATTTTCGCCTTTTAAATATTACCGATAGTATTTCTCCCCCTTTTCAATATAATCGACAGTATTCCCCCTTTTCAATATGGCCGACAGTATCCCCCCCTTTTCAATATAGACATTATTCCCCCCTTTTCAATATGGATGACAGTATTTTTACCTTTTAAATAGGGCCGACAGTATTTTCCTCCTTTTTAATATGGCCGGCAATATTTCCCCCTTTTCAACATTGCTGACAGTATTTCCGCCTTTTCAATATGGCCGACAGTATTCCCCCCTTTTCAATATGGCCGACAGTATTCCCCCCTTTTCAATATGGCCGACAGTATTTCCCCCTTTTCAATATGGCCGACAGTATTCCCCCCTTTTCAATATGGCCGACAGTATTCCCCCCTTTTCAATATGGCCGACAGTATTCCCCCCTTTTCAATATGGCCGACAGTATTCCCCCCTTTTCAATATGGCCGACAGTATTTCCCCCTTTTCAATATGGCCGACAGTATTTCCCCCTTTTCAATATGGCCGTGAGTATTTCCCTCTTTTCAATATGGCCGACAGTATTTCCCCCTTTTAATATGGCCGACAGTATTTCAGCCCTTTTAATATGGCCGACAGTATTTCCGTCCTTTTAATATGGCCGACAGTATTTCCGTCCTTTTAATATGGCCGACAGTATTTCATCCTTTCAATATAACCGATATTCTTAAGCAATTGATCTCTGTGGAAACATTTTCCATCAAGTGTGATATTCTCATATCATTTCTCTCCATGCATTGCATGTTCTCAACCCTCACTAACCCTAACCAAGTTTGGTTCACTTCCAAACGTCAATTTTCTTGATTACCATTACACATATTTTCGACTTCATCATATATAATCATTATCAATTGATTTGAACTGAATGATTCAACTTTTAATTTTCTAACTTCGATTTTTTTCATCCAATTTTTTATCACATGGAAATAGTTTTTTGTCCAATTGTTTATGAATTTGAACCCCTATCTAAAATTTTAAAAACATTTTCATTCCTAATCATTCAGATTGAACAAATGTATCTTATAAATATCTGTTATTGTTCACCAGATTTGCTAATAATATTAATCAGTTCTCATTAATATCAAATCTCTCCATACTCTATTGTTATTTCCATGGAAGTTCCAATCTCTGGTTCCTCCCTGTAAAACATTCGCAACAAGAACTCATCTTCCTACCACAACTGCAATAAACTTTCCTTTCTTCCTTCATATACCTCAAACCAAACAAGATTTCCATGAACAATTTCTTCCTAAGAACTTCCTCTCTGTAAGACACATTAACACGGGACTTCTTCCCCACAGAATACAAGTTCAATGTTAACAAATACTTGTTGAGTTGTCCTCTTAAGTAATTAAATTTTGTCCATCCCATTCATCATTTTCAATCCTTTCATAGTATTGTTCATCATTCAATTGACAATCTCCTTGACAAACCTTATCCTCAAGTGGATTTTGGCCTTGGTAAATGGCGACACATTAGTATATAAAAAAAAAACATTTAAAAAAATGTCTTTTTAAAACAATTTAAAAAAAAAATTTTCCTGTTTTTTTTTTTTTTAATCCCAAAATAATTTGTTGCAAAACAGATTAGTTAAGATTCTCCAATCAGAAAAGTTCAGCCAAAATCTATGAAATTTATGGAATTCTCAAAATCTATGAAATTTATGGAATTCTCAAAATCTATGAAATTTATGGAATTCTCAAAATCTATGAAATTTATGGAATTCTCAACAAAAAAAAAAATGTCCACAAATTTTTTGTCCAAGAATCAAAACTATTATTTACAAATTTTCCATTTTTTATTTTTACTGTCAGATTTTTATACTTATGGATGGACTAAATAATGTTTATATATTTTTCCATTTTTTTCTGAACACAAGCCAAGTTTTATAATACCAAGTCAACAGTAACAATGGAATTACAGACATCAGATATAAAATCTAGATTTAAATAAGTGATCCCAAAAAAATCGTCTGTAAATGTGTAAGAGAGTGACAGAAGAAAAACAATGAATCTCGAGAAGCCAGCAGCAGAATGAACGAAGAGGAAAAAAATACTGAAAAGAAGCAAGTGAAAGAAAGTAGAGATAAGAAATCAAGATTATGTGCATATATTCTATTTTTACAACTGGTTTAGTATCATAAGACTGGTCTAGTGTTCAGGAGATATGGAAAAAATATCAGTCAATTTGGTCATCTGTCAATGTAAAAGTTTAAATTTCATAAATGAATGTTTGCAGTGTATTTGTGGAGGATGTCAAACCAGGTGGAGTGGCGGACATTAGGTTGAGAGCAAAGCATTCAGCTGACTGATGATCTTTTGAATGTCCGTCACCGTCCATTCTGGAAGCGGACGGCTCTGTTTGTGCATTTCCTCTAACTGGTGGGTTCCATTTTGTAATAAATTCACAATATTTCTATATTCTGCATCCCATACGCTCGGGGTCGATCCAAGTTTAGATTTCTTTTTCACTGGCTGTGAAACAAAGAAAGAGAAGTCGATCAGAATAAGGAGATATTAAAAACTCTCGGTGCTTTTGTTTTTATTATTACACCATCAAGAAAAGGGTTAGGGTTAGGGTTTAAGAAAAAGGCATCTGGTTATGTTTTGTTTTAAACAACAACGAAAATGCTGCATGTTAAGTTAAATAAGGAAAATGCTACATGTTAAGGTGAATAAAGAAAATGATACATGTTAAGTCAAATAAAGAAAGTGCACATGGTAAGTTTGATAAAGAAAATGCTACATGTTAAGTTAAATAAGGAAAATGCTACATGTTAAGGTAAATGCTACATGTTAAGTTCGGTAACGAAAATGCTACATGTTAAGTTCGGTAAAAAGAAAATGCTACATGTTAAGTTAAATAAGGAAAATGCTAAATGTTAAGGTGAATATGGGGGGAAATGCTACATGTTAAGGTAAAAAAAGAAAATGCTCCATGCTAAGGCAATAAGGGAAATGCTACATGGTTACGGTGAATAAAAGGAAATGCTACATGTTAACCTAAAAAAGGAAATGCTACATGGTAAGTTACATAAAGGAGGGGGGAATGCTACATGGTAAGGTTAATAAGGAAAATGCTACATGGTAAGTTAAATAAGGAAAATGCGACATGGTAAGGTAAATAAGGAAAATGCTACATGGTAAGGTAAATAAGGAAAATGCTACATGGTAAGGTAAATAAAGAAAATGCTACATGTTAAGTTGAATAAAGAAAATGCTACATGTTACATTAAATACTTGAAGGAATGCAATGGAAAGTAAGTGTCTGAGAGTGAATGTTATCAAGACCAAAGTGATGATCAATGGTTGTAGTGTTGGAAAGGCCTCAGAAAGAGGAAAGTTTCCCTGCTCAGTTTGTGGAATGGCAGTGGGGTGCAACCCAATTTTTTGTGGTATTTGTAAGCATTGGGTACACAAGAAGTGCAGTAGAATTACTTGTAGTTAGAGTGCAAGTGTAAAACAATGGAGACGGATGAGAACTAAAGTGTGGAGAAAATATATTTGTATAGCGAGGTTATTGATGTTGCTGAGAAGTTTTGTTACCTTGGTGATACCATTGGAGCACAGGGAGGAGCAAGTGCTGGTATGATTACAGCAGTCAAGAGTGGCTGAAGTTCAAGAAACTTCTGCCATTACTAAGCAGCAGAGCAGTACCACTGCTGACCAAGGGGCAGTTGGCAGGGGAAGGCTAAGGCAAAAATGTGAGGAAGTTATAAGGACGGATGGTAAGGTATGGTAAGATATTGCTTAATGGCACATCAACCCTTTTCGGGTCATTTCATGCAAAATCTAGTCATTTTGGTGAAGGTTTTTATGCTTCAAGTTCTTTATATCTTCAATGTTTAATCATGGTTTTTGGTTTGGTTGTTTTGTTTAATGGCATATCAACCCTTTTAACTGATATTTTTACCTTCAAGTTAAAATAGGAATTATCTCCCTTACATTTTGAGCTTTTTAGGTAATTACTTAAAATTATATACGGTATAATCACGTTGACACACCGGTTCCTGTTAGATCACTGACATTGAGCCTGGCCAGTACTAAATGGGTGACCATTTGAGAATACTAGTTGCTGTATGTGGCCTGGAGAGGACATAGGATCCACCAGGTTCTATCATGCCAACTGAAAAGTTAGAGCAGATAGAGTATCTGTCTGACTCTCCAACGACATCCCTTGACATTATGAGATATGGATGGATTTAAAATTGTCTCCATTGTAATCATCTCCTTGGCTGCAATAATTATTTTCCAAAAGAAACTGAAGTGAATTACGCGTTTTTAGTGTAAATAGCTGCAAAGATAAAATGCAAGAAATTGCAAGTCAGAATCAAATATTGATTTGTCAGATCTATTGCGATTTAGTGGTAAAGCCACGTGGTAGGCCACTTAAGACATGGAGGGGATCAGTTGATAACGGCGACCTGATCCTGGCGGGTGACACAAGTGAAACGGCAACAGATAGAAGTTGGAAGTCATTCACGTAATGTCTGACCTCAGCATGAGACAAGATGAAACATGAAAAAAATAATAATAATAAATGCCATCTTTTAGAAGCACCTGAATAACCAAATATAAGCATACCTCTTGTACATCCAAGTCTTCTGAACATGCTACAGGGATTTTTACATGTTTCTGAAACAGTATACAACAATGTTTTGATTAAAAAAAAATTTAAACAATTTCAGACTCAATTTGTTTTTATACTGAAATTGTTTAGCAATCTATATTGTTAATACCATCTTAATATTTATAACATGAATTTGTATGTCACCCACATATTAAGAAAACGGGACATTTTAGTATAAACACTACTATAAAGGTACGCTTAGATTTACCTAAGGATGAGAATGAAGGGAGATAACTCATATTTTATATTGAAGAATATAATTGTTGTCTAAATCATCATCATCATCCGGTTTTGATATTTAAGGTGCTGTGAGTGTCCCAGACCCCGGGTAGGCAACACCAGGCGACGTCTCACATCTGCACTCCATGCGGTTCAATTCATAGGGTTGATATCAGTCATATTTCAAGCAGTCAAGTCACTTTGTCCGCACTCAAGCCAGGTTTACCTTGATCTTCCACGTATTCTCGAGCCTGGGGTATCCATGCGTGTTATTGCGTTGATGCAGAAAGTAGCATGCTGTACATGGCCAAACTACCCGAGATGCCGAACACGTAAGGCATCCAACATCTCACCAATACCAAGTTTCTGATAGAGCACAGCTGAAAATATTCTTTCTTCTAATTTGTTACCTCATGTGCAAACAAATAAAAACTAAATGACTTCACTGCATCCGAGACAACGGCAGGTAGGTACAGTAGTTGGAATTAAATTATTTTGATTTTTGCATTTTTCTCAAATGAATGATCACATCTCCATATAAAGATTCATCCGTTTGATGAAGTTAAAATTGTTAGTGATCTTTGAATAAATGCTGAATTGGCTAAGGACACAACAATATAAGGTGCTGAAGATTGTACCATAAAATGCGGTCTAAATTGTTATCTATAGTCATGTGATATTATTTAGCCAATCAAAATCATTGATTCTCACAATTGTTATCATTTGAAATTTGGAAATTACTGCAATAAAACTGCACCATTTTATAAAACTGTGCGGTTGATTGCGACATTTTTATCAAATTCTGCGTTTTATTCAAAATCATATTTACCTGTTCAGATTCGGAAATGATTTTAGCACTTTCTGGAAGTTGGATCAGTTTATTAATATTGGATGTTTGCATTTGAAGGTAAGCTTTTTTATTGTAACTTTTTCCAACACTATACGGCTTCTGCAGAGTAAAAAAATGAAAAAAACAAAACAATTATAATGAGAGATGATTATTACAATCACTTATTTTTATAACAAACGACTGATGATAACGACTGCTAAACACTCTATTTACACGTTTAGGTCTTATCTTCATCATTGTGGTCAAGACGATTCACTGCATCTTCACAGATTAATTATTGCTGTCTTATCACGTTTCTTCACTGTCATCTCGTCCTCTCCATTACTTTGTGGGTGGCTTTTTAGACCAACTGCAGATCTGCATGGCCTGTAGCATAAGTGGTAGACAAACATACTTTCCACAACATTTATGGGGTCATCTTTGAGATTTGTTTCATGTGGCTTTTAAGTCTGGAGTTAGGGTTAGGGTTATTAATTAACACTTCTACCTGAACAGATCATTCTACCCCGTCGCTGAAATAAAAGGGTTCAGTTCAAAATTCTGTGTAGGTTCCCGAATTTGACAGAAAGATTCCATAGTTAAAGAAAGTCGAAAGTTATATCAGCCGAAATGTGAAAAACAGTAGTCTGAATAATCCAAATATTAAAATATATGAATCCTCATCTCAAAAATTTCTGAAACAAAAAAACTTGTTGTTTTCAACAATTAAAAAAAACACAACAGAATTCAAGTGAAAAGTTTGAAAAAGTCGACTTTTTCTTCTTACCCTGTTCAGAAAGGCAACTGCAGCATCCTGAAGGATTCTTTCTTGATTTTCATCGGCCACCTGTAAGCATCGAGGTACCAAAGTCTCAGATGACGTCTCTTGGGCAAACAATGCAAAAGATTCCATCGCTCGGTGGTGGATGAGACAATTGGAATTGAGAAGAAGACAGTGAAATGTCCGAGGAACATTGTTTTCCATAGGTTGAATAATCTGAAATGGGCATTCACTTATTTTATTTTGAAGATATCAAATTATTTATTCAACGTTTCGAATGAATGGATAGAAAGAAAAGTTTAAAGGTTTATTGTGAAATATAATTCAATCTTTGCATAATTTCTAAACCTGGCTGTGTGGGCCATCGCTTCATCCTGCTGAAATAATGTCAGATGGGAATAAGTTTAAAGGTTTATTGTGAAAATGAGTTCTAAGAAGTTTTTTTGTCTTTCAATCTTTGCATAATTTCTAAACCTGGCTGTGTGGGCCATCGCTTCATCCTGCTGAAATAATGTCAGATGGGAATAAGTTTAAAGGTTTATTGTGAAAATGAGTTCTAAGAAGTTTTTTTGTCTTTCAATCTTTGCATAATTTCTAAACCTGGCTGTGTGGGCCATCGCTTCATCCTGCTGAAATAATGTCAGATGGGAATAAGTTTAAAGGTTTATTGTGAAAATGAGTTCTAAGAAGTTTTTTTGTCTTTCAATCTTTGCATAATTTCTAAACCTGGCTGTGTGGGCCATCGCTTCATCCTGCTGAAATAATGTCAGATGGGAATAAGTTTAAAGGTTTATTGTGAAAATGAGTTCTAAGAAGTTTTTTTGTCTTTCAATCTTTGCATAATTTCTAAACCTGGCTGTGTGGGCCATCGCTTCATCCTGCTGAAATAATGTCAGATGGGAATAAATTTAAAGGTTTATTGTGAAAATGAGTTCTAAGAAGTTTTTTTGTCTTTCAATCTTTGCATAATTTCTAAACCTGGCTGTGTGGGCCATCGCTTCATCCTGCTGAAATAATGTCAGATGGGAATAAGTTTAAAGGTTTATTGTGAAAATGAGTTCTAAGAAGTTTTTTTGTCTTTCAATCTTTGCATAATTTCTAAACCTGGCTGTGTGGGCCATCGCTTCATCCTGCTGAAATAATGTCAGATGGGAATAAGTTTAAAGGTTTATTGTGAAAATGAGTTCTAAGAAGTTTTTTTGTCTTTCAATCTTTGCATAATTTCTAAACCTGGCTGTGTGGGCCATCGCTTCATCCTGCTGAAATAATGTCAGATGGGAATAAGTTTAAAGGTTTATTGTGAAAATGAGTTCTAAGAAGTTTTTTTGTCTTTCAATCTTTGCATAATTTCTAAACCTGGCTGTGTAGGCCATCGCTTCATCCTGCTGAAATAATGTCAGATGGGAATAAATTTAAAGGTTTATTGTGAAAATGAGTTCTAAGAAGTTTTTTTGTCTTTCAATCTTTGCATAATTTCTAAACCTGGCTGTGTGGGCCATCGCTTCATCCTGCTGAAATAATGTCAGATGGGAATAAGTTTAAAGGTTTATTGTGAAAATGAGTTCTAAGAAGTTTTTTTGTCTTTCAATCTTTGCATAATTTCTAAACCTGGCTGTGTGGGCCATCGCTTCATCCTGCTGAAATAATGTCAGATGGGAATAAATTTAAAGGTTTATTGTGAAAATGAGTTCTAAGAAGTTTTTTTGTCTTTCAATCTTTGCATAATTTCTAAACCTGGCTGTGTGGGCCATCGCTTCATCCTGCTGAAATAATGTCAGATGGGAATAAGTTTAAAGGTTTATTGTGAAAATGAGTTCTAAGAAGTTTTTTTGTCTTTCAATCTTTGCATAATTTCTAAACCTGGCTGTGTGGGCCATCGCTTCATCCTGCTGAAATAATGTCAGATGGGAATAAGTTTAAAGGTTTATTGTGAAAATGAGTTCTAAGAAGTTTTTTTGTCTTTCAATCTTTGCATAATTTCTAAACCTGGCTGTGTGGGCCATCGCTTCATCCTGCTGAAATAATGTCAGATGGGAATAAGTTTAAAGGTTTATTGTGAAAATGAGTTCTAAGAAGTTTTTTTGTCTTTCAATCTTTGCATAATTTCTAAACCTGCTGAAATAATGTTGGATAGGAATAAGTTTCAGGCACAAATAATATCTCTAAAGTAATGGTGGAAGTTCACATTAATCAGCAACATCGTGATATTCGGTTGAATGTTTATTTTATATGCTGGCATGTGTTGGACGACTTTTAGAAATTAACTTCCAAACTAACCTATCTCTGGCCAGGTCTTTATTTATCCTCCTTTTTTATTTGGATTAATCGGACTACTGTTCTCATCTTGAGTGTTATTCTCACAACGTTTTGGCCAATGTAACTCCTGACCTTCTTCAGGTGTATCTTGTTGAACACTGGAATCTTTCTGTTGAACTCGGGAATCTGTACGGAATTTCGAACAGAACCCTTTATTTAATAACAATTTAGACTGCATTTTATGGCAAAATCTTCAGCCTTATATTGTTGTGTCCTTAGCCAATTTAGAATCTGGATTTATTAACGGGGGTATCATGCTCTCCTAGAAATTTTAAGTAATTCCTAATTGTATTCTTAGTATCGCTACCCGCACTAAGGATTGAACCTTCAATCTCCAGAAGACTGTCGCTTACAACTGATTGTTACTTAGCACTTTAGCCGTTACGCCACGGGTGTTTGCGGACAATTCTAGTATGAATTTTGGGAGCCTTAAATCTATTCTTATTATTTTTTGATGTGCAGTCTTACTACTTATTACTATAGATTATTTCTTATTACTACATATAAGTGACACCTTTCTGGGAATTGAAGGTTCAATCTTCAGTGCGGGCGATACTAAGAATACAATTGCAAATTACTTAAGAGTTCTACCCGGTCATGACTGACGGAACAAAAGCAAGCTATCCCCGTGGATTAAATAAAGGGTTCCATTCAAAATTCCGTACATATTCACGAGTTCGACAGAAAGATTCCAGTGTCTGACAAGATACACCTAAAGAAAGTCGAAGGTTACATCAGCTGAAACGTTGTGAAAATAACACTTAAGATGAGAAGAGTAGTCCGATTAATCCAAATAAAATTATCAATCCTCATCTCAAAAATTGAGAAACGTAACTCTTGTTTGTCAGCCTTTTGTTGGTCCCCCGATTTATAAAATTGGGGGACTTATGTTTTGAGGCATGTCCGTCCGTCCGGATTTTTCTCAACAACCATCCATTGAATTTCTCTGAAATTTTGCATGAAGTTGTAACTTTGATCAGGTTAGAAAGTGACATTCTCCGATTTTTGAAAAAAAATCGGGTTAGACCCCCACCCCATGGGGTCAAAAGGCCCCGAAATAGCAAAAAATGAAATTTTTTGCCCCATAACTTTTCATCCATCCATTCAATTTCTCTGAAACTTGGCCAAAATGTGGAGGCAATTGTTTCTGGATATAAAATGAGCATCCGTGACCTCAGAAAAATTCTGGTTCGCGCTCCCAGGGAGTCAAAGGGGGGTCAAAAATGCCCCAAATTGGCCAAATTTATTGCATTTTATACTCGCCACATCGAGTCACATACAGAGAGGGACCACGCACGCGCGGCTTGTTTCTATTTGTTTCTTCATACAATTCCACTTCCAAATAACAACGTTTCTGCTCTCTCACTCAGCACTTCTGAACATCGTTGTCGTCGTACTCTGCCTTTTAAGCAGGAGAGTCTCCTAATATGCAAATCATATCTCAGCACATAATCCTCACCTTCAGTCATGCACCTTACAGCTTTGGCAAATGGCCGCCAGACATAGTGGACGCTTTGAATGGGGGAAGTGCGGACATTTATCTTTACATTAACCTAAGATTACTAAAAGCATTTTAATAATTGTCTCCAAAAATATCAGGAGCAATGAAACCAGCTTTTCTAACAAACCATAACTTCTTTGCTGTACAATCGACTTTCGCGCAGATCCCTCAAAGTTTCAAGCAGTCAATAATGATAATTGCTGTTGATTAGCATGAAAATGAGCTTCATCACTCATTAATAAAATCATTTGCCTAAAAAATTGCTTCATTCTGACATGCGAAGATACACCACTTTGCATCGTCCTCTGGTCCCAACTGTTACTCAATGACTATATATAGGCTGCCGGTATAGACAACATCCCTGCCGAAATCTATAAATCAGATGGACCACTCCTATGTTTACAACTGCATCAACTTATTGTCAAAATATGGGTACAGGAGGAAATATCAACTGATTTAAGGGATGGTCTAATTACAACCATTTTCAAGAAAAAGGGAGAAAGAACTGACTGTGGAAATTATAGAGGTATTACACTACTATCAATAGCTGGAAAAATCTTAACAAAGAGACTAACACCTCTCGCTGAGTCTGTTTTACCCGAGTCACAATGTGGCTTTTGACCGGCTCGTGACACAAACGCCATGATATTCAGTCTAACATGGGAAGCGAGTGCACTTGGGAGAGTGAGTGGAGGAGTGGAATAAGGAATGGTGTGGAAAAATTTGAAAGTGAACGACGTCATCACGTTGAAGAACTGAAAGCAGCAAGGATAGTGCGCCGCGAAAATCAATTGGTAAATGATAATGTATGCCCGGTTTGTGATAGGATGTGTGGATCTCGAATTGGACTGTTTTCTCATACAAGAACCCACAAATGAAGCCCCTGGTGACCCGTATACTTGATTCGAGTGACGGCCATGATGATGATGATATGTAGGGGTTGAAAAGCCTTCATTTGAAATAAACCTTACCGAATGATTGGCAATGCTAGTCGCATGCCTCTGAGGAGATCAGTTCAGACTGTGCAACAAAGCTTGTCTGACGTATTTCACCGTTCATCAGTCTCCACAGGTCTGGATGACTTTTAGAAATTGGCATCTAAACCACTCTGCCCAGGTCTTTATTTATCCTTCTTTCTCTCAAACCCATCCTTATCACTTCCTCTCATGTTTTCCTTGGTCTTCCCCTGCCAACTGACTCTGTTACCTCAACTGTTCCATATCTACTGACCCAGGAACTCTCATTCATTCTTTCAATGGGGCAATAGCAAAAGAAGTTTTGCACATCCCTCCCTTTAATCTCCAGATTAAATCTTCCTCTGTAGTCACCAGATCCAAGCCTGTCTCACATTACACATTCATCGTAGGATTCTCATATCATTTCTTTCTATGCAACGCATGTCCTCAACCCTTACCAAGCAGATTTCATTTCCGCTGAGTACAATACAACATTATTATGCATTCATATTGTAGTAAAAAGGAAAGGTTTGATGAAGAGTTCTATTTTTAGATGATGCCGCTTTTGAACCAGATAAAACTGGCTTTGGTCGATTTATGTAAACAGCCAGAAAAAGCCGAATGAAAACGAACCGGCATTCCAACAGAAAAAAAATGATGAAACAACATTTAAAGCAAGAAAAACACTCACCGTATGTTTGTTTTTATGAAAAATTATTTATTTTTTGTAGAAAAAAATTAATGAAACAATTTTTATAATTTTTTTTTTTTCACAAGAAAGTCAAATGAAAAAAAAAATTTTTTTTTCACAAGTTAAATTAAAAAATATTTTCGTCGATACTAGTCCAGCTTTTGAACCAGACAAAAACCAAACCGTTTTTTTGGTTAACCTAACTTACTTTTATTGCCTCAGGTAACAGTTATTTGCTGACTATTTTGTTTTTTCACTCCATTTTTTCTCTGTTGGAAATTCTTGACAATTGGCAATTTAAAAATTAATCAATTTACAAGTTAACTTGTCGTCTGCTTTTCTCGTCTTCTGATTGGATAAGCGTTTACGTAAACAGTCAGAAAAAAACGAACGAAAAGTCTGTTTTGTCTGGTTCAAAAGCTGTACCAGTGCCTTTAGATGCGTTCATTTAAAATTATTCAGCCAAGTCGATAAGTCAATTAACTTACCTGGCACATTTTGGCAGCTTCTATTCTTCGAGTCTCTTTTAAGAAATCAGCTACTGCCAACTGCAAGACTTCAGAGTTTTGAAACTGCAGCAGATCAGGTAACAATGGCAGAATCTATCAGTAGATAAGGGTTAGGGTTAGGGTTAGGGTTAGATAAGTCAGAAAAACAAATTCTTGAGTCACGTTTAGCAATTGTTTCATTCAATTGGATAACAACAAACTTTTCTTCATAACAAAATCAACATTTTTCTATATCCCCACCCACCGACGTCTGACAAGTATAGCAGTTTTAATTATACACTTTTTTCTGGTGTTAAGTTTTATTTTCTGGGGAATCTATCACTAAATATTGACAGGCATGCGTGTGTGGCACGATGAGCTTCAAATATACATCATAATTGGTGACCTTGTGTCAATCTTGATAAATGTAAACCTTTTTTTGTATCGAATATCGTCCATTAAAGTTGTGTGTTCTATTTCAGCGATTTTATAAATGTTGGCATTAGACGAGTTTGGATGTAAAAAAAAACAGAATTTGAAGACAAAAAGTGTAGTATCTGTTCCGATGGATACGACAGCCAACAAAGAAGAAGAAAAGGAAAAGCGAATGAACTTACTGAGGTAATTTGCATGAGATTCAGTAATGGAATCAACTTGGCCGAGAGTCTGAGAAGGAAACTCAAGAACAAAGGGTAGAACGGTTGGCCATGTTGATTAACCCCAACTTTCGAGACAAGTGACCACAATATCCCAACTCTCTGAAGAACGAGATGATATAATGTGCAGCCATTCTTGGCCGATTCGATCAACACGGAACTTAAACTCAACAAACACTCAAGCGCACAAACCTAAAACAAAAAACAAATCAGAAGAATTGAGAAACATTTCAACAAACTAGTATTCAAATGAGACCATCATGTCTTGGCTAGATTTGGCAATTAATAACTATTACAATGACGAGGGAGGATTGATATTAGGATTTACAATTATGATTTACAATTATTCGGTTTAACGTCCGTTTGGTATACATTGGACAGCTTTTTTTCTTTTTTTTCCAAAATTTAAGTTTCATTTGTTTTTTAATTAATAAAAGCCACTCAAGGATAAGGGGTGATGAGATAGATGGATAATGGATCGTCAGTTTAATGATGAAGAATATTACGAGAAGGATTGAAAATTATTAATGGAGTGAACAAAGTTAGATTATTTATGCGGACGTTTTTTGACAAGTATTTGTTGACATTGGATTTGAAGACAACGCCCATGTTGTAGTCGGTAGGGAAGCAGTCCATTGTAATGTGTTCCACAGATTTGAAGTTCTTGGAAATAAACTGTTTATGAAAATTCTGCCAGACCCTCGGCACACGGAGGAAGAAAGGAAAGCTCTTTTCAGTTGTGGTAGCATGACAAGTTCTTGCTGTGAATTTCTTACAAAGACAAACCAGAGATTGAGCTCGGTCGAGCATCTTCCACGGAAATGACGATAGAGTAGAGAATGACTAACAGTCTATTGAGAAAGAGGCTATAGAGAAGGAATCATCCTCCACTAGATTGCGAAGTCAATTTGTACTTTGTCAAAGCAATAAAGGGTTCTCTAAGCGGCACCTCCCCAGATGTGGCAGCAGAATTTGCATATGCCTATAAAGTGTCCTTCAGAAATACGGTTTATAGTTCGAAACAATCTGCTGCATGATGAGGGGGGGGGTGTCTGTTGATGCTTTATCAAAAAATAACAAAACAAATAAAAAAAATAAAATAATAGAAAGAATAAAATCTTCTTACAACAGATTTCAAACTTGCGGCATCTGGAAGATTCGTCGAGCAAAACGTATGAATGCGTTTAGCACAACTTTGGACCAATTCTTTCTTCAGTCGTTTGGAGATTTTCTCTTCGAGGTTGGAGAAATCCACACCAGCCCAAAGATTTAAGTGACTTCCGGGCAGAAACATCTGTAAAATCGTCTCCTGGATAAAATATAGAATAGACAATGTATTATTATTGTTACGTCTGGTGTTTACATGTTATCGGTTTAATTTCAACTCAAAAATGAAAGAAGGACGAAGTGGAACCTTTAACAAATTTATTTAACAAAAACACCGATTAGATGAAATGTAGAAAACCGCTGAACGTGAGCTGCTTGTTTTATCGTGAGAGACGTTCCGTTTACTTTTTCAACTGTCATGGCAGACGACTTCTTTTTTTCAAGGGTGATTACTATTTATTTTGATTCAAAGGAAATAACTCGATTCTGTTTTGTTAGGTTGCCCTAACAGAATTAAAACGTTAATATGGTGTCATGGGATGAGCACAAAAGAACATAGGATTACTCATTCAATCCTGGGCATTCTGTTTATTTTTTAACTGTCATGGCAGACGACTTCTTTTATTATATTATTATTATAATAGAGATTTGTTGTCTGTCTATAACCAAAACTATGTCATTGTCCAGGTCACAATTCCCTAAGTTTTTAAATCATATTCTCATTGTTCATGGTTGTATTTGTTTGTGGTTTTATTTAAAATCTCAAACATTAAGAATTATCTATTATTATACTAAAGGGAAGTTAATCAACATTTGTTTCCCTAGGGCTGACAATCTCAGTGAACTGTGAGTGTTTTAAGTACCTCATAGGTAGCGGTCTAGACACGAGCCGTTGGCTGACAGGCCTGACTCTGCCGAAGTCCAGATCAAAAAGGAGTGAGCAAACGAGAAGTCACCTTACTTCCAGCAATGACGGCATCCTCTCCTTACACAGTGGAAAGGTAGACAACTTGCCTCCACCCCCACCCCTCCCTTATATTATCTAACAGTCTTAATTATTTTAAGAAAAGCTTTCAAATCAATTAAACAAATTACTTTTACAAATGCGTGTCATTATAAGTATTTGCAAACTATGTAAAGTATAGAATACTGCACCCAGGCCTGGGCTCCAGTGATTAGACATGAAAATTGGAATGTAATATTGAAACT
This sequence comes from Sepiola atlantica, assembly GCA_963556195.1. NCBI lineage: Eukaryota > Metazoa > Mollusca > Cephalopoda > Sepiida > Sepiolidae > Sepiola > Sepiola atlantica. The sequence goes on from OY744529.1 coordinate 48,052,350, forward strand.
GGAAGGCGTACAAAGAAGGGTGACAAAACTAATAAGTAAAGTAAAGGAATGCAGTTACAGGGAGAGATTGGACAAATTGGGATTGACTACTTTGCTGGAGAGAAGAATGAGAGGTGATATGATTGAGACTTTCAAGATAATTAATGGCATTTATAACTATGATGGGCATTTTTTTAGTATTTCTCCTAGATCTGGAAGGTTATTGTCAAGGCAGTTTTCAAAAACTAGATCTGTTAACCAGTTATGTTTTTTTGCTCACAGAGTAATATGTTTTTGGAATAAGTTGCCAGATCGGATTAAGAACAGCAATAGCTTGGATCAGTTTAAGATGAGGTTGGATGAATTCAGAGAAAGTGGTAGGAAGGAGAAATTGAGGGGGCACTTTTGGGAGTTGTCGAATGTAATATTTAACAGAAATTGATCTGGATACTGTATTAAGAGTTTAATTTTTTTGTCTTTTTGTTTTAACAGTTGAATTGAGAAGATAGTTAATGGGGAGATGCCCAAGGAGGCATAACAAACAAACAAATAATAATAATAATAACAAATAATAACAATAATAATAACAAATAATAATAATAATAATCTATAATAGTAATAATAATCTATAATAATAATCATAGTAATAATAATAATAATCTATAATAATAATAATAATCTATAATAATAATAATAAATAATAATCTATAATAATAATAATAATGATAAATAATAATAATCTATAATAATAAATAATAATCTATAATAATAATTTATAATAATAATAATAATAATAATCTATAATAATAATAATAATAATGATCTATAATAATAATAATAATAATAATCTATAATAATAATAATAATAATAAATAATAATCTATAATAATAAATAATAATAATAATAATAAATAATAATAATAATAATCTATAATATGCAATGTGTGCATATTTATGTTTTGTCTGTTGCACCTCATCATATTAATACTCTAACCCTAACCTATTTTGTTGTATTAATGTGCACTTTAAAAATTTGTTTTTAGTTTTTTTTTTATATACTTTTGTTCACCGCAAGCAGAGCATATTAAAATATTGCTGGTGAAGCATCAGGGGCTACTGTGATTAGGGGCCAGATTTATAGGTGGGCAACCTGAGTGGGAAGTTGTGCAGCAAGATGTTTGTTCACATTGCATTTAAATTTTCTGCATGTTGGTACGGTTGGAACAACAGGGAGCAGGGATGAAATTCCAAAGCCAAGGAAAGAAGCTTTTAGAGTAGAAAATCTCCCGGTATTTATGGACCTCTACAGTGAAGGGGTGAGATTTTGCTGCTAGTCCAGGGTATTTTCATTGAGCGGGTACAAGTGCAGTAAGTTTATCGGAGCATGTTCTGTGGAAGTACTTGTAAAGCAAGCATAGGAATGCAACACTTATTTTAGCCAGGTATGTTATACATAATGTTTTGAACAATAATTTTGTTACCCTCCACCCAGACAATGCTGGGTGTTCCTTCTAATATATCTATATAATACTAAAACTCGGAAGACCGTGTATTTTTATTTGACAGATGGAATGGGATAAGTTAATCCCAAAATCAAGAAAAAAACTATCTGAAATAATTCATTTAAGAGTTATCTCACTTAATCCGAGAATAATCTTCTGATGTATTGGGTCGGAAACTAAATTCCTGGCAATTTTTTTTAATTTTGAAATCTATTGTGTTTACAAATTTAAGTTTATTTTTTTGAGAATTCTATTTTGGATCATTTTGTAATCTATTGTTTTGTTTTTCGAGTTAATTTAAGTTAATTTTTGTTTATTTTCAGATCATTAAAATGAAATATCCAGTTAAGAAATTGAACATTTTCAACACCACTGATATGACCGTGTCGGGTTATTGAATGATGCTTGAGTGGGTGCAATTTTGAATATGTGAATGTGATTTAACAAACAAAAATATGAGAAAGAATTTGACTGAGGAAAATTAGTATGGTCAAGAATTAAATATTTATTTACTTTTTACAATTGGAAGAGGATTTACTAATTGACACTTATAGTGGGAACTGAAACGATAATGGCATCACAGAATGTCTGTCTCTTGTTGGAAGCTAAGGGGACGTAACTCTCTAAATTCTCAAGGGGAATAACTCTTTATCTCTTTTTACTATGTGTATTTTCTTTTCTTAGGTAGAAATGCTTTTTAGCTAACCTCGTTTTTTTACTTAATTTTCTTCTTTCTTTTTGATTTCTATGAACGAGGTATTGAAAGATGGGAAGAAGTTGTAAACAAGGGAGAATACATTATCGATTTATTAGTTATTATTTTTTTTATTAAACTTGTTAAATTTTATTTAAAAAAAAACGCCAACTGAATAAATAGTTCATTGTTTGAATGTGAATAAATATTATTTTGATATAAAAATGTCGCCTATGCTTGATTGATATTATCAAAAAATGTCACACTTAACGGAATAGGTACTATATTATTATTTATAACTTGAAAATTTAAAATTATAGAAATTAAAAAAGAAAAGGGGTTCAGGGTTTGGAGCAGAAGTACACAGAGCTCATCATTCATTATTGTGGGTATTCTAGTACTCGGTTATAGAAGATGGTTATTTTTGTGCTCTCGTTAAGTTAATAGAATGAGTCTTTTCATGTTAAAGATACTCAAATTGAAATTCTGTGCTCAACATACTTGGTGTTCAGGAGATTGAAACTTGAAAAGTCTGCAGAAAACGAAGTGAAGGAATTGATATGAGAGTGAGCGTGACGATGCCATTGCATGACACACATCAGCCAATATCTTCACATGCTGGTGACACAGGTCGGCGCTACCATAACTGGAAAACAACACAAGACGAAATACCTACAGTATAATGCAAAAGTAATTAACATTTAATGACTCACAGAATATATTACAAATATTAAAACAATTTCTGATAATTTACCTAACATTAAAATATCCATGGGCTCATCATCATCATCATCATTAATGTAGAATCAAAGGGTTAAACATACATCATTATCATCATCGGTTTAGAGTCAGTTTTATATGTTAGTTTGTAGAAACTGACTTCCAAAGAAACCTATCTCTGACCAGGTCTTTATTTATCCCTATTTCTCTTGCTCATTCTTATCACTTCCTCCAGTGTTTTTCTTGGCTTTCCCTTATAAAATGACTCTGCTACCTCAACTGTTCTACATCTACATGTAAGGAAGCAACACACAAAACAAAACGAAAATCCTCAGGTGTCAAAAGCAAATGAACAAAAAAGCAAATGAACAAAAAAAGCAAATGAACAAAAAAAGCAAATGAACAAAAAAGCAAATGAACAAAAAAGCAAATGAACAAAAAAAGCAAATGAACAAAAAAGCAAATGAACAAAAAAAGCAAATGAACAAAAAAGCAAATGAACAAAAAAGCAAATGAACAAAAAAGCAAATGAGCAAATGAACAAAAAAGCAAATGAACAAAAAAAGCAAATGAACAAAAAAAGCAAATGAACAAAAAAGCAAATGAACAAAAAAGCAAATGAACAAAAAAAGCAAATGAACAAAAAAAGCAAATGAACAAAAAAAGCAAATGAACAAAAAAGCAAATGAACAAAAAAAGCAAATGAACAAAAAAGCAAATGAACAAAAAAAGCAAATGAACAAAAAAGCAAATGAACAAAAAAGCAAATGAACAAAAAAGCAAATGAACAAAAAAGCAAATGAACAAAAAAGCAAATGAACAAAAAAGCAAATGAACAAAAAAGCAAATGAACAAAAAAAGCAAATGAACAAAAAAAGCAAATGAACAAAAAAGCTGGAGAAAGAAGAGAATTTTAAAAAGACAGTGGAAATTCTCTTCTTTCTCCAGCTTTTTTGTTCATTTGCTTTTGACACCTGAGGATGATTCGATGAAGAATCAAAAACGTTCATGAAACCTGTGAAATGGACATTCACCAACTAGACAGACCCCATTTTTTTTTTTTACACGCATACTCTTACTCTCCATTACTTTATATTTTTTCAAATTTTGAATTTTGGCTTTTCCACTGCCAACTTATCCATCTATGTAATTCCTCTGATAAGATTTTAATCTTTGAAAAGCCTTGGCTTAAGGAAAGAAAAATAAACATTTTTTTTACCGAGTACACCTTGCATTGAACAATCGAAGTTGAAATAGATTTGTCATTCGTACATCTTTATCTTTCTTCTTTCATTTATCTTATATATATATATATGTAAACTTAAGTACAAATTACCTTAAAATCACAAAATGTTAATTTATAAATTACTAACTGTACCTACTCTACGTTGCTCAGGATGCAGTGAAGTCATTCTAGTTTTTAATTTTCATATTTAAGGTAGAAAATTCCAATTATATTATTCAATTCAAAATGAGCTATTCTGGTTGCTGATTTTTATTTTTAGGTGATTATTTAAAAATGTTTCATATTAATAATCATCTGGACCAGACAGTCATCTTTTTAAATAAACTGTAGCGAAGTATGTTATTATATTGCCAATAACACGAGACAACAATAGCAAATGAAAATTGTCTGTTTAAATGTTAACTTTGACTTTGAAAATCCGACATTATATGCTGGATTTTAAATTATTCTTTATGTTACATACATTTCTTAACAAAGTCTGGTTGGATTTACCAATATAATTTTTCATTTATTTCTTACTTATAGGAAGATTTTTAAAGATGTTCTGTACATTCTACAAACAAAACAAAGATTGAAAATAAAAAGAAAGTAAAACTATAAACTATGGCAGACTTACCGACCAATGAAAACAAAGATTGAAAATAAAAAGAAAGTAAAACTATAAACTATGGCAGACTTACCGACCAATGAAGCACCAAATGTCTGAAGAGAGAATTTTGCAGTGGATATTTGGCTGAACCAGATTCTTTAAAAGAACATTTTCCTAAAAGATTGAAAAAAAAATAAGCAAAATAAATCGATTCAGAGAAGTTCTGATGCAAAAAATTAGTCGTCTTTTTAGTTTCTTCAGTTCAATAAATCCGATAAATACTATATATAAAGTGTGACAATAGAAACGCAAACTTACCAGCTGAAAAGCGAATGAGATGTTTCGCATGTCGTGTGTGCCCACCAACCAGAAGAAAAAAGAAAAGGCTTCTATTCACAATGGAAGATTTTTATAGTTGGGACTGATTTGCATACGTGAATAACTAATTTGCATGTCTGGAAACCAACTGACTTAAAAATAAGGACGAATTGAAAACAGGAAGTCGTGTCCCCTAGAGAGCAGAGAGAAAAGAAAGTGTTGATGCTGGAAATTGATTACGTGTTATTTCAGCATTTGAGGAAACAGGAATTCTGCTTCAAGTTTGGATTGCGATTATGACCTTTTTTTTACAGTCAGATTACATAAAGTAAAGTTTATATCCCTTCCTACACTGGTGCTCGATAGCTTACTTAAAAAACAACAACACATAAATCTGTTTAGTTATTAGTTTTTGGCACATACTGGTCTATGTTATTAAAAACAAAATTTTATTTTTGATCAATTTCTTCATTTTTAATATTTAGTTCTGCTTGATATTTTCCTTCAAAATAGTCATAAATAACGTGAGTTGGAGGAGATTTCACTCTCATAGTCAGATCTACTACCACTGCCACCCATGTACACCAAGAAGGTATTTCATGAGACATATTTCAACAATTGTAAGTTAAATACTATATATTTTTATACAAAACAAGTTACGTTCTCTCTACCCATATGTTTTTTCTTTGTGATGCTTTCTGATTGGATAATCCAAATAAATTTTTTTTAAATAACTAATTCGCATGTCAGGAGACCAAGTGACTTAAAAATAAAGACGGATTGAAAACCGGGAGTCGTGCATCTTAGAGAGCAGAGAGAAAAGAAAGTGTTGGTGCTGGAAATTGATTACGTGTTATTTCAGATCATTTTTTCATACTTTTTGGTGAGGATACTTATTTAAATCTGCTGCGTAAGTATAAGCACTGAAAAATGTTAGAGAAAAAATAAATATACATAAAACATTTTATTTCTCGGTTTACTTACAATAATTTTAAAGTGTCCTGCTGGCCAGCTACCAATGAGACCACATATGTTGGTACAAAAAAAATCATACAAACTCCTTTTTCTACAAGAAAATGTATGATAATAAATTGACAACAGTTTCATCAAATAAAATAGAATTCACAACATGAAAAAAAAGGCGCTTCTGTATCATTGGGGCAGATAAAATTTCATCTCTAATTTAGAAGAGTCTGTTGAAAGGGGAGATAAGTCAAACTGTTTTTTCGTTATTGTAATCATAACCCATAAGGAAAATCCAGAGAATTAGTAAGAAAATAAATTTTTTAAAAGGCTACTTATACAGTTTATGGACTGGACTGAAATAATAACATAATTTAGAACGCCATTCTTAACATTGGAAGTTGGGGGTTGATTAACTATTCTGTTTATTAAATTGTTAGGTGAAAGTACAGAATAGTTAATCACCCCCCACACCCACCTCCACATGTGAAGAATGGCTTTCTAAATTATATCGTTATTATTTCTGCCCGGTCTGTAAACTGCATAAGTACCTTTTTTAAATTTATTTTCTTACTAATTCTCTGAATTTTTCTTTATGGGTTATAGTTGCAAAAAAAAAAAGTTTGAATTATCTCCCCTTTCAAATGACTCTTCTAAAATGAGGATGAAAATTTCATCTGACCAATACAGAAGCACCGAAAAATTAAAAAACACAATATTCTTATGGTGCGTCCATTAAATATGTGCATTAATAAAAGTAATCGTGACAGATTGACGGACCAAAGGACGGACAGACAAAACCTAATGCGCATTCGAAAATGATATTTCAAACTTAAGCCGAATAGACCAACCGATGGATATGTGGTATTTTCGGCGCTTGTGTCAAAGGGGTTGATAATGCAGAAGAGATAACTAGGTTTAACTAAAAATAATAAGCATAAAATGAACAGAGAATTTAGGACGGGGAGTTGTAGAATTTGTTTCAATAGTAATTATTCCTAATTAAAGGTATTTTTGGTGCTTGTGCTGTTCAGCGGCCGTATTAAAAAATTATTTTTTTATAAAAACAATATTATATAATTATTCAGCGTTATATTCTTACTCACTGTACAAAAAAGTAGAAAAAATTATCCCCTAGAACTTTAATTACAAGTATTTTTCCATTCTGCGTATCATAACAGCGATTCGTTCACTAAGCCTCCATCTTCTTTCTTAAGAAGATTTCGAATTATCTGCCCTTGAAATCTTCTTAAGAAAGAAGATGCAGGCTTAGTGAACGAATCGTCAATGTTAATTAGTTTCAAACACATCTTTATTTTTAATTATTAAAAAAAACATAACATTTACGATGTTTATGCTTTTATGCTTATTTGACCAGCCAAATTCTAAAGAAAAATGTTATCACTAACCCAAGTCAGAAACCTTTAAAAATGATATGTTTTTTATTATTAAAGATAAAAATATGTTCAATTTATTCGTTTAATAAATTACCTAAGTTTAGAGCGCTGAATAAATTATAAATTTAGAGCGCTGAACGCTCTAAAATCTCTGTTCATTTTATACTTATTTTCTTAGATTATATTTAATCCATAGATGCGACCCTGACAGGTACTACGACTCCGGGCCAGAGCAGACCTGAGAGCAGTGGTAACTAAAGGGTGGTTCTACACTCCCCAAAGCTTCCAAATCGGGGCTGCACGACTGGGTGGGGTTTAATGTCATTCCCATGACATATTCTTTTTCCCTTTACAGTTCATTACATATTTTGATAGTCTTCAAGAATTATAAAATTGTCTCCATACTGACTCTTTCAAATATATCTTTCATACTATCAGCATCAAAAAACAGTTGTCTCCCGACAAAAGTTACGGCAAGTCAGAACACAAACAAAAATGCATGAAAAGAACTCACATGACTTGTGACAATATATATATATATTATTATTATTATTATTTAATGTATCCACATAAAATGCTATAAGGAGACAACTGTTTTTTGATGCTGATAGTATGAAAGATATATTTGATCATTCTTGAATATATTAGTTTTATGTTCATTTTGTCAATATATTTGAACTTGGTTATTTATATATATATATTGTTTATTAATACAGAAATTTAATACAACATATGGACCAATGGTTTCGAGCACAAAAGGCAAAACCTCTGGCTCTCATCAGCATAGAAAGTAATTGGTGAAAAAATGATTAAATAATATAATATAATACTCTCTCAATGGGCTCACGTGTGTGCCGTTAAATGAATATAATGATGATGTGATCAGGTAGCGTTTGAATGAGGAATTTAAAATTTAAGGTTTCTTAACTGCCTCATTCGAACGCTACCTGAGCACATCATCATTATATTCGTTTAACGGCACACACGTAGGCCAATTGAGAAATCCATTGCAAAACACAGCTAACAAACAAAAACAAAGTAACTGTCATTAACCAATAAGCTATGCCAGTGATAAAATACAGCTTTGGAATTATTGATTGGCCACAAAAGGACATAAATAGATTAGACACTAAAACGAGAAAAATGTTGACAATATACAGGGTAATGTACAGAAACCAGTGTCTACCAAGGCTGTATCTTCCAAGAGGAACAGGGGGTATGGGTCTCTCAGAAATTGACCATCAACATCGAGCCACTATTGTGAGCACCGGCCAATATCTGATGAGCTCCCAGAACCCAAACCTTATGATGGTATGCCAACATCAAGAAACCAGAGCAAGCAGAACAACCTCTATCACAAAACTGGCCAAACATTTTGGACAGGACTGTCTTACAAATGAGGCAGAAACAGACAACAATCCTGCCACAGTAATAGCTCGCAAAAGCTGTCAGAAATACACCAAGACCTTCCATTCCAGAAAACCGGAAGAATGGGCCAACCAACACTGTGCTAAGTATTTCCTAGGTGAATTATCCCAGGAATATATAGATAAGGAAGGCTCTGTAGACTGGCTGAAAAGAGGATCTCTCCACTATGATCAGGAGAGAATGATAATGGCTGCTCAAGATCAAGGCTTGATGACCAATGCCTTTAAAAAGATGAGTGGTCTCAGCAAAAATAACAAGTGCAGGTTCTGCCACACAGAAGTAGAGAGTGTGAGCCACCTGACATCCAGTTGTAAGGTTCTCCTGGGGGATGGCTATTATACAATGCGACACAACGGAGTGTGTAAATATCTTCACTGGACTATTTGTAAAAAGTTGAATATCCAGTGTAGCAGCAAGTCCTGGGAGCATATACCAGAAAGAACAGTTGGAAATAATTTATACACCATCGACTATGACTATGCAATCCCTACAGCTACATATCTAGTAAACGGAGCTGTTAACCCTGACATCGTAATATGGGACAAAAGGGAGAAAGTAGCAATCCTAGTTGAAGTCAGTGTCTCTAATAATGCAGGATTGAACAGAGCAGAAAGGGAAAAGATTACAAAATACCAAGGTCTAATGTACAACATGAAAAGAAACTGGAATCTTAGGAAAATTTCCATCATACCAGTAATTATAGGAGCAACAGGACTAATGAAGAAGAATTTCAAGAGCTATCTGACGAGTATACCCGGTGAACCGAGTGCAAGAGAAATACAAACAACTGCACTTAAAGGGATGGTTAGAATCTTAAAACGATCTCTAGGCTGGAGTGTCTGAAATAGCCGGTGAATGTCTGGCATCCAGTAGGATGCCACATCTCCAGCAAAAACAGAAAGATAAGAAAAAAAAAAGAAAAAGAGTATTATATTATATTATCATTTCTTCACTAATTACTTTCTATGCTGATGAGAGCCAGAGGTTTTACCTTCTGTGCTCGAAACCCTTGGTCCATATGTTGTATTAAATTTCTGTATTAATAAACAAATATTAAGCTCTTAATTCTGATTCCCTTAATTAATTGAGCACTCTACTGAGATTTTCCTACTATTTCACAAAGAATTTATATATATATATATATATATATATATATATATATATATATATGTATTTAGCTTCCTCCCACAACAGTAAGATGTGACAAGGTCGGAAAGTGGGATTGAAAATCCAGCGCCCTAGAGGATGAGCACTCTGACCTACAAAAAATGCCTGAGTAGCCCCATCCTCATTCCCCGATAAGGGGCGCCTCAGGCGATTAGCAATAAACTAACCCCTTCTCAAAGGGTGAGAAGGCAAAGCCTAGGAGGGTGGCCCTCTTAGAACTGCAGAGGAAAATCCCTAAGACCAGCGGAATCAAGGCCCGAAGGCCAAGACGATACCGATCTACGGGGTGTAGTATCCATTGGAACAGATACTACACTTTGATCTCAGCCAAAAGGCCGAGATATAACAATATTAATTTTAAGTAAATAATATTAAATTATTTTTACCTACATAATCCAGCGTTTCAAGCTTTTGCTCTCCTCAGTGTAGGGGATGATAATCTCAGACGGTCGCACGGTTCGGATCCCTGCCACAGAATCAACCTAGACTCCACAAGCAAGCGTCATAACCATACAGCCACAAGACATTGCCATGTCAAGAAGGGAATTTAAGTTCTATTTATTCAAAGGGAGGTTCGCGTACCTCATGCCAGTAGAAAAAATAAATCAAAGTGCTCGATTGGAAAACGAGAGCAGAATATGTTTTATTTACATACTATACAATTAAGATAGCATTCAATGGAATCTGAATCGTATATGTAAATAAAATATATGAGAGAGAGAGATAAAAAAATCCTAACCCATAAAAGTAGGTGATAAACAAAACACACTTCATGAACAAATAAAAAGTAAATGTCTTACTTTTCTGGATTTCCTGGAGCAACAGGTATGGCCATTTTGACATCCAAAGAAAGTTCAACATAACCTGCAAATTTCCGTTCAGAAAAGTTTGTTCAAATAACAATTACTATGCATAATTTTGGTTATTCGAACGACATTTCTCATCTTGAGTGTTATCATCACAACGTTTCGGCCACTGTAACCTCTGGCCTTCTTCAGGTGTATCTCTTCAAACTCGGGAATATTTCTGTTGAACTCGGGAATCTGAACGGAATTTCGAACAGAACCCTTTATTTAATCGACGGAGATAGTATGCACTTGTTCCATCAGCCATGACTGAGAGAAGTCTTCAGTAATTCGCAATTCTTCGTATCGCCCGCACCGAGGAATTAAATCGTCAACCTTCAGATGACTATCACTTAGAACTGAATTTTACTTAGTACTATATTCACAGATCATTCTGTTCAGATTCCCGAGTTCTACAGAAATATTCCTGAGTTCGAAGAGATACACCTGAAGAAGGCCGGAGGTTATAGCGGCCGAAACGTTGTGATGATAACACTCAAGATGAGAAATGTAGTCCGAATAACCAAAATTATGCAAATTATCAAACCTCATCTCAAAAATTCAGAAATAACAACTATGACTACTACTGCAACAAAATAAAAATGATTAGCATAAGACATGGTTTTATCTTCTTCTTCTTCTACTATTATCTACTTATTATATCTTCTTCTTTCTTTCTTCTTCTTCTTCTACTATATAAGGGCAGTTGTCTGTATGTTTGTTTGTATGTTTGTTTGTATGTCCAGCTACTCCTCAAAAACTACTCGGCAAACAGTCAACAAGTTGACATCTTTAAGACCGGACAACACCTGGGAGCATAATATCTCAAAATTACAAAAAAAAAAAATTTCGCTGGAGGTCAATGGGGACAGTTTTCGGGGGCGGGTCTGGGTTTTTTAAACTTTTTCAATGTTATTTACTAGTGATTTTGAAATCAGCCAATGTATTCATGTAACAACTTGATAAAAATGCAAACTCACTGAACATCCTCAGCATCCCTTCTTGCCCCAAATTCTGTCCGGTTGTATCAGGTCATCCCATAACTTCTGTCCGGATGTATCAATAACAGTGAAACAAGGGTTGCTCAATCACATCTGCACCTAGCAACCTAAACTTATTTCTTTTGAAATAAAAATAGTTCTTTGGGGGAGGGGGGGAAGAATGTTTGGGACGCGGGTGGGGGGAGAATTTTTTTTTGGGGGGGGGGGGGGGAATTATCAACATCTTCATCCTGCGGGGGTGCTGATAAAATATAGGACCTGGAGGTTTCTGAAGTATAGGGACCTTTGGGGGGGGGGGGGGGGCGCTTCTACAGTATAGGACCCAAGGGCTTCTGCAGTATAGGAACTAGGGGTGCTTCTACAATATAGGACCCCGGTGCTACGGCAGAATAGTGACCATGGGTGCTTATGCAGTATAGGGACATGGGGTGCTTCTATAGTATATGACCCAGCACCGGGGGGTGCTTCTATAATATAGGACCAGGTGTGCTTCTGCAGTATAGGGACCAGGGGGCTTCTACAGTATAGGACCCAGCCCCTGGGGTGCTTCTACAGTATAGGACCAGGCGGCTTCTGCAGTACAGGGGCGGGGTGCTTCTGCAGTATAGCTACCGGGGCGCTTCTACAGTATAGGACTCAGCACCGAGGGTTCTTCTACAGAATAGGACCCAGCACCGGGGAGGGGGGGGGATGGCTTCTTCAATATAGGACCCAGAGGCTTCGGCGTTGTCCAGGAGAAAAGTGCTAAATGTCCTAGATAGAACTACTGTAGTGTTTCTCTTCAGAATATTGTGCAGATGAAAAGGAGGGGGGGATCGGTAAGAGTGATTTAGTAGTGCTCTGGAGGCCGTCTTGATTTTCTAAATACTCGGCGTTGTCTGGGAGAAAAGTGCTCAATATCCTATTTTGCTTGCGGAGAGGAGGAGGGAGAGCCCCGGGCAACGCCGGGTACCCCTGCTAGTATAATCTAAAAGAAATTTCGGTGCTTGTCCAGTGCAACGGCCGTACGAAAAAATTATTTATTTATGAAAACAATATTATGTACTTAATCAGTGGTATTTTATTGTTCAATGTTGAAAAAAGTAGGAAAAATTATCCACTAAATATCCACTAGATAATTTGCAAGAGCAGATAATCCGCATTTTTTAAAAAACAAAAAAACAATTACATAGATAAAAAAATATAATTTATTCTAATGAGTACATTTAAAATGAAAGTAAATAAAAATAAACCTAATTAGGTTTATTTTTATTTAATTTCATTTCTAACTGGGTTTTTTTAATCTATGTAGTTGTTTTTTGTTTTTTAAAAAATGCGGATTATCTGCCCTTGCAAATTATTTGCCCTTGAATTGTGTTCAACGAAACAAGATGGAAGCATGCTACGATACGGAAAAATACTTGTAATTAAAGTTCTAGTGGATAATTTTTCCTACTTTTTTCAACATTGAACAATAAAATACCACTGAGTAAGTACATAATATTGTTTTCATAAATAAATAATTTTTTCGTACGGCCGTTGCACTGGACAAGCACCGAAATTTCAATTAACAAATAGATTTAATAGATTAATGGAAAAAAAAACTTAATGGATTAACATAAAAATGTTTTTTTTTAAATTTATTTTAAAAAAAGTAGTTTAGTTTATTTGCCCTATAAATTGGGATTGAATATATATTGAAGTACGAGTCTTATTAAATATTTGATAGTGAACAGTGAAGCTGATAGTTTGTTTTTTTTTACATTAAAGGTCACTGCTTATCAAGGCCCAAAGGCCACTCAAGGATAAGGATTAAAGTGTTTGACTGGTGGACAGTGAGACAACACCACGATCACCGGCACGATGGTTGTAGCAGGGCAGGAATTGATTATTTACGGAGACGGTTCAACAAGAGCTTGTTTACATTGGACTTGAAGACGACAATATTGTAGTCGGCAGGGAAGCAGGTTCGCGGCACCATGTTCCACAGACGGACAGTTCTAGGAAAGAAACTCTTTCCATGGAAGTTTCGTTTCATCTTGTGCACACAGAGGGAGAAAGGGAAATCATTGACAGTGGTAGTAGCTAGGCGGGTTCTTATTGTGAATGTTTTACAAAGGTGGAGGGGGACCATAGATTTGAGCTCAGTTGAGCACCTGTCATGAAAATAACGGTAGAGCAAAGAAAGACTAGCAACATCTCTTCTGTGAGAGAGTGACTTAAATTAAATAAAAGTTTTATTTTTTTGTTTTTATTTGAAAGAAGTCTAGTTTATTTATTTATTTATTTTTTTTAACATAGTTCACCCCAAACAAGGCAGGCCGCCACTGTAGACGTAAGGAGCTACTGAGAAAAAAAAAGGGGAGGGGGTGGGGTGGGGTGGGTAAACCTAAATTGAGATCTGCTCAGCGAGATGTCTGTTTACATTAGTTTTAAATTTCTGCATGTCAGTACTGTCGGCGAAACGGGGGGCAGGGAGGGAGTTCCAGTGACCAACAGCACGAGGAAAGAAGCTATTTCAGTAGAAAGCTCTCTGGCATCTGGGGACCTCCACAGTGAATGGATGGGATTTAGTTGATTGTTGAGTTGGTCTAGTGAATTTACGTCGAGGGGGCACCAGAGTAGTCAATTAATCGGAGCATAATCCATTGAAGTATTTGTAAAACAAACACAAGGATGCTACCTATTTGCCCTATAAATTGGGATTGAATAAATATTTGATAGTGAACAATGAAGCTGATAGTTTTTTTTAAAGATAGTGTGTCCCCGAGGACAAACAGGTTATGATTTGATTTGATCATTGGGAAATCAAAATGAGGCTCTCAACTGAAGTTCCTTAATATATGTTAAATTGTAAGTCTCCAAATTAAGTTTTTTTTTTTTATCGCCCCCAAACCAATTTACTTAAATTGAAACAAAGCTTTCTTTTTTTTTCATTTTCATTTGACAGAAAAGCCGTTTTTCAAAAGAAATTAAATCCAAAACAAGAACAGTAATTACACTTAATTAATAGTTCAATTAAAAAAGAATATTTTTGAAGAATTATGACAAACCAATTTGTTTTTTTTTTAAAACTTATCTTAACTTTATAAAATCGCTATCGTCATTCAAAAAAATTTCATCACAGCTTAATATAAAAACTTCCACTTAGGTTGAAAGAAAGTCTTTTTTTTTAATTGTCTATAAAACAAATGAATTTAACTTTAAAAGAATGCAAAGAAAAAGAAAGAAAAACAGGTTTTATCTTTCTATCTCTCCTCCCACTTAAGATACACTTAGACGACGAAGATCATAGAGAAAGAAGGAGGTAATACATTTTTGCTTGTCCGTATGAAAGTCGATCATGAAAGATTAGAAAGGTAACGTCTGATTTTTAAGACAAAAATGGCACACAATCAACTTTTGTTATGAATAGGTTGCGTACAACATATTGTTTAGACAATGAAGGTGCAACCCTGGCATGCATAGATAGAAAGTTTACTGTGTCCTCTTCAATTTCTATGCATCAGGATGCAGGACGTGCACCTAGTAGCATCTTCGCGTCACATAAGAATACTATGGACATTTAATTACGCATTCAATCATAAATCTATTATTATACTAAAGGTGGGGTAATAAACATTTGTTTCCATAAAGCTTTTTTCCTATATAGTTTAATCACACAAAATATGTATTCAAATATTTGTTGGTATTGGGATTGAATAATTGTTGTAAATTATATTCTTAACCCCTCCGCCCACTGGATGATTTTCTTTCGTTTGGCCCAAGACTATTTAAGTGTCTCTTCACTGTTTATTATTTGTTGTCGTTTTCTTTTGTGATTAAAACTTTTACCAAAGGTTAGGGTTAGAGTTTGGTTTGTTTTACGGCATAGCAACCAACTATGGGTTATGTAATGCCGAATAAAAATGCAATTCAAATTATTTAACATTGTCTTCAGAGACAATGAAACGTGAAAAGATGAACTTGCAATTAAATTCTTTGGTATAATCCAACTTCCTTGATGAGGTCTAGAATTTTTGTTACATTTATGTTTTCAAACAAGTGTTTTAAATTTGGGGAGTCGAAATACTTGTTACTGCAGATCTTGACAGTCTATTAATATGTGTTTGACTGTGTAGGCTTGTTGACATGCTATACATATTGGAGACTCCTCTCCTTCCAATAAGTACTTATGAGTGATCTCATCATCATCAACCGGTTTATTTGTTGAATTAGGCCACAATTAATCCTCTGATGAGGGTGGGGCCTGATTGTCTAGTCTCAAAATCTAAGTCTTCCTCTCCACTCCTGTCTTTGGCAAGGCTTGATGGAATCCATACCCATGGCCTTCCTATCACGTTTGACTACTTCCTCCCAAGTCAACTTGGGTCTGCCAGTGGTAATGTTCTCTGCTGGTACATTCAACTGTCGGACTTTAGCAATCCAGCCATCGCTACGCTCAATGTGACCCAACCAACGCAGTCTGTTCTTCCGCATGATGTCCACAAGGCTTTTCAAGTCGACCTGTGAGAGCAGGGATTCAAAAGAAACGTACTGTTCAGGCCTCACCAAACAGATCCATCTGACCATTGCCCTGTCATTACGGCGCAGCTTCCTTAGTATGCCAGCAGAGACAGCCCAAGTTTCTGAGCCATACAACAGCACACTTCTGACACATGAGGAGTATACACGCTCTCTCGTATTTGTTGGCAGGTGTTTGTTTGTCAGGATTGGTAGCAGCTCTCTAAACTTTTTCCAGACACACTTGCAACGTGTAGCTGCCGCGAGTTCACAGCCTCCACCTGATGACAGCACATCTCCAAGATAACAAAAGTCTGTCACGACTTCCAGCTTGTTGTCACCAGTATCCATCTCCGTCAGTGGTCTGCCATCTATTGGTCTTGTCATGCCGGTGCAACGAAAGCACCTAAAGTGAGGATGTCCTTCCGCTCTGAGGTCTTTAGGGAGCTGTGTGAGAAATGGGGCGTTAGACAATATTTCAGAGCAGCGTACCGCCCAAGCGGTAATGGGATCATAGAAAGGCACCATCGAACGATAAAAGCTGTGGCAGCAAGAAGCCAAATTTCGCCCCAAGAAGCGGTCTTTTGGTATAACATGGCGCCGAAGGCTGGCCAAGATGAAATGTCAGTGCCACATCGATCAGTTTTCAAGTATGAATGGCGACATCCACTGGCAATGACTGAGAGAGTGGAACGGGGGCAAGCAAAAATTATGGTGGGTGAAGAGGTGTGGGTGAAACCACCCAATGTCAGATGCACGACCCGCTGGTGAAGAGGAACGGTAACTGATGTACTATCTAACAACAGTGTGTCAGTTAATGGAGTGCCACGTCACGTATTAGATATACGGAGAGTTTCATTACCATCAGATGAAGAGGTTGTTGAAGTCCCCCAAGAAGAACCCGTACGAAGGTCGCAACGTGAACGAAGACGGCCAGCGTGGATGACGGATTATGAAACCGATTATTGATCTTGAAGATCAAGGGCGCATGTGGTTTGAGTTGTCCCCTTTTGCAAATTGGCTGTTTGGAGAATTTGGAAGCTAGATGGCTCTGGTTGACAGTCAATTTGCATAGGTGGGGCAATAAGTAGTATAAAAACTGTACTTTTTTCATTGAGCTTTGAAAAGCTAGGAGAGAGGAGAGTGAGGCTGAAAGAAGAGACGGTGAAGTAAGAATTATTCTTGAACTATTGATTACTGATTGGAAGCGGAAAGAGATTAACCACTGTGGTTTGCCAGTTGGACTTTTATTTTATTATTCTTCACGGATTGACCACAGTTTTACTGCCCCACATTTCATTGTGACTATTAAAATCACCCAACAGTATTAATGGTTTGGGTAATTGGTTTATTAACTCATTCAGCCTGGATTCAACTATGTTTGCACCTGGTGGCAGATAAAGGGAACAAATAGTGATTATTTTATGTAAGGTAACTGATACAGCAACTGCCTGCATGTTTGTGTCAAGTAGCACCTGACTCTGCAGAACTGTATTTTTAATAATTATAGTTGCCCCACCAGAGCCTCTATCTGTTTCTTCTTTTATATAATTGTATACATCATAGTTTTTAATTTTAAATGCACTATATTGCCTGAGGAATATTTCCTGTAGGCAAACAACTGCTGGGCACATTCTCATAAGAACCAGCTCTTCATAATTAGCTTTAGTGCCTGTTATGTTCCATTGTATTATTTTATCTCCCATGGTTTAGATTTTGATTGGGTTTTTTTTTTGTTTAGTTTTTTCCGTGTTTTCCTCCTCTGTCTCCATCATGTTGTTCAGAGCCTCGAATCGGTTTTGAGTCAATTTGACTCAGATTTTTGGCTTTGGCTTCCGAGGTGATTTTTCCTTTTTTTTCTCTGGTTCAGGATTTTTATCTGGAGACTTTTTTTGAAGATCTTTTCGGATCCCTTTCTCTTTCATAGTAGATTCAGGTGTTTGGTTTGGTTTGATTTGTAGTGGGTCATCTGGAATGGGGTAACCCAGTTGAGAGGGTAGAAACCAAATGTTTTCTTCACTCAAATCTACCTGGGTAACCGGTTGAATAGGGGTTTTACTCCAAATATTTTCTTCACTGGGTTCTGCCTCTTTTTGAATGGCAACCGCAATCGGTTGAGTAGGAGGTCTGGGTTCCACCTGTTGTTTTTTAGCGGCAACCGGTTGAGGAGGAGGTCTGGGTTCCACTTGTTTTTGATCTCTAAATTTAGGTTCTTCGTACTCTTTTCTGAGTGTATTTTGAAAAGCTGGCCAGTCTCCCGGTTCAAGCTGAAGTAACCATTCTATCAGTTTTTTATATTTGTTTTCTTCTTTGTTTACTACTGGGGACACAACCTGAGAATATGTCTTCCCTCTAGTTATGTAAACCATTTTCCTTGCTTCCTGAAAAGAAATGCCTTTTGTATACTTGACAGTTAATAATTCCTTTTCTCTTTTCCACTTTTCGCAGATCTTTGCATAAACTGGGTGGTCACCACCACAGTTTGCACATTACACTCATCCATAGAGTGGTCAGAGTCTTTCTCTCCACATTTCCCACATGTTTGCCTGCTGTTGCATTTGGTTTCATGATGTCCATACTTCTGTCAACTGTAGCACCGAAGAGGATTTGTGATGTACTGCTCAACCTTTTCGATAGTATAGCCTATCTTGATTTTTGGAGGTATGGTAGGTGTATCAAAAGTCATCACATAGGTATTCGTTTGTATCGTTTGGTTATCTCTTTTTATAGAGATTCTTTTAGCTTTGGTTGCCCCCTTGGACTTCAGCTCCTTTTTGATTTCATCTAAAGTGCATAAGGAGAGTTCTTGGCTCCTTATCACTCCTTTGGAAACATTTAGGTACTGGTGTGCATAAGCTTTTATTTTTTGGTTATGGAACATTTTTATGCCCAGCAAAAAATCCGCATATCTTTTTTTCTCTACCTTGACCAGGATATTTCCGTTGGCCAGTTTTTTTTTACATTTTTGGCGTCATATGAGACAAAATTATTTTTTCGATTATGAATGGAGATACTGTTGCTAGTTTTGGTTCATCCAGAGCTTCCAGGACAATAAATCTCGGGAATTTGTTCTGGTCACTTCTGTCTTCTTCTCTTTCTGAACTAGAGTCTCTATGGACTCGTTTTGTGGTTCTGTTAGGAGCCATAAGTTTGTTGGGTTTTGATTCACCATTCCTGCTCCCCACCCACCACGGAGCCCACTATGGGAATTGCCAAGGGGGAAACCCAATCGCCTTGACAAGACAGGGCTACAGGAATGGTATACTCAACCCGATTGTGATCACAAGCACCCGTGTTCCATCAATCTCTCTACCCACTAATAGTGAAACGTCCGGGGCACACAGCCATGTTGCGGTCATGTCTCTCACAAGTTGATTTACCCTTGCCACCGCCTTCTAGCACTTATAAACTGGAATGGGTATTGATAACTTTATGTAGTTGATCAATTTTATTATTGGAAACGATCGGGTAAGTTGGAAAAAGAAAAAGTGCTAGAGCAAGACGTAACTAGCCGATTGATCGGATCGGGCCTCTCCGACCTCTCGTCTAGCCGAAGTAAGGGCCGAAGTGTAGTGTTGCAGGTCACGTGACCATTTAGGCAACCAGGCCACGCACCGTTCAGCCACCAGGATCCTGTCCGAAGACGTCACGGGTCGCCACCCACGGCAAACAGGTGTACCCGTTTTCGGTAGGGGGGGGGGGGGGTTACACCTCTGCATGGGGTTGCAGTTGGCGAATTCGCGGCCCCGCCGACAGAGGTTAGGATTAGGGTTAGAGGTTAGGGTTAAAGGGTTATTAGTAAAAGGTATTCTGGTCTTTTATTATTCTGTCTCACTACAGTTATGTTTTTAAAAAAAAATCTCAATCTTAATTGTTTTAATTAGCCGTAATTTGCAATTAACTCACCAAGTGACTCATATTTTACTAAGCTTCTGTCTATTACTCTCACCCTCTCTTCTTGTGTGACCCCCCCACTATTATTTTATAGTATCTACCACCCTCGCTTCCATCACTCTCTCTTTTTTTTTTATTAACAGTCGAAAGTAATAAAACCAATTATAAAATGGAAGATTTGAATAGTCTATTATAAACAATAGGGAATATCCCCTCAAGTATTAATACTATTTAAACCATAGCTGGAGAGAAAAAGAGACAGAGGAAGGGGAAGATATAGCGAATGAAAGAAACTAATTTTGTGATTTTGTTTTTATATTTAACAGCCTTTGCAAATTCTCTTTTTTCTGATTCAAACAATCCAACCCGAGCTCAATGGCTGATCCAATGGGTCACATTGTTTTTAGTCAACTTACAGTTTTCCAAAGATGAAAAGATGCTGGCCAAAATGTTCTGATGAGGAGGATCTTCTGGATTGACAGTCGGAGAAAACCAATCATTTTGAACATCAGCTGAAAAATAGTTGAAAGTTTTTTCTTGAAACAATGCTTTCTATCGACTAAAACACTTTTCGATTCGGAACTGATTGTTACAGTTACTCATTTCGCAAGACCTGAAATTCGTAAAATCTTTCCTAACAGTTTTGCCGATGTTAATCCTAGCACAATAGTTGACAAGCTCTTACGAACTTGATACTTCAGTGGGTTGGATGCTCACTGGGTGTTCTGTGGCTGTCAACCATGATAAGCATAAATTCACCAGACACTGAACGAGGAAATCATGCAGACCTTCAAGATTGAAATAACTTTAATTCTCGCAATGGTTTCTTTTACATTGATGGCATTGCCTTAGATTAAACTAAACACAACTCATGTCAAGAAAGTTCTTAATATTGAACCAGCCATTTTTTCTACTATGATTTTAACATGTTCATAATAATAATAATAATAATAATAATAACAATAATCGATACTACATTTGTGATGTCTGTCTGTCAAGAAATGTTTTTAAAAACAAAGCCCTATACTAAGATATAACAACTTTAATGGATTAAGATTTTACAATGAATCCAATGATTATTATTATTATTCAATCCGAGTGCTTTATTTTTAGGAATTTGTGATAAAATCTACTATAAGAATTATCGAATGTTTGAGTTAAGAATAATGAAAAAATACCCGTTTTAATTTTAACAATAATCATCTATTGATAATGGAGATTATGTATCTGTCTGTCATCGAAATTATATAATTTGTTTTGATCGTTTTCTTTTTATATCTACTTATCAGCTCCTATATATACCAATTCCAAACCTTTCCCAAACATCACACATCTTTCAAATTTACATAATTAATTTGTTTTAAAGCTTCTAATAAATTAATATTCACAAATATACACTCATGATTGTTTTTTCAGATTTCCAGATGTATTTAAAATATTTTCCTCGATAATAATCTTAATAAAAATTATAAATAAAATTTATTAAATACACTGTTATTTTTTTTAATCTATATAATTGAGTTACGTAATTTAATTAGATTGTAATGGAAGATGATGGAACAGCCGGTGTCCACTCCAATATTTGGTTAACCGCCCTCTGATTATTAAGTATAACGTTCTATTTCGAACGCACAGAAAGTTCTATTTCACAAAATTCACAGGTGTTAACATGACGTCAGATTCGAGAGAAAGCGACAATATTTTCCTTTTTTTCTTCATCATTGAAGTCTTATGGCGATGATCTTTTCTGGTGTTATCGAAAAGACTGGTTTTTTTTAATGTCCGATCTGATTGATTGATTGATTGGGTTTTACGGCATATCAACTACTTGGTTATTTAATGCCGGAAAATGTTTGTTTATTTATTTTTTATTTTTTGGGTTGTTATTGGGGGAGAATTGTTCACAAGGATATGTTGAGAGTTATTTTATAGTATAAGAGTGTTTAGTTTGTTTTCATTTTAGAGTTTGTATATGTTTATGTTTGAGAATGAGGATGAGGGGCATGCGGAGGGAGAAAGTGGTTAAATTTTGTTGTAGATATTGGCTTCTTTTAGGTATTCAAAGATTTTATTTAGGTTTGTTGGGAGAAAAATGTTGTTTAGTTTGTTTTCTTTGTAATATTTTTGTCGGATTCGTTTCAGGTCCATGCAGTTTGATAGTATGTGTTTTATAGTATATGGTTCCTGACAGGGTATGCAGTAAGGGGGTTCTTCCCCTTTGAGAAGATGGGAGTGGGTGATGTTGGAGTGTCCTATTCGGAGTCTTGTAAGGACAACTTCCTCTTTTCTTGTCATTTTGATGTAGGGGTTTTCTCCTATCTGTTTTTTGATAGCGTGAAGTTTATTGTTGGGGATATTGTTCCAGATGTTTTGCCATTTGAGTTTTGTGTAGATATTGATAGATCTCTTGAGGTCTGTGTGTGGAATTTTAAAGTTTTTATCTATAGGGTTATTGTGGGCAGTTTTTGCTATTGTGTCAGCTAGTTCATTTCCATAGATTCCAGTGTGGCTAGGTATCCAACAGAGTGTGATTTCTTTGTTGTGTTCTATTTGGTTAAATTTTTCGAGTAGGTTTTCAATTAGGGGGTTGTTGGTCTTTTTGTTTTTTATTGCTATTATGGCAGATTGAGAGTCAGAGAATATGATGTGTTTGGAGTTTTTACTTTCCGAGACCAGGTCAAGTGCTAGGTGCATTGCATGGATTTCTGCATTGAAGATTGATGTTTCTTTGGGAAGATGTTTTGTTTTTTTGGTTGTTTTATCGATAATGGCTGCACTAGCTGTGGTGTTGCTTTGTTTGGATCCATCTGTGTAGATATGTGTATGTTCTGGGTATTTCTCTTTGATTTTTTCAAATTTTTCCTGGGTGAGCTGCCTTTTTGTTTAAATAGCAGGGCTTAGGTCTATTCTTGGAGTTGCGATTTTCCAGGGGGGTGTTTTAAAAGATGTTGTTTTGTGGATTTTCATTAGCGGTATATTGACTTCTTTATTTATGGTTTCCATTCGTAAACCGAAGGTTTTTATTATGTTATCGTTTTGTTGGAAGAGGTTTTTGTAGTTTGGGTTGAAGGTGCTATTGTGTGCTGGGTTGGTAGGGTTAGCTTTTAATTTTGTGTAATATTTTAAGGCTAAGTTGTTGCATCAAAGTTCTGGAGGAGTTTCATTTGCTTCGATGTATAGGCTTTCTACTGGGGATGTGGGGAAAGCACCCAGTGCTATTCTTAATCCAGCGTGGTTTATTGTTTTTAGTGTTTTTAAATAAGATTTTCTGGCAGATTGGTAAATAAAGTTAGCATAATCAATTTTGGAGCGGATTAGAGTTCTATATAATTTCAGAAGTGTGTTTGTGTCTGCTCCCCAGTCTGTGTGGGCCACGACTCGCAGGAGCTGCAATGTTTGGCTGCATTTTTTTTTAACGTAGCTTATATGGGGTATGAAGTTTAGTTTTCTGTCAAAAATGATTCCTAGATGTTTGTGTTGTTCTACAAACGGTATAGTTTCACCATCAATCTATAAGCTGGGGTCGTTATGAAGTTTGTGTTTATTGCAGAAGTGGACACATTTAGTTTTGTTTTTGGAGAATTTGAAGCCATTTTCTTTAGCCCATTTGTTGATTTTATTTATGTTATTTTGTAGTTTTTTTTCTAAGGTGTGAATGTTTTTGGAGTGGAAGCTAATTGAGCAATCATCTACATATAGGGAGTCAAGGGTGTTGTTTGAGAGTTCTTTTGTGATATTGTTTATTTTGATGTTGAAGAGGGTGGTTGAAATGATACTGCCTTGTGGTACACCCTCTTCTTGAATTTTTTGGACTAATTTGGTGGATCCTATTTGTACTTTGAGTTTCGGTTTGTTAAGAAATCTTTAATGAATTGTGGAAGTCTGCCTCTGAGTCCGAGGTTGTGTAAATCTTTTAGTATGCCATACCTCCAGGTAGTATCATATGCCTTCTCCAGATCGAAAAAACTGTTGTGACATGTTGTTTTCTGATGAAGGCTTCTCTAATGTAGGTTTCTAGGGTAGTAATGTGGTCTATGCAGCTTCGGTTTTTTCGGTATCCACATTGGCTGTTTGCAATGAGTTTGTTTGTTTCCAGGTACCAAACTAAGCGGTTGTTAATAATTCTTTCGAAGGTTTTACATAGGCAACTTGTAAAGGCTATTGGTCTGTGGTTTTCTGGGTTGAAAGTATTTTTCCCTGGTTTGGGAATGGGGATTATAGTGGCTTCTTTCCATGTTTCGGGGAATGTTTTGTTAGTCCAGATGTTGTTATATAATTTGAGTAGGAGATCTAGTGATTTGGAGGGGATATGTTTCAGGAAGCTGTAATGAACTTCATATGGTCCTACAGCTGAGTCATGTGACTTTTCGATGGCAGATTTCAGTTCAGTTAGTGTGATTGTTTCATTGTAGGGTTCATTGTTTTCTGAGGTAAAGTTAATTTTGTAGGTTATTTGTTTGGTTAGTTTGATTCGATTTTTGAGTGATTTCTGCATAAGTATTTGCTTTTCGTTGGGATTCTACAATTTTTCTTGCCTCTGGGAAGGATATGTTTTTGTTGTATTTAACTTCTGTAATTTCTTTTTGTAATTTAAAGGTTTTACATTTTTTAGAGTATGCAGGATGATTTTCATGGCAATTTGAACATTTGACTTCATTTGAGCATTCTTCTTCTGTATGATTAGGTTCATTTTCACCACATTTCCCACATACTTTGTGCCCTCTGCAGGTTTCTCTGTGGTGACCAAATTTTTGGCACTTAAAGCATCTCAAGGGGGCTGGTATATATTGGTCTACTTTCTCAATCAAATATCCAATTTTGATATCTTTTGGTATGATAGGGGTGTCGAAAGTAAGTATATAGGTGTTGGTGGGTATGGATTGCCCGTTCCTTTTTATGTTAATTCGAACATAGTCTATTACTCCTTGTTTTTTGAGAGCAGTTTTGATTTCTTCAGTAGTTGCCAAGGTTAGCTCATGACCCCTTGCGATACCTTTAGAAGTATTGAGTTTGTCATGCGCGTATACTTTGCATTTATAGTTATGAAAGTATCTCATTCCCAAAAGATTTTGAGCATTTTTCAAGTTTTCTACTTCTACAAGCAGGTTCCCATTTTTCATTTTTTTAATTGATTTAGGATTATTTGATGATAGAATTTTTTCAATTAGAAAAGGAGATAATTCACTTATTGTTTTTCCTTCTAGGGTTTCTATTACTAGAAATTTTGGAAAGTTTTTTCTATTATTTAATTCAATTTTGTTTTTTTCTAGATTAGCTTCCCACTCGCTATCTGAGCTGGAGTAGTCGGCTATTTCAGAATAGTTTCTTTTAGTGTTTCTGTTTTTTTTATTGTGTCACCCATGAAATATGTGGATTTTAAATTCGCCTCTTTTGCTCCTCACCCTCCTCAGAGCCCTAAAATGGGAGATGTTAGGGGGGGGGGGCCATTCACCCTTTCATCCCAAGGATACAAAAGAGGTATACTCAATCTTTTTTCTCTTAGTTTTTATCATCATTTACAATTTTAATCCAGTTTTGATTCCCAGTTTTCCAAAATATTAGATGATTAACTGAAGGTGATAAGACTTGAAAAAAAAAAATTGATTGACCCTTGCCATCGCTTTCTAACTCTTACACGTTTTTCTTGTATTTAAGAAAAAGGTAATGTAGTGTAATGTTTCTACATCTTGGTTTTTGATAGTATGGATGACATTTGCGGGTGTAAGAGTTAGGGCTTGACATGACTAGCCGATTGATCGGATCGGGCCTCTCCGACCTCCCGTCTAGCCGAAGGGCCAAAGTAGAGTGTTGCAAGCGCATGATCATTTATGTTACCAGGTCATGGCTTGCTCAGCTACCAGGATCCCATCCTAAGACAACACGGGTTGCTACCCACGGCCAACAGGTAGCCCCATTTTGGGGAGAGGGGATGTAGTTTTTGATTTATGCTTTGCAGAACATGATTAAGTTTTGCAAAGAAAAAGGAAAAACAAAAACATCAATGTTTGGTGTGATTTGAATCAGAAAAGTCAGTAATAGACAGCCTGAACTCATAGCACCAGTAGGTTCTATTTAACCCATAGATGGGGCCCTTACAGGTACTACCACTCCGGGCCAGAATGGACCTGCGAGCAATGGCAACTAAGGGGCAGCTCCACATTCCCCAAAAGCTCCATAAAGGAGTCTCACCACTAAATGTCTTTTAAGGTCATACCCAGGACCCTAATGTCCGATCTGTAGTGAAGCGCGCTAGCATTCGTGTATATAATAATGAGATGGGTGTTACTACAGTTAGAAACGTTGTTGCAATGATAAACTTTGAATTGATAAAGTTAAATGGAAACAACAAAGGAAAATCGTTTTTTTACCTGCAGCTTTAGGAATAAACTTCATAGCTGCAATCTGTAGTAATGCCTTTGACAATGCAAAACTTTGATCCAATTCTATTCAAAGAAGAAAAAAACATCAGATTTTAGTAAAGATCAAAATGTTTGTTCACAATTTTTATTTTTTGAAAGTCGGAAGTCTTTCATTAAACTGTTTAGAAGAAAAAGCACATTTTAGATACAAATATCAAATTATTTTTATAAAGAAAAAATTCAAGAAATTATAAACATTTTAAGAGCAATCCTTTAGAAATAAGGGTGCATGTAGATAGAAATACACAGGTGAAATACAACAGTTAAAACTAAATTAACAGGAAAACTCTTTGATATACTTATGTATGAAACAAAAGTAGGTATCTACATCACATTTTTATTAATATTCAGATAAACAATTTTAAACAAAAAACAGACATAAAATTACAAAAGGTCAAATATTTCATCTCTCAGTCACACCAGACCAGTTAAAATGACTAATTGCGCTTTTTATTTTACTCTCAGACGCCAACTCATCTTACTTCTGATCGCCTTTTCTTTTTCAGTGAATCATTTATCATTTCCTCACATTCTTCGGGGTCCTAAACGGAGGATTGGGCGGGGGGCAGTTCACAGTATCACAAAAAAATAGGTGCCCCGTAGTATGACAGAAGCAGAATATATCAATTTTTTTTTGGGGGGGGGGGGGGGGGGGGGGGGGGGGGGGGGGGCTGAATAATTTTCATCATTATAGGAATAACTATGAAATGTAATACATAATGAAATAACTATGAAATGTAATACATAATGAAAGGTCAAAATACTTACCTGTACTAGGCGTAAGGAGAAGAAGGAGCCTAAAATGACGATTTCCGATTAAACTGCTGACCAATGGATGAGTGGCATTTAATACTTGAAGTTGAATGTCTTCTTGGTTTTGCTTGAGCAACGAAGGAGCGTTTAACGAAGGTGGAGCTAAACTAGTTTTTTTTAAAAGAAAAAGCAATTGAAATTAAAGAAAACATAAATAATTACAGAAAGATTGTAAAATTAGAAGAATATGGGTATTATATTAACAACAACAAAAATATAATTCATCTGAAAATCTAACATATAAAGTAATCTTGCGAGATTAAATAACAAGGGAAAATTGGCTAGTCAGAATCAAAGTTTGATATGTCAGCTTAAATGCTATTTCTAAAACCAAGCTTCCCTCCTTTCACCATCAACGCTCTGATCTCTGTTTTGCCACAGTTGAAATAAATAGCACTCTTCTTGAAGAAGTTCCTTGTTTTGATAAGCTCTTAGGACTGACTTTCACTCCAGATATAAAATCGATGACGTATATCCAGTGTGTTACTAAAGTTACTGGGCAAATGGTTGGATCATTCTATCGCTCCAGAAAGTACTTTGATTCTGATTAGGCACTTTTCATTTTTTTTCTTTCTGTATAGTTTAAAAAATGTATAAATTAAAAACTAAAATGAATTTGCTGCATCCCAGGCAGCGCCGTGTAGATAAAACGAGTTATAAATATAATAAACTAGCGGGTACCCGTCGTTGCCCGGGAGAAATGTAAAAGAATGAAATAAAATGTGTAAACAGCCGAACGAATGCAAATAGGTCACAACGGATAGTTTTAATGTAAAGAAACTGGACAGTATAGTGAGATGTGTGCAGAACAGGAAACTTCAATGGTATGGCCATGTTAGAAAGAATGGATAAGAGTTCTTGTGTTAGTAGATGTATAACAGTTGAAGTAGCAGACTCAGTGCACAGGGGAAGGCCAAGGAAAACATAGAAGGAAGTGATAAGAATGGACTCGAGAGAAAGAGGGATAAATAAAGACTTGGCCAGAGATAGGTTAGTTTGGAAGTAAATTTCTTAAAGCTGTCCAATACAGTCCAGTAAAACGGACATGATGATGATCATCATCATCATCAGTTTAACGTGTGTTTTACATACTCCACATAATAATAATAACAATAACGATGATAATCAAAGAGACCATCAAAACCATACAAAGGACGGCAATGATCAAAACAGCTGCAATCTTAAGGAAAATCCTTGAATGCGGAAACCAACCAGCATAAGCTACACCGAGCAACCAGTCACAAGGAATTTACAACAGGGAGAAAACAAAACCACACGAAGAACACCACAACATGAACCAAGGAACAGAAACTGCAAGAAACATCACTTCATAATCCCCCCCCCCCCCCAATAAATTGCATCGGCCTCAGCTATCACTACACAAAAATGAACCAAGGAATAGAAATTACAAGAAATACCATAAGCTCAAACCAGACCTCCACTGGAAAAGTGCAGAGAATGCTGGGACCTTGGGGAGGTTGATTGCCACCCAAATCCCAGAAAGACCAATGGTCCTTACCAGGGAGAAATCAATGGTACGAGGCTGTTGCGATACCGCAAGGTTATTTGTGGGGGTTATTGAAAAGAGATGAAGAATACTGAAAATCTGGGGAGGCTTGTTGTCACTCAGACTCCAGGAAATACCACTGGATGTTGTCGGTGAGCAATCAGTGACGATGATCTGTGTGAGAACTCCTAGTGAGTACAAATAATAATAATGTTGGTTAGATAGAAGTTTAACGTTTACAATGTGATAAACTATCGGTAGATTGATTAATGATTCAACGATTTTAGCGAAGACAGGAGGAGACTTAAAGGAAGATAATTCTTCAGGTCAGTTCTTTCACAAGAGTTATTGAAAACTGGAACCACAGAAACTATCAGGAAAGCAAGATTCTGCAAAACATTTGTTATAGACTTTCAAAAGGACAGGGGCTAACTTAGCAGAGCATTCCTTTATTACTATAGGAAGGAAAAGATCTGGCCCACATGCTTTGGAGGTGTCAAGGTTTTTTTCTGATAGCCAGAACATTGGAAAGGATGATGATCAAATAATCCAGTGCAGTTTCCATTTGTATTGGAAAATTAGGGAAGAAGGCTTGCAGAGTCCAAGATGAAGTTTAGGGCAGACCATTAGACAAGCAATTCGGCCATGGAAGAGACTTCATGGTGGTTGAATCGTGTGATGCGATTTCTAGTCATCTCAGTATATCTATCTTAGCTGCAGCTATTACGCTCTTACAGTGGTTTCTTGATGCTACAAATTTTTACCTATTTTACGTCTTTAATTTAGAAGAGCTACGTAAAAGAGAGAACAGGGGAGATAAGTCAGTAAAATACATTCATGCAAATGGAGAATCGGAAATATACAATATAACTGATTTATATTTTAATTAAAATTCTACCCAATAATTTCCCCTAATTTTTGGTGTAGATATATACTTTTGCCTGATGTGTAAGTATATCAAAGAGTTTTCCTGTTAATTTATTTTTGTTGGATAATGGCCCTGTGAGGCCGGACGCATGTTAAAGTGGGCGTATGTGTGAGGGATCATTTGGTTTGGCTTGCGCGATTTAGTGCGGGTGAACCCGTACAACTGAGTGCAGAATAGGGCTGTTCTCATAGTCGGAACTCACGACGTTGACAGGGCCACCACGTTGACGAAACCTCAGGTCAAGGGTCAAGGTGCACCTGCGTATAGGGGTTCTGTGACATCACGGGCTTTTGTGTGGGAAGCTGTGTTTTGCCAGTCTGGGTTTTGGAAGCAAGCCAAACAGAGGATTTCTCTATGTAGTCTTCAAATGATTAGGGGAATTAAATTCCCTAAGAGAATACAGGCACGAGATTCCTTCTTCCCCCTCCTCGAATGGCTAAGGACTTAAGCTAGGAATTAACTACGATAAAGTAGGAATTTGGTCTCTCCCTCAACGTTAGTGAAGCATCTCCAAGATCGACGGTAGACTAACGCCTGAAATAAACAAATCAAAATTTAAAAGATTGTTTGCCTCCTGAATTGGTATGAAAGGTTTTGTTGCAGACACAGCAGACGACATCGAGACGACACAGCCCTCCACGCGAGGAAGAAAAGGTACGAGAAATTAAAAGACTATGCAACATTTTGAACTGCCATATTTCACTTGTGCGTGTCAACCTACAAGCACCAAAAGTTCAAATCGGCTACGATTGCTCATTAATAACTACAAGAATTCATTTCACTTTGTTATCAAATGTGTTTGTTGCTAAATAAACGATTGTGCCAACTATTAAGACACTCGCTTAGAAGTAGTGATTTTTCAAAATAAAACACCCACAGACTGCAATAGTCAATAAAATGAAATTAAAATTAAAATTTATTATTTTTGTGTGGCCCAGTACCCAACGAAAATCGTACACCCCTGATATAGATGAATCGCAATGTCTCACCTGTGCAGATGTAACAGAAGATTAAAGACGCACTGGCTGCAGTCACCCAAGTAGGCATCGTACTCCTTCACCAAAGAAACGAGAACCTTCATTTGAAAGCCACAAATCTTTATTGACTTCTGGAACGATTTCTCATTCGTTTGTGATGTTGGAAATTCCTAAGAAAATATGGAAACATTTCAAAAAATGAAAAAGAGAAAGAAATCTTTTTATATTCAATAAAAGAAACTCAAAATACAGTTTCCTTTGTGGTTATTGCACGATTAAAAAATAAAAACAAGACAAAAAACAAAATACCATGTAATGATGATTAATAATGCTCAGTACAGGATTCATACTAGAATGTATACTTAATTATATTAGCACTTAATTATATTGCTAATTGTGTTATTATTAAGTCATCATTAGCATCCTTAAAACGAATATGATGATGATGATGACTTAATTATATTAGCACAGTGCTAGTTGTGCTAATTATTAAGTCATCATTAGCATCCTTAAAATGAATATGATGATGATGACATAATTATATTAGCACAGTGCTAGTTGTGTTAATTATTAAGTCATCATAAGCATCCTTAAAACGAATATGATGATGATTACTTAATTATTAGCACAACTAGCATGTCGCTACTTTTTTCGACTCCTCAACGATTGCAAATTTTTTCTTTTTAATGCCATCTTCAGTTTTTAGATGAAGACCAGTTATGAAATGGATGTAAAACTCTCTTTAACACTGTTAGACGCATAACAAAGTCCATATATATTGTTTAAAGGGAGATAACTCTTAGTACCTTAAAATTATCTTGCCAAGAGACATTTTGAAGCGTAATTGATCTTTCTAGGGTTATCTGCGCCTGCATTGACCAGACGACAACAGAAAACAGGGAAAATTCAAAATGGAGGAGGCTACCGAAATCGGCTTAGCGACACACAAATATATCGTCCTCATTCATAAATTCTTTAAGTTGTAAAATTGTTAATAAACCATTTATTATTATTGATCTCCATGTTCATGCTTCAGTTTGAAGCTGCAATTTTAGATATGTCCATGTATTTTTATCAGAGGCTTTGTATGTCCATCTCCCCATCCTTTAAGAGCGGGGAAAACTACCGTTTTGCCCGCCCCGCCCCGCCCCACCCCACCGAGTGAATTGCTTTTTAAATCTACAGAAGAAAAGCTTTTCACTTCGGCTGTCAATTAACTTAGCGAGTCAAAGTTGGAACCCAAGCTTCATCCAAGACTCAGTTCTTGTAAATTTCAAGGAAATATATATATTCTTATATTTTGTTCCGGAATTTTTGAGATGAGGGTTCATAATTTGTAGAATTTGGTATTCAGACTACTGTTCTCATTTTGGGTGTTTTTATCACAACGTTTCGGCCGATGTAACCTCCGACCTTCTTCAGGTGTACCTTATCTAACTCGGGAATCTTTCTGTCCGCAAGGACCCGTGGCGCAGTGGATATAGTACTAAGTATAATTCAGTTCTAAGTGACAGTCATCTGAAGGTTGAAGATCCAATCCTCAGTGTGGGCAATACGAATTTGCGAATTACTGAAATGAATGGACCGAGAGCATGCTACCCCCGTGGATTTAACAAAGAGTACTGCCCAGTCAACAAATACACTTTGACCACACCAGTCGTTTTTCAGCACTGGCACCCTATTAAGACTGAATGAAGATGCCACGTCAACCAGAGGTATTAGCCCGGGACATGAGTGGAAGGGCAACATTATTTGGTTGCTGCAAGGGAGAAGTGGGTTACACTTGGGCCATGATGGTTCGAGATATGGTCGTCTTCTTTGCGTCTTTTTGAAGCATGTGTTCATACAACAGTTTCCCACTTTTTGCATTATTGTTGTACTCTGCAAGATCTTCAAGCAGGACGTAGTATAGGCTAGGGAAGAAGCCGACTCAACCTGACAGACAACATGGCTAGAAGCACGGAATGCTATCATGTAAGAAGTATTAATTAAAATTAAAACGAAAACTTTTTATGTTTCTTATCGAAACCATCTGAGATTTTAAAGTTTCATAATGGAGTACTCACACTAGAAATCAGATTATTTTTAAAAATACTAAGACCCTTTTTTCATAGCGATTGGCAGGAATCTTCAAATCCTGAAAGGAACATGATGCTTCTTTAAGTTTGAGGTTATTTGTAAAAATAACCTTTTCAGAGGAAAAAATAATTGAGTAAATGATTTCAAAATGGATTGACCAATAAATTCCCAAATTCTCAGGTGATTTTTTTTTATTACTCATCGTGTAATACATGGGAGGAAGTGATAAGGATTTATTTGAAAGAAAGAGCGATAAACACCTGGTCAGAGATAAGTCA
Source organism: Sepiola atlantica (assembly GCA_963556195.1). Classification (NCBI taxonomy): domain Eukaryota; kingdom Metazoa; phylum Mollusca; class Cephalopoda; order Sepiida; family Sepiolidae; genus Sepiola; species Sepiola atlantica. The sequence continues at coordinate 48,085,576 of OY744529.1, forward strand.
AGTTCTAAAAGCTGTTCAACACATGTGAGCATGTAAAACAGCCATTAAACCCGTGATGATGATGATGTGTGTAAACGAGAATCATAACTGCCTTACCTCCCCTTGATTGTCCTCGCTAAACATTCGTGGTGCAAGGGTCAGAAGGTTTGATTGATTGATTGGTTTGTTTTATGGCATATCAACCCCTTGTGGGTCATTTAATGCCGAAACATTAGTATGAGAGTTGAATGTTACAAACGTTTCAGAGGAACATTTCGACTATATCTTGTTATATAGCTTCGTTGCTATTAGAAATTAAAATTTTTTATTTGGGTCAACTTTGTTGAAGATTTCCTTCAGGTTATTTTCTTGGTAGTGTCTCAGTTGGATCTGTTTAAAGTCTATACAGCTTACCAGTATATGATGCACGATATGCAAATTGGTGCTTCTTCTCTTTTCAGCAAGTACAAGTGAGTGGCATAGATGTGTCCTATTCTGAGTCAGAAGGTTTGTGTAATTCGATTGAATATCAGAACACCCGGACGTAGTATAGGCTAGGGAAGAAGCCGACTCAACCCGACCAACAACAATAAAGAGGCAGACAACATGGCTAGAAGCATAGAATGCTATCATGTAAGAAGTATTAATTAAAATTCAAACAAAAACTTCTTATGTTTCTTATTGAAATCCTCTGAGATTTGAAAGGTTCATAATGAAGTACTCACACTAGAAAAACCTATGATGCTGATGATGTGTGTAAACGAGCATCATAACTGACTTACCTCCCCTTGATTGTCCTCGCTAGGCATTCGTGGTGCAAGGGTCAGAAGGTTCGTGTAATTCGATTGAATATCAGAACACAAACTGTCAATCATTTCATCCAGATTGAGACGACAACAAAGATTATCTTTGTATTGAATTGCCAACCTGTTTCCAAAAAGAAAATAAAAGAATCAAAACACAAAAAGAATTTTTTAATCAAATTGATTTGCAAAGAGAAAATTATTAATGATTCGAACAAGTTGCCAGAGAATGACAAGAATGTAATAGTATTAAATAGATTTGAAAAAAAAAAAAAAAAAAATATTGACCGATTTCACACGTGTGATATTTAATATAAAATGATTCACAATTTCCGGGCCATTCCAGCTTGTTAGAGCAGTTAATCAAAAATATTTTTTTTCTATGGGAGATAAATTCTGTACGTTTTTTTTGTTGTTTTTTTTATTGGGGGGGGGGGGATCATGGTAAAAGCTTAGGAAAAAAAATAATTACTTACTCTACCGGTAATCCTAGGTCCGACTAGTAAGCTCCCCCTAAAAAAAAAAAACTTTCCTTAACCTTACAAGTAACCATTAGTCTGAGTGGCAACCCCCTCCCTTAAAAAACCTTTCTTAACTCAACTACTAACCCTAAGTTCGAGTGGCAACCCTAAAAAAAAAATCGTAAAACCACATTTAATCGCCTAAAAACATACCCCCCCCCCTTACAAAAACAATGCACAGATTTATCTCCTATAAAAAAATAAAAATTGATGAACTACCCTATTCCATATTTGGTTAGTTGTTACTGGAATGAAGATCACATCTTTTTCGTTTAACGTGTCTCTTTCACATCAGATGTGAGTTGCACGTTGTAAGTGACTTTCTTCATGAAACTATCATTTACTCTAACCAATGGAATGAAGGACACGTAAATCAAGAATTCCAAGAATCAGAAAAGAAAATCTTTAATTTCTTTAATTTGCGATGAATTTAATATCAGTTTGTTCCCAAGTTACGATGACTGAACATCTTGGAATGTATTTACATGAAAACATATCAAACTCAATCAACCGTGACAACTGCATATTATTCAATACTCTTCAAGGGTGTAATAGTCAAGATATCAATTTTATAGAATTTTTCTGTCGATACAAAATATAATCAGGAATGTGAGTGGCCAATGGCAAAAAATCTGAAATCAAGATGAATTTCTCAACCTGGAGGGCCATGACTCCCCGGCAACTTCGCCTAAAAAAATAGAATCTCATTTTTTGAGAAAGAGTAGTGGGGTGATCTAAGATATGGTGTTCATCTACAATACCATTTTTATTTTTCGTATTGAAAATATCATTTTAAGGGGAGAGGAAGACATTCATTGATGAAACAAAAGTCTTCTACTTCCCTTACCCATGAATCGTTTGAAGTATGACAAAACTAAGATTTTTCAGAGACTAGGCAAATGAAGGCGAAGTAAGGCAAAGTGAGAAAAGAGAAAGAAAGAGAAAGTGAGAGAGAGGAAGAAAGAGGAAAAATAAAAATCAAGCCAAATGAGGAAAAATAAGCAAAAAAAACAGAACTCATCACATTGGTGATTTACTCAACACAACATTATTATAATAAACTTGTGTCCATGGGCTGTCAATAATGCAACTTACTTGGATAAGGATTTCCATAAACTGACCATTATCTTTATATCCAATGCCGGTACCAATTGGCATAAGTTGAACAGACCATGACAAACTGAAAAAAAGGATTGAAATTGGGTTACATACAAAGAATTCTACTCCCTTAATCAAGTAGACACTCTTTAACATTTATGCTGGACACATATTTTGTGAAAAAGTATTTCTACAAAGAAATGAAATCAAACATGGACATAGGAGAATTTGGCAACTTAATTAAACGAGTGCACTTAGAATGCACATCATCAGCCTGGAACCCCTATCCGCACTTAGAATGCACATCATCAGCCTGAAACCCCTATCTGCACTTAGAATGCACATCATCAGCCTGGAAACCCTATCTGCACTTAGAATGCACATCATCAGCCTGGAACCCCTATCCGCACTTAGAATGCACATCATCAGCCTGGAACCCCGATCTGCACTTAGAATGCACATCATCAGCCTGGAACCCCTATCTACACTTAGAATGCACATCATCAGCCTGGAACCCCTATCTACACTTAGAATGCACATCATCAGCCTGGAACCCCTATCTGCACTTAGGATGCGCATCATCAGCCTGGAACCCCTATCTACACTTAGAATGCACATCATCAGCCTGGAACCCCTATCTACACTTAGAATGCACATCATCAGCCTGGAACCCCTATCTACACTTAGAATGCACATCATCAGCCTGGAACCCCTATCTACACTTAGAATGCACATCATCAGCCTGGAACCCCTATCTACACTTAGAATGCACATCATCAGCCTGGAACCCCTATCTGCACTTAGGATGCGCATCATCAGCCTGGAACCCCTATCTACACTTAGAATGCACATCATCAGCCTGGAACCCCTATCTACACTTAGAATGCACATCATCAGCCTGGAACCCCTATCTACACTTAGAATGCACATCATCAGCCTGGAACCCCTATCTACACTTAGAATGCACATCATCAGCCTGGAACCCCTATCTACACTTAGAATGCACATCATCAGCCTGGAACCCCTATCTGCACTTAGGATGCGCATCATCAGCCTGGAACCCCTATCTACACTTAGAATGCACATCATCAGCCTGGAACCCCTATCTACACTTAGAATGCACATCATCAGCCTGGAACCCCTATCTACACTTAGAATGCACATCATCAGCCTGGAACCCCTATCTACACTTAGAATGCACATCATCAGCCTGGAACCCCTATCTACACTTAGAATGCACATCATCAGCCTGGAACCCCTATCTGCACTTAGGATGCGCATCATCAGCCTGGAACCCCTATCTACACTTAGAATGCACATCATCAGCCTGGAACCCCTATCTACACTTAGAATGCACATCATCAGCCTGGAACCCCTATCTACACTTAGGATGCGCATCATCAGCCTGGAACCCCTGTCTACACTTAGAATGCACATCATCAGCCTGGAACCCCTATCTACACTTAGAATGCACATCATCAGCCTGGAACCCCTATCTACACTTAGAATGCACATCATCAGCCTGGAACCCCTATCTACACTTAGAATGCACATCATCAGCCTGGAACCCCTATCTGCACTTAGGATGCGCATCATCAGCCTGGAACCCCTATCTACACTTAGAATGCACATCATCAGCCTGGAACCCCTATCTACACTTAGAATGCACATCATCAGCCTGGAACCCCTATCTACACTTAGAATGCACATCATCAGCCTGGAACCCCTATCTACACTTAGAATGCACATCATCAGCCTGGAACCCCTATCTGCACTTAGAATGCACATCATCAGCCTGGAACCCCTATCTACACTTAGAATGCACATCATCAGCCTGGAACCCCTATCTACACTTAGGATGCGCATCATCAGCCTGGAACCCCTGTCTACACTTAGAATGCACATCATCAGCCTGGAACCCCTATCTACACTTAGAATGCACATCATCAGCCTGGAACCCCTATCTACACTTAGGATGCGCATCATCAGCCTGGAACCCCTGTCTTGCTGAAAACATTGACAATCTGTAAACCGTTTAGAGACATGTAACCATGCCAATAACCTCCATCAGAAACAAACCGTTGCATAATTTAACAGTAGAATTAATGATTTTCATTACAACCTATGCCACATCTTCAGAAATTCAAGAGATGACATGGAAGCTCTACATTCCTGAAACTTTGGACCACATTGGCAAAGTTGAAAGGACTAAAACCAACTTTTCAACACACTTCTTCACAGCTCTAAATCTCAACTCTGTTTTTATTTATTTATCTTATTAGTTTTAGGGTTAGGGTTCAATCCTCATCATAAATAATCAAAGGACAATAAACTGAGTTGAGTTATAGACCATGTGCCTTTTCACCTTGAGTCGTTTCACTTTTTCACCTTCAGCCATTTCACGTTGAGCCTTTTCACCGTGAGTGGTTTCACTTTTTCACCTTGAGTCGTTTCACTTTTTCACCATCAGCCATTTCACGTTGAGCCTTTTCACCGTGAGTCGTTTCACTTTTTCACCATGAGCCATTTCACCTTGAGTCGTTTTACTTTTTCACCTCGAGCCGTTTTACGTTGTGCCTTTTCACCTTGAGCAGTTTCACTTTTTCACCATAAGCCTTTTCACCTTGAGTCGTTTTACTTTTTCACTTTGAGCCTCCTGGAGAATGACTTTCAAAATAGCAAACTCACTACAGAGACGCATTGACAACTACTCGACAACATTGATGTTTAGGAATTATTTTCTTTGCAATCATTCCTGTTAATAAACAAACAGAGATATTCGAACACGCATAATCTAATCAATATCTACAAGTGACATTTGATTATTGTTATAACCGTGTTTGAAGATATTTCACATCTTTTCAACTACTGTCATAAATGTCACGTGATGAGCCAAAATTAGACATGACTCGTCAAAACATGACTAGCTTTTTCTATCAAATCTACTAATTTATTAATCTCGCCACCAGAAAAACACATCATTGCAAACATATATTGACATACCTCTCATATATTTATATTGATAAAGAATAGAATAAATAACTTTCTTCCTGGAAAATTATTTTTCACAATGTTTGGCCACATTGAGAGGAATTATTTTTAGATAAAAACAATGCAGAGACCATGAGGTGGAATGACCCAAATCAGCAATAAGGATCTTACACAATGGAAATTGAATGGAATCAATCCTGCAGACTGTCAAGTTTGAAGACTAGAATTGCAGACTGTCAAAACTCTGACCAATAGAAATAAGACAATAAAATTATTTAAGAAGAATAAAAGAAAAAGGAATAAAAAATAAGTTTCTTAATCTTCGAAATAAAAATAAATTAATGCCATATCTATTAATAGCACGACTACCCGGCGTTGCTCAAGGCAACAAAAAAACTTCTATCTCTTTACCCTTCTCTGTCTGTCGCTCTATCTATCTCTTTCTCCCTCCCCCGTATTCCCCCTCCCTGTCCCCCCCTTACTCCTCCACCCAGACCATTCCTCTCTCTGGACACACATACAACTCTCCCTTATCTAGATTCCTCGAGGAATGAGTCGGCATAAGGGAATTAACTCCTTGATAAAAAAAATCCGAGTTACTTTTCTTTAGTTAGTAAATGAAACTAGCTGGAAAACCGACCCCACCCCCAATGAAATCTTCACCAGTTTAGGATCAAATGAATAATTTTTTTCTAAATTTTAGATATTCAACCGGGTCAACACCGGTCAAGAAAATAAAAACTTTGTGGGTATTGGTTTTGTATCTTTTTTAGATTTAGATGGACACACACACACACACACACACACAGCTGCCCTTTTATACCATAGATTAAAAGAAAACATGAAATAATTTTATAAATGAAGCAAAAATGAAAATCGTTTACTAACTTGTGCAAAGAAGCGTCACATCTTGTTCCGTTGATTTGAAATTCAGTTTATCCAAACAGTTCAGCAAAGACTGGCAAGAAAAATACAGCACTTATTTTTAAAAAAGGATTAAGTTTGATCTCTGTATTAATGAAACTATCGACTGGATCAGAGCTGCATTATCATAAAAGCAACCTTTTTCCCCCTTTTGATGTTAAATGTTAAAACTCTGGATATCAATGAAATTAATCCATACAGTTGTGTTAAACTATATAAAAAAAAATTATTAGTCAATTAATGTGAAATTTTTACATATCAAATAGGGTAGCAACACAAAATGAAAATTTTTCTTTCAGTTGTGTATATTCTATTTTTAATCAGTTTTCCTGACAAAATTAATTTTCTTTTAATTTCATTGGCACATTTGGTGGTGTGAAATCTTGCATTTATTAACAGGTTCAAGCAAGGATGATTCAGGTTCAATGAACCTGGACAGGCATTCCATATTCACAGATGAAAGTGACAATTTTCAAAAAACCCTGAAAATATTTTGCATTGATATTTAAGTGGTGACTATGTGAAACTTTATTATTGACATAAATTAGAAAGCTGTGGTGGTTCTGGTGATATCTGAACTTCAAATTTTATATAAATTTCACTTGGAAAAACAATTTTTATTTAGTAATAAACCTATATTTTTGTGCAATCAGTAGACATATAACAAACTAAAAATGAAGATCATTTGTAATATAATGATTTTTGTTGAAACTAAAATAAATTCAAAAAGGTTAAAAATAAAATGTTTTAAAAACTGTTTATTAAATTACATTTTTGGAAAAATGCAATTTTAGTTCACTCTACACACGTTTGATTTTCGACTTTTTTTTAAAACTTCTTCAGCTAGTATAACTTCTGCTAGTTTTTCATTTTCTTTTTCATCTTTTGTGCTAGTTGGTGAATTGTTATTTTAGTTGATGACTTTCTGGATGTCTCTTTGACCTTCAAGTCTCTGCCTTTCTTCCGCTTCTTTTCTCTTTCAATTTGAAGCCTTTGATTAAATCTCCCATATGCTAAAATTTGAAATCCCGGGAAAACTCGGAATACTGAATATATTATATGTGTTAAAATATTTTTGAAAGGAGGGGGTATACATTTTTAAAGATAATATATTTTAAAAACCAATAAAAGTGGTAATTATTTTTTCAAATCTGTAGCAGATTTAGAGTAATGAAATTTAATGTATAATTGTAGCAGTATGCTAAAGACAAACATAATATTTGGGGATAAGCGGCTCAAAGAAGCTTGAAATCTAGGGTCTGGGTAATTCGGGCACTGCTGTGGCTAGATGGAAATATGAGTGATGCAAAATAAAAAATATTTTGAATAGTTTCGTTTGCATAGAATTTTGTAAAAGGCAAAAATGCAGAAAGTACTTACAATTTGAAGTCTGTGTGTTTTCTTGAAGAGGTTCGACAGCATTTCTGAAAGTGCTGGTAAAAGTTTGCCATAAATCTGGGAACTTTCCTGAAGAAAAATAAAAGGTTTCCACATTTGTTAATGATCACTTATCTTTTCATATTAAATGAATTACAATAAAAAGAATCACAGATTTTCTTTTCCCAATATGTTACTTTAGAAAGCATCACACATTCTGTTTTAATCATAGCTTCTTTTTTTAAAGCCAATTTGAATGTTTTTTAATGCTTCAATATTTTATTTTAGAAAGCATAACACATTCTGTTTTAATAGCTTCTTTTATGTAATTCTGAATTTTTTTAATGCTTCAATATTTTATTTTAGAAAGCATAACACATTCTGTTTTAATCATAGCTTCTTTTTTTAATGCAATTTTGAATTGTTTTTAATGCTTCAATATTTTATTTTAGAAAGCATAACACATTCTGTTTTAATAGCTTCTTTTATGTAATTCTGAATTTTTTTAATGCTTCAATATTTTATTTTGGTAAGCATCACACATTCTGTTTTAATCATAGATTCTATTTTTAATGCAATTTTGAATTTTTTTTAATGCTTCAATATTTTATTTTAGAAAGAATCACACATTCTGTTTTAATCATAGCATTTTTTTAAATGCAATTTTGAATTGTTTTTAATGCTTCAATATTTTATTTTAGAAAGAACCACACATTGTTTTAATCATAGCTTCTTTTTTAATGCAATTTTAAATTGTTTAATGCTTCAATAGCTTATTTTAGAAAGCATCACACATTCTGTTTTAATCATATCTTCTTTTTTTAATTCAATTTAAAATGTTTTTAATGCTTCAATATTTTATTTTAGAAAGAACCACACATTCTGTTTTAAGCATAGCTTCTTTTTTAATGCATAAATATTTTATTTTAGAAAGCATTACACATTCTGTTTCAATAAAAGCTTTTTTTTTTAAATGCAATTTAAACATTTTTTTAATGCTTCAATAGCTTAATTTAGAAAGCATCACACATTCTGTTTTAATAGCTTCTTGTTTAATGCAATTTTGAATTGTTTAATGCTTCAATATTTTATTTTAGAAAGTATCACACATTCTGTTTTAATAGCTTCTTTTTTTAATGCAATTTTGAATTGTTTAATGCTTCAATATTTTATTTTAGAAAGTATCACACATTCTGTTTTAATAGCTTCTTTTTTTAATGCAATTTTGAATTGTTTAATGCTTCAATATTTTATTTTAGAAAGTATCACACATTCTGTTTTAATAGCTTCTTGTTTAATGCAATTTTGAATTGTTTAATGCTTCAATATTTTATTTTAGAAAGTATCACACATTCTGTTTTAATAGCTTCTTTTTTTAATGCAATTTTGAATTGTTTAATGCTTCAATATTTTATTTTAGAAAGTATCACACATTCTGTTTTAATAGCTTCTTTTATGTAATTCTGAATTTTTTTAATGCTTCAATATTTTATTTTAGAAAGCATAACACATTCTGTTTTAATCATAGCTTCTTTTTTTAATGCAATTTTGAATTGTTTTTAATGCTTCAATATTTTATTTTAGAAAGTATCACACATTCTGTTTTAATAGCTTCTTTTTTTAATGCAATTTTGAATTGTTTAATGCTTCAATATTTTATTTTAGAAAGTATCACACATTCTGTTTTAATAGCTTCTTGTTTAATGCAATTTTGAATTGTTTAATGCTTCAATATTTTATTTTAGAAAGTATCACACATTCTGTTTTAATAGCTTCTTGTTTAATGCAATTTTGAATTGTTTAATGCTTCAATATTTTATTTTAGAAAGTATCACACATTCTGTTTTAATAGCTTCTTTTATGTAATTCTGAATTTTTTTAATGCTTCAATATTTTATTTTAGAAAGCATAACACATTCTGTTTTAATCATAGCTTCTTTTTTTAATGCAATTTTGAATTGTTTTTAATGCTTCAATATTTTATTTTAGAAAGTATCACACATTCTGTTTTAATAGCTTCTTTTTTTAATGCAATTTTGAATTGTTTAATGCTTCAATATTTTATTTTAGAAAGTATCACACATTCTGTTTTAATAGCTTCTTGTTTAATGCAATTTTGAATTGTTTAATGCTTCAATATTTTATTTTAGAAAGTATCACACATTCTGTTTTAATAGCTTCTTTTTTTAATGCAATTTTGAATTGTTTAATGCTTCAATATTTTATTTTAGAAAGTATCACACATTCTGTTTTAATAGCTTCTTTTATGTAATTCTGAATTTTTTTAATGCTTCAATATTTTATTTTAGAAAGCATAACACATTCTGTTTTAATCATAGCTTCTTTTTTTAATGCAATTTTGAATTGTTTTTAATGCTTCAATATTTTATTTTAGAAAGTATCACACATTCTGTTTTAATAGCTTCTTTTTTTAATGCAATTTTGAATTGTTTAATGCTTCAATATTTTATTTTAGAAAGTATCACACATTCTGTTTTAATAGCTTCTTGTTTAATGCAATTTTGAATTGTTTAATGCTTCAATATTTTATTTTAGAAAGTATCACACATTCTGTTTTAATAGCTTCTTGTTTAATGCAATTTTGAATTGTTTAATGCTTCAATATTTTATTTTAGAAAGTATCACACATTCTGTTTTAATAGCTTCTTTTTTTAATGCAATTTTGAATTGTTTAATGCTTCAATATTTTATTTTAGAAAGTATCACACATTCTGTTTTAATAGCTTCTTTTTTTAATGCAATTTTGAATTGTTTAATGCTTCAATATTTTATTTTAGAAAGTATCACACATTCTGTTTTAATAGCTTCTTGTTTAATGCAATTTTGAATTGTTTAATGCTTCAATATTTTATTTTAGAAAGTATCACACATTCTGTTTTAATAGCTTCTTGTTTAATGCAATTTTGAATTGTTTAATGCTTCAATATTTTATTTTAGAAAGTATCACACATTCTGTTTTAATAGCTTCTTTTTTTAATGCAATTTTGAATTGTTTAATGCTTCAATATTTTATTTTAGAAAGTATCACACATTCTGTTTTAATAGCTTCTTTTTTTAATGCAATTTTGAATTGTTTAATGCTTCAATATTTTATTTTAGAAAGTATCACACATTCTGTTTTAATAGCTTCTTGTTTAATGCAATTTTGAATTGTTTAATGCTTCAATATTTTATTTTAGAAAGTATCACACATTCTGTTTTAATAGCTTCTTTTTTTAATGCAATTTTGAATTGTTTAATGCTTCAATATTTTATTTTAGAAAGTATCACACATTCTGTTTTAATAGCTTCTTTTTTTAATGCAATTTTGAATTGTTTAATGCTTAAATATTTTATTTTAGAAAGTATCACACATTCTGTTTTAATAGCTTCTTTTTTTAATGCAATTTTGAATTGTTTAATGCTTCAATATTTTATTTTAGAAAGTATCACACATTCTGTTTTAATCATAGCTTCTTGTTTAATGCAATTTTGAATTGTTTAATGCTTCAATATTTTATTTTAGAAAGTATCACACATTCTGTTTTAATAGCTTCTTTTTTTAATGCAATTTTGAATTGTTTAATGCTTCAATATTTTATTTTAGAAAGTATCACACATTCTGTTTTAATAGCTTCTTTTTTTAATGCAATTTTGAATTGTTTAATGCTTCAATATTTTATTTTAGAAAGTATCACACATTCTGTTTTAATAGCTTCTTGTTTAATGCAATTTTGAATTGTTTAATGCTTCAATATTTTATTTTAGAAAGTATCACACATTCTGTTTTAATAGCTTCTTTTTTTAATGCAATTTTGAATTGTTTAATGCTTCAATATTTTATTTTAGAAAGTATCACACATTCTGTTTGAATAGCTTCTTGTTTAATGCAATTTTGAATTGTTTAATGCTTCAATATTTTATTTTAGAAAGTATCACACATTCTGTTTTAATCATAGCTTCTTTCTTTAATGCAATTTTGAATGTTTTTTAATGCTTCAATATGTTACTTTAGAAAGCATCACACATTCTGTTTTAATCATAGCTTCTTTCTTTAATGCAATTTTGAATGTTTTTTAATGCTTCAATAGCTTATTTTAGAAAGCATCACACATTCTGTTTCTATCATAGCTTATTTTTTTAATGCATCAATATTTTATTTTAGAAAGTATCACACATTCTGTTTCATTTAAAGCTTTTTTTTTAAATGCAATTTTAAAAAATTTTTAATGCTTCAATATTTTATTTTAGAAAGCATCACACATTTTGTTTAAATCATAGCTTCTTTTTTTTATGCAATTTTAAATTTTTTTAATGATTCAATATTTTATTTTAGAAAGACTCACATTCTATTTTAATCATAGCTTGTTTTTTTTATGCAATTTTGAATTTTTTTTACGGCTTCAATATTTTATTTTAGAAAGCATCACACATTCTGTTTTAATAGCTTCTTTTTTTAATGTCATTTTGACTTGTTTAATGCTTAAATATTTTATTTTAGAAAGCATCACACATTCTGTTTTAATCATTGCTTCTGTTTTTAATGCCATTTTGAATGTTTTTTGATGCTTCAATATTTTATTATGGAAAGCATAACACATTCTGTTTTAATCATAGCTACTTTTTTTAATGCAATCAAAAAAATTTTTTAATGCTTCAATATTTTATTTAGGAAAGCATCACACATTCTGTTTTAATCATAGCTTCTTTTTTACTGCCATTTTGAATTGTTTTTAATGCTTATATATTTTATTTTAGAAAGCATCACACATTCTGTTTTAATCATAGCTTGTTTTTTTTATGCAATTTTGAATTTTTTTTACGGCTTCAATATTTTATTTTAGAAAGCATCACACATTCTGTTTTAATACCTTCTTTTTTTAATGCCATTTTGACTTGTTTAATGCTTAAATATTTTATTTTAGAAAGCATCACACATTCTGTTTTAATCATAGCTTCTTTTTTAATGCCATTTTGAATGTTTTTTGATGCTTCAATATTTTATTTTGGAAAGCATCACACATTCTGTTTCAATCATAGCTTCTTTTTTACTGCAATTTTGAATTGTTTTTAATGCTTATATATTTTATTTTAGAAAGCATCACACATTCTGTTTTAATACCTTCTTTTTTTAATGCCATTTTGACTTGTTTAATGCTTAAATATTTTATTTTAGAAAGCATCACACATTCTGTTTCAATCATAGCTTCTTTTTTACAGCAATTTTGAATTGTTTTTAATGCTTATATATTTTATTTTAGAAAGCATCACACATTCTGTTTTAATCATAGCTTGTTTTTTAATGCCATTTTGACTTGTTTAATGCTTAAATATTTTATTTTAGAAAGCATAACACATTCTGTTTTAATCATAGCTACTTTTTTTAATGCAATCAAAAAAATTTTTTAATGCTTCAATATTTTATTTAGGAAAGCATCACACATTCTGTTTTAATCATAGCTTCTTTTTTACTGCCATTTTGAATTGTTTTTAATGCTTATATATTTTATTTTAGAAAGCATCACACATTCTGTTTTAATCATAGCTTGTTTTTTTTATGCAATTTTGAATTTTTTTTACGGCTTCAATATTTTATTTTAGAAAGCATCACACATTCTGTTTTAATACCTTCTTTTTTTAATGCCATTTTGACTTGTTTAATGCTTAAATATTTTATTTTAGAAAGCATCACACATTCTGTTTTAATCATAGCTTCTTTTTTAATGCCATTTTGAATGTTTTTTGATGCTTCAATATTTTATTTTGGAAAGCATCACACATTCTGTTTCAATCATAGCTTCTTTTTTACTGCAATTTTGAATTGTTTTTAATGCTTATATATTTTATTTTAGAAAGTATCACACATTCTGTTTTAATCATAGCTTCTGTTTTTAATGCCATTTTGAATGTTTTTTGATGCTTCAATATTTTATTATGGAAAGCATAACACATTCTGTTTTAATCATAGCTTCTTTTTTTAATGCAATCAAAAAAATTTTTTAATGCTTCAATATTTTATTTTGGAAAGCATCACACATTCTGTTTTAATCATAGCTTCTTTTTTACTGCCATTTTGAATTGTTTTTAATGCTTATATATTTTATTTTAGAAAGCATCACACATTCTGTTTTAATCATAGCTTGTTTTTTTTATGCAATTTTGAATTTTTTTTACGGCTTCAATATTTTATTTTAGAAAGCATCACACATTCTGTTTTAATACCTTCTTTTTTTAATGCCATTTTGACTTGTTTAATGCTTAAATATTTTATTTTGGAAAGCATCACACATTCTGTTTTAATCATAGCTTCTTTTTTACTGCCATTTTGAATTGTTTTTAATGCTTATATATTTTATTTTAGAAAGCATCACACATTCTGTTTTAATCATAGCTTGTTTTTTTTATGCAATTTTGAATTTTTTTTACGGCTTCAATATTTTATTTTAGAAAGCATCACACATTCTGTTTTAATACCTTCTTTTTTTAATGCCATTTTGACTTGTTTAATGCTTAAATATTTTATTTTAGAAAGCATCACACATTCTGTTTTAATCATAGCTTCTTTTTTAATGCCATTTTGAATGTTTTTTGATGCTTCAATATTTTATTTTGGAAAGCATCACACATTCTGTTTCAATCATAGCTTCTTTTTTACTGCAATTTTGAATTGTTTTTAATGCTTATATATTTTATTTTAGAAAGCATCACACATTCTGTTTTAATACCTTCTTTTTTTAATGCCATTTTGACTTGTTTAATGCTTAAATATTTTATTTTAGAAAGCATCACACATTCTGTTTTAATCATAGCTTCTTTTTTAATGCCATTTTGAATGTTTTTTGATGCTTCAATATTTTATTTTGGAAAGCATCACACATTCTGTTTCAATCATAGCTTCTTTTTTACTGCAATTTTGAATTGTTTTTAATGCTTATATATTTTATTTTAGAAAGCATCACACATTCTGTTTTAATCATAGCTTCTTTTTTTACTGCCATTTTGAATTGTTTTTAATGCTTAAATATTTTATTTTAGAAAGTATCACACATTCTGTTTTAATCATAGCTTCTTTCTTTAATGCAATTTTGAATGTTTTTTAATGCTTCAATAGCTTATTTTAGAAAGCATCACACATTCTGTTTCTATCATAGCTTATTTTTTTAATGCATCAATATTTTATTTTAGAAAGCATCACACATTCTGTTTCATTTAAAGCTTTTTTTTTAAATGCAATTTAAAAAATTTTTTAATGCTTCAATATTTTATTTTAGAAAGCATCACACATTTTGTTTAAATCATAGCTTCTTTTTTTTATGCAATTTTAAATTTTTTTAATGATTCAATATTTTATTTTAGAAAGACTCACATTCTATTTTAATCATAGCTTGTTTTTTTATGCAATTTTGAATTTTTTTTACGGCTTCAATATTTTATTTTAGAAAGCATCACACATTCTGTTTTAATAGCTTCTTTTTTTAATGTCATTTTGACTTGTTTAATGCTTAAATATTTTATTTTAGAAAGCATCACACATTCTGTTTTAATCATAGCTTCTGTTTTTAATGCCATTTTGAATGTTTTTTGATGCTTCAATATTTTCTTATGGAAAGCATAACACATTCTGTTTTAATCATAGCTTCTTTTTTTAATGCAATCAAAAAAATTTTTTAATGCTTCAATATTTTATTTTGGAAAGCATCACACATTCTGTTTTAATCATAGCTTCTTTTTTACTGCCATTTTGAATTGTTTTTAATGCTTATATATTTTATTTTAGAAAGCATCACACATTCTGTTTTAATCATAGCTTGTTTTTTTTATGCAATTTTGAATTTTTTTTACGGCTTCAATATTTTATTTTAGAAAGCATCACACATTCTGTTTTAATACCTTCTTTTTTTAATGCCATTTTGACTTGTTTAATGCTTAAATATTTTATTTTAGAAAGCATCACACATTCTGTTTTAATCATAGCTTCTTTTTTAATGCCATTTTGAATGTTTTTTGATGCTTCAATATTTTATTTTGGAAAGCATCACACATTCTGTTTCAATCATAGCTTCTTTTTTACTGCCATTTTGAATTGTTTTTAATGCTTATATATTTTATTTTAGAAAGCATCACACATTCTGTTTTAATCATAGCTTGTTTTTTTTATGCAATTTTGAATTTTTTTTACGGCTTCAATATTTTATTTTAGAAAGCATCACACATTCTGTTTTAATAGCTTCTTTTTTTAATGTAATTTTGACTTGTTTAATGCTTAAATATTTTATTTTAGAAAGCATCACACATTCTGTTTTAATCATAGCTTTTGTTTTTAATGCCATTTTGAATGTTTTTTGATGCTTCAATATTTTCTTATGGAAAGCATAACACATTCTGTTTTAATCATAGCTTCTTTTTTTAATGCAATCAAAAAAATTTTTTAATGCTTCAATATTTTATTTTGGAAAGCATCACACATTCTGTTTTAATCATAGCTTCTTTTTTACTGCCATTTTGAATTGTTTTTAATGCTTATATATTTTATTTTAGAAAGCATCACACATTCTGTTTTAATCATAGCTTGTTTTTTTTATGCAATTTTGAATTTTTTTTACGGCTTCAATATTTTATTTTAGAAAGCATCACACATTCTGTTTTAATACCTTCTTTTTTTAATGCCATTTTGACTTGTTTAATGCTTAAATATTTTATTTTAGAAAGCATCACACATTCTGTTTTAATCATAGCTTCTTTTTTAATGCCATTTTGAATGTTTTTTGATGCTTCAATATTTTATTTTGGAAAGCATCACACATTCTGTTTCAATCATAGCTTCTTTTTTACTGCAATTTTGAATTGTTTTTAATGCTTATATATTTTATTTTAGAAAGCATCACACATTCTGTTTTAATCATAGCTTCTTTTTTTACTGCCATTTTGAATTGTTTTTAATGCTTAAATATTTTATTTTAGAAAGCATCACACATTCTGTTTTAATCATAGCTTCTTTTTTTAATGCAATTTTGAATTTTTTAATGCTTCAATATTTGATTTTAGAAAGCATCACACATTGTTTCAATCATAGCTTCTTTTCTATGCAATTTTGAATTTTTTTAATGCTTCAATATTTTATTTTAGAAAGCATCACACATTCTGTTTTAATCATAGCTTCTTTTTTTAATTCAATTTTGAATGTTTTTTAATGCTTCAATATTTTATTCATTTATATTCTTCGCATCATTTAGCTTCTTTTTTTTAATATAATTTTGAATTTTTTCAATGCTTTAATATTTTATTCCTGTATATACTTGGCATCACTTGGCTTCTTTTTTTAAATGCAAATTTGAATTTTTTTTTAATACTTCAATATTTTATTCCTGTATATTCTTGGCATCATTTAGCTTTTTTTTTTAAATGCAATTTTGAATTTTTTTTAATGCTTCAATATTTTATTCCTGTATATTCTTGGCATCACTTACCTTCTTTTTTTAACTGCAATTTTTTTTTTTTTAATGTTTCAATATTTTATTCTTGTATATTCTTGGCATCATTTAGCTTCTTTTTTTAAATGCAATTTTGTAATTTTTTTTAATGCTTCAATATTTTATTCTTGTATATTCTTGGCATCATTTAGCTTCTTTTTTTTACTGCAATTTTGAATTTTTTTTAATGCTTCAATATTTTATTCCTGTATATTCTTGGCATCACTTAGCTTCTATTTTTAATGCAATTTTGAATTTTTTTAATTCTTCAATATTTTTTTCCTGTATATTCTTGGCATCACTTAGCAAAACCTTTGTTAGCTGTTCTACAGTCATCTATTTAAAACTGTTTACAGTCATCTATGGTTCGAAGATGTGCCACCAAGCGAATACCCTCCATAAGAAACCTGCCATAATCTGAGTGCCTTGATTCCCTTGGCTTGGATTCATTGAAACTCCAACATCAGGCAACCAAGTAAACACCCATAAAATTATCAACTATCTTGCCAACAACAACATTTTGGACATGCCTCCAAAGTAAGAAAACAGCACAGCTTCCAGTACTTTCAAAAACATTTTTTCAAACTCCAAATTGCTGAAGCCTGGAACGGGTTGTTGGCTGCAGAGACACTGCATTCTTTAAAACCCTCATTATTTCTGAAATTCACCAAAACTACAAACTACATCTGATGTCCTCCCCTCCACATGTACATCCACTTTTAATGAGTTTCAGTGCATCTGAGTACTGGACACAATGATTTCATTATTATTATTATTATTATAACAATGAAGATATTGAATAGAATTGTATTTATATATGAGGAAAATCTTTTGAAAAAAAAATAATTTTTTTTTACATATTCCAAAAACTGAGCAAAAAGCTTATCTTTCAAAGTAAATAATCAAGGACTTGCATAGACAATGGCAAAAAAAGCTGAAATCAAGACAAATTTTCCAACCAGTGTGTGTGAGTCCATGTGGAGAAGGAAACACAAAAACAACTTTTTTCCTAAACAACTCGAATCAGTTTCAAATAAGAAAGTCAAAATTAAGAGAAAGACAGAGTGCACACGTGTGTGTTTGGGGGAGGAGGGGAGGGGGTTCGACAGGATGTCATTCTTTAAATGACACACAAGGCATCTCACTCCCCTACCTCCATAATGAATCGGTTCAAGTCTTAGCCTTCATAGCAAACTTAACATTTTCAGTTTTCAGAGAGAACTGTCATAAGAGAGAAAAGGAAGGCAAGACAGGAAAAGAGAAAGTGAGAGAAAAGAAGAGAAAGATATAAAATCCAGCCAAATAGAAATCCAAAAAATAACGACGGTGTCAGCATAGGAAAAAAACGTCTAATCAAAGATTTTGCTGTCATAGTAAATCATAGGGCGAAGAGCAAGGAGAGAGAAAAACGAAGTAAATACACAGAATTTATCAGAGAACTAAAAGAGATATGGAACAAAAAGTCAATATAATACCAATAATCATAGTAACAGTCCCGAAAAAGCTGGAAAAAAGATTGGGAGAAATTGGAATCAAAGGTAAGACTGAGACCATACAATGGACAGCAATGATGAAAACAGATGAAATCTTAAGGAAAATCCTCGAATATAGAAACCAACCCACATAAACTACGAACGCTAACCAGCTACAGAGAATTGCAACAATAGAAATGAAATGAAAACAGAAAAAACACCATCAGATGAAACCAAGGGAACTGAAACAGCCAAAAATCTCATTAACTTTGATTAGTCACAGAATAGACACATAGGAACCTTCCATTAACATTTTCCTTTTAGGTTAGTTATGAAGAGAGAGGAGACTCAGTTTGCCATCTTTATCGTCTGACACTAACTGCTCATTAAATCAAACTATTTGAAACATGCCATCTTTATCGTCTGACACTAACTGCTCATTAAATCAAACTATTTGAAACATGCCATCTTTATCGTCTGACACTAACTGCTCATTAAATCAAACTATTTGAAACATGCCATCTTTATCGTCTGACACTAACTGCTCATTAAATCAAACTATTTGAAACATGCCATCTTTATCGTCTGACACTAACTGCTCATTAAATCAAACTATTTGAAACATGCCCTCTTTTTTATTACATGATCTGGTTAAACCCATCAGTGTCTCTGTTATCTCTAAGCTCCCCTCTTTTATTTAACAATATACATATTATTCAGATATTGTTTTCTCAATCAGAATATACTGTTGGTGAAAACAATTCTTGGTCATTTTCAGGCACTCTTAAGTTTTGACAACACCGAATGATTCGGCTATGAATAACATATTATCTACGATTAATTAGAATCTGCATTTTCATGTCACAATACATAATTTCATTCAAGATATAAAGTTATCTTGTTGGATCTGAACAATATGTTTTTGGAATAAGTTGCCAGATCTAATTAAGAACAGCGTGGACCAGTTTAAAATAAGGTTGGATGAATTCAGAGAAAGTGGTAGGAGGGAGAAATTGAGGGGGCACTTTTGGGAGTTATCAAATGAAATATTTAACAGGATTTGAGCTGGATATCGATACTGTACTAAGAGTTTAATTTTTTTTTTAACAGTTGAATTGAGAAGATAGTTAAAGGGGAGATGCCCAAGGAGACATAACAAACAAATAAATAAATAAATGAACAGTATTTAAGCTGACATATCAAACTCTGATTCTGGCTAGCTAATTTTCATTCGTTATTGTTGTACCATGTTATTGGCCTTATGATAATGTACTTTGTTACAGTTTATTTAAAAACTTATGTAATCCCACCTGAACAACTAGTAATATGGAAAACTTTTTAATTCATGACCGAAAAATGAAAATCAATACGTGAAATAACTCATATTTTTTAGTAAAAAAACATAAAAAGAGTTGCTATTTATTTTCCTCCCACAGCGGTAAGATGTGACACAAGGTCGGGAAAGTGGGATTTGAAAAGCCAGCACCCTAGAAGGTGAGCACTCTGACCTACAAAAAATGCCTGGGCAGCCCTGTCGGCATTCCCCGGTAGGGGCGTCTCAGGCAGTAAGCGATAAACTTACTCCACCCCAAAGAGGGGAGGCAAAGCCTGGGAGGGTGGACCTCCTAGAACTGCACAGGACAGTACCTCAGACCGGCGGAATCAAGGCCCGAAGGCCAAGACAATACCGGTCTACAGAGTGATCATCCATCGGAACAGATACTACACTTTGATTTTGGCCAAAAGGCCAAGAAGCAGGTTATTTCCCTTACAACTAAACTTTTATTTCTTTTTCTGTATAAGTTAAAAAAAATGTGCAAATAAATTAAAAATTAAAAACTAAAATGACTGATGTAATGAAATCATTGTCCCTGTTTTAAATTCATCAAATGTGTCAATAACATTTGTTTCATTTAAAAGATTCACAAAATTAAAGCCTATGTACAAAAAGGAATATGGATAAAATGGTAACATGTATTCAATTAATTGTATACAATAACTCTTTGGCATTAAATAATAACCCTAAAAGGATTGATTTGCCATTAAGCAGACAAGAAACTCACCTTGCAATGCTCATACGATTTTCTAAGTGTGTTAATGACAGACGGTGGCAACGAATGTATGTTCTCTACGTTCACTGGTTCGTTCGTAGACAAGACATATTTGACACAGATATCAGAACATTCCAGAATGTCCAACACAAGCTGAAAAAATAAACAAATAATTCAAGCCTTTAAAATACATGAAACATGTTTCACAATTTTTAAGATGAGGATTGATAATTTGTATTATTCGGTCTACTGTTCTCATCTTGGATGTTATTCTCACAACGTTTCGGACGATGTAACCCCTGACCGTGTTTAGGTGTAATTTTGAGATGAGGATTGATAATTTGTATTATTCGGACTACTGTTCTCATCTTGGATGTTATTCTCACAACGTTTCGGACGATGTAACCCCTGACCGTGTTTAGGTGTAATTTTGAGATGAGGATTGATAATTTGTATTATTCGGACTAGTTCTCATCTTGGATGTTATTCTCACAACGTTTCGGACGATGTAACCCCTGACCGTGTTTAGGTGTAATTTTGAGATGAGGATTGATAATTTGTATTATTTGTGTCATTCGGACTACTGTTCTCATCTTGGATGTTATTCTGATGAACCCACTGACTTTCTTCGGGTGCATCTAGCTGAACTCTGGAATCTGTATGGAATTTTGAACGGAACCCTTTATTTAATCCACGAAGGTAGCTTGCTCTCGTTCTGTCAGCCATGACAAGCTAGAAGTCGTTGGTAATTCGTAATTGCATTTTTAATAATCTGTTCTAAGTGGCAGTCTTCTGGAGGTTGAAGGTTCAATCCTCAGTGTGGGCGATACTAAAAATACAATTAATGTAAGGGGATCCAGATGCCGGAGAGCCTTCTACTCCAATAGCTTCTTTCCTCGAGCTGCCGGCTTTTGGAACTCCCCTCTTGCTCCCTGTTTCTCCGACTGTACCGACATGCAGAAATTTAAAACTAATGTGAATAAGCATCTCGCTGCGCAGCTCCCAATTTAGGATGACCCCCTAAACTTTAATCCTAATTCTCAGTAGCCCCTTATGTCTACAGTGGCAACTTGCTTTGTTTGGGATGAACTAAGTTAGAAAAAAAAAAGAAGAAGATGATAATGAGATTCATGTACTTTTAAGAACTTACCTGAAGAAGACCAATCAGTTGTTGATGTTCTTGAAGAATTTGGTCTGCGGCTTGAGTGATCGTATCTGTGATATTCTGCAAAGTCCTCGTCAGAAAATCATTCGTCTGTACAAAAGAAACAAATGTCATGAGAAAACACTAAACCTTTAATAACTGCCGAAAATGTATTATATGTATCATAGAAGGTCAAAATATCAACTGAGAAAGCACTGAAACAAGCTAGACATCGACCGAAGTTTATTTGTACCAAATATATATGTATATTGACTTATTTCTATATATGCAAATGTACAAAGAAAAAACGAAAATAACTAAACACAAACAATGACTTTAATATATATTTATCTGCCGGACTTTCTACGTTAGATTTAAATAGCAATGCATTTGACAAATGCATATTTGATTATGACTAGCAATTTTTTCCTCTTTATCCTTCCAGCATGTCATTTACACTAAAAAAAGTGTAATTCACTCCAGTTTCTTTCTGAAAACAATCATTCCAGCAAAGAAGATTATGACAAAGAAGACAATTTTAAATAATGACCTAAAAGACTCAAAATATAAGGAAGATAATTCTTATCGTAGCTTAAAATTAAAAATATCAGTTATCTCCCTTACACTTTCTTTTTGTAACTTAAACATTATTTTTTTTTAATCTAAAAATATAAACTAAAATGACATTAATGACTCTCGGGTTACACCAGATATATACAGCTAGTTCACTATACATTAAAAGCATTTTAAATGATATTGCAGAAATAATTAGTCAATTTGTTTATATTGGCTAATTGATTAAAACTCGAGAAAATATAATCCTTATATTAATAAAATTGTGTTGCCATTTCTTGTGTCTGTATGTAACTTAAACATTATTATTTTTATTATTAATTGATTATTTATTGAAATAAAAATGCAATAGTATACAGTACTGAAGTGAACATTTTTTTAATACTATTTAAAAAAAATAATTTCATTAAAAAACTAAATCCACCAGACATTAACATTTCTTCGTAAGTCAGCCATTTTAATCTTTTGTCAATAGTTGAAAAAAAAAAAATGTTTACTTTGTGACTGTTCGAAATTTGAAAGCATTTAAACTGTCGAATAGATAGTCACTTAAACTGGCTTTAAAATTCTTAGCAAATCCTCTTGTATGAAAAGATATTTACATCCTATAATTTTATAAATAGCAATTAAAAGAACAATTTCTTTACAAAATTATAGTTTTATAACAATTTGCTTTAATTCATAATTTAAAGACCAAACGATACCATAATAAATAAATTTAATTTTCGAAATAAAATTTTAAAAAAAGAATTGATATAAAAAAAAAGAATGACAGTCAAAACATTTGATGCTCGTTGCATAATACAATCAGAATGCAATTTCAGCATTTTACAAAACTACAATTTTTTAAAAGACAAGGCCTTTAAGAGAAACAATAATGGATAAGTATTTTATTGACCTCCCCTCCAGGAGGTTAGACACAAGGGCAGGTGTGGGTTTTGATGAAAGTGTTTCTGTGGAACGAACTGGATTTTTTTTTTTTTTTTTTTTTGTCTGGTGCTTCGAACAGGCGTGTTCAGGCTTGCTGGTTGTTCAACTCGCCCTGGCTGATGTGAGGATCCTGTGAGACAAAGGAACCGCACCAGCATGTGCTTGCATGTGCACGATAGAATTGGTGTCGGCTTGCCTGCACGCCGTGTATCCGACAATTTGGGGTTGGTCCGGGATATTAGCGAGGTAGGCATCAAGAGAGCGCTTAAATTGTTCCACAGCAGCATTTTTTATATCCCGAATACACCTAGGCATGGCATTGAAGAGTTGTGACCCCTGTACAGGTAAGCTCGTTTCAAAAATGGTTCGTATTTTCCCACCAGTTTTTAGCGAGGGAACAATACAGTGCCTCCCGCGGCGTTCATTGTCTCGGGCTTGAATGTGGCCATTAATGTTCGGTACCTTTCCTTCCAATATCTTCCAGATGTAAATTATCCGGTACCTTTCACGTCGTCTTTGCAGCGAGAACATTTTTGTCTTCTTCAGACATGACCAGTAGTTCCGATCAGCTTGAATTTTCCGTAGAAAGGACCACTGAATGGCTTCAAGCTTTTGGATGAGCCTAGGGCTACTTGGGTTCCACAAGACAGAACAGTATTCCAAAACTGGAATGACCAAGGATTTATACAGCGTGACCATTGCACGATATTCTCTGGTTTTAAATGTCCTCAGGATCCAGGCAATGAGGTTCTTGGCTTTTTCCACAACTTTGTTTATTTGATTGCTAAAAAGACAATCACTAGACATAGATACACCGAGGTCCTTTACTTCTTGCTTTATGTTTATCATTTTTCCTGACGGAGTGTGGTATGATATCTCGCTTTTTAGCTGGTCGTTATTACCATAGCGGAGAAGCTCAAATTTCACGTCATTTAGCTCCATGTTATTGTCCTCCGTCCATTTGTAGATCTGATCGAGATCCTTTTGAAACAACACAGCATCCTCGGGAGACCGAACGGATTTTGTGGCCCTTGTATCATCGGCGAATGACCTGACTATTGACATGGCGATATCCTCATCAATGTCCCCAATAAGGATTAGGAAGACTATGGGTCCCAATACACTTCCCTGGGGAACTCCAGAAATGACAGGTTGTGGCTTCGAGGTTGCACCATCAACCTTAACTGTTTGGAGGCGGTTACTCAGGAAGGATTCGATCCATTTGAAGATGCTTCCACGAATGCCAAGATCAAATATTTTCTGCAGAACTATTTTGTGGTCAACTTTGTCAAAAGCTTTGGCAAAATCTAAGTAGACAACATCTGCATTAGCGCCATCATCAAGAATTGATAGAATGGTGTCAAACTGCTCAAGGAGTTGACTTAAACAAGATCTTCCAGATCTCATCCCATGCTGACTGTCATTGAACAGGTTATTTTCATTCATGTGTCTAACTATGTGTTTCCGTATGACTTTCTCAAAAAGTTTAATGAGGTGGGAGGTCAAAGCTATTGGTCTATAATTGGCAGCCACCGACTTGCTTCCACCTTTGTGAATGGGTGTAATAAGAGAATTCTTTAGTTTGCTTGGAACGACCTCTTCTTCAAGACTTTTCGTCCATAGAAATACGAGAGCATGGACCAAATGGGCCCTGCAGTTTTTCAGTAGTAATGCAGGAAAGCCGTCAGGACCCGCAGCAGCTGACGGAGAGAGTTCATCAATTGCAAGCTCAAAATCGGCTGCAGTTAGAGTAACAGTTGACAGTATAGAACTTATATCAAAAGTGCGATTATGTGAAGCTTGACTGCTTTGCATTGGTTTGCTAAAAACGTCTGTGTATTGTTTTGACAAAATTTCTGCCATCTCAGTACTGTTACCAGTAAGAACACCATTCTGGTCCACCAATGGACCAACTTTTGTCTTGACTTTGGACTTTTTCTTGACATATGAAAAGAAATATTTTGAATTACTTTTAATGGAGTTGACAGCCTTTCCCTCCATAAAAGCGTTAGAGTCAGCAAAAGACTTCTGCAGTTTCCTTTCAATATCCAAACATTCCTTGGACAGTTTGGAAATAACAGCAGGCGATGACACTTTCAAAAGACGCTTTTTTATCTTCCGTCTTCTTTTAGAAAGTGAGTGACGGTATCTTACCACCTTGGGCGTTCTTTTCTCGCATTCTGATTTACGCAATGGCACATGCTTGCAGCAGGCAGTGTAGACAATTAAATAAAAAGTGTCCAGCATTGCAGATGCACCCATGTCTCTTAATGAGTCTTCCCAATCAGCATGGCTTAGTTCCTCTGAAAGAGCAGTCCAATCGACTTCCTCGCTGAAAAAGTTTAGTGCATTGAACATTGTTCTTGGTGCACGATTATTCAATACCTCACTTTTATATTTAACTTTATATGTTGTTTGAAGCTGGATGAGACTGTGGTGAGATGTGCTTTGCAGTAAGGGTACATTGATGCTCTCATGAATCAAATCAGAATTATTGGTGAAAACAAGATCAAGGATATTCCCATCTTTGTGCGTGGGAGACAGCACATGCTGTGACAAAAAAAGCTCATTGCAGAATTCGTTCAGTGAATTTATCATCAATCGCTCAGCATTTGATGCTCCTGGAATAGCCTGTCCATCAGGCCAAGATACGTGAGGGAGATTAAAATCTCCACCGACAATGATATCTGGAGCAGGGTTTATTGTTGATAATATATGTTTGACTTTATTAAGAGGAGAACTAAAATCATTTGGTGTGGATGGGTGTCCATGGTAGCTGTCATCAGGTTGTCTATAAGTAACAAGAATGGCTAAATCTTCATAGGAGGAGTAAAGGCATAACATCTGCACACATCCGGCACTCCCAGGTTCTCAGTCCGCGTCGTTAACCACTTAGCCACCATGCCATCAATAATGTAGAAGTATAGTCGATAAGAATTCCTTTGCTAAGAATGTTCTCGGTATTTGTTATTTAGTGGTAATTTAGATCAATGTGGTAATTAGGTCTCCACATGCCTCCCCTGTAACCGTGGACATTAGTTTCATGTCTGCCAGACCTTGTATAGGTATTTCCTTGATCTCAAAAGTATAAAGTGAATGTAAAAAATATAATAAAGAAAGACATGCACAATGTAATATTGAATGATGAGAGAAATCATTTTCATTAGAAAAGTGAAAATTGTTGAAAAGAGAAAACTTCATATATCGGATTTGTTTTCTTCAAATCTTACCTTGTTGGTAATTTTAGAAAAGAGAACATCTTCGACAACCATTAATTTCACATGTGGAAGAAATGACGTGCAAATTACTTTGAGGATTTCTGAAAAAGAAAACATTTTTATCAAAGGCATCATCATCATTGTTGTACTGCACCCCTTTCCTTATACAATGGACTATTCCGAGGAGTATATCAACAACGACAATGCTAGCCTCGAAGAGTACAATTGCAACGAGTACCAGTACAGCCAGGTTGGTTCCCCGTATACATTACAAACCAGTTACCCAACTTGTAACTACTTATTGAATCATTCACTTACAATAATAAAACCTTTTAGAATGAGATTTAAAGTTTACTACAACTTAGAAGCGTCGCCTTCCAAAAAACAAATGATTTAATTAATATTTCATTTGTTTAACAAAATCTTGCGTCATGTTGGCTGATTCTAAAATTTCAAAGTTAAAACCTTTTATATTTCTATGTTGTCCATTCAAGCTATTATTAAATACTTTCGGATAACATTACAAATACCTTTATCATCATCATCATCACCACCATAATAAACATTTCTTCTCATTTGCTTAGAAACTTAAAAACCAATAAAATAGAGAAAATCTTCAATTTTCGTGTCTAAAAACGACAATACCTTATATGCATAGATAAGAATATTGTATCTTTCTTTGAGAGGGACGATAGCTATTGAGCGCCATTCTTTCTCCTGGGACAAAGAGACAATATTCATAAATATTCTTTTCTCAGATAGCTTAATGATTTTGAATAAGGAGACAAGAACAGCAGACGCTTTCTGTTCCTTAGACATAACCCTAACCCCTGGTACAACCCATTCTTGAGTATGCCATCCAAACAACAAATCCCCAACTTCAAAATGATATCATACACCTGGAGCATGTTCAACAGTTGGCAACGGGCTTCTCCATGCTTACCTACAAAGAACGGCTTCAAAAAATTATGTGAGTGGTTTTGAGGAAAAAAGAGTTGGTAAGTCGGAAGGCGTCGAGCATTGTGGATCACCATGTTCAACAACTTGGGTTAGCGAACTTTGTGTTAACAGTTACTATTAGAAAACAGTTTCAAGCTTTTAATTCAAACAAATAAAAGAAAATATATATATATATATATATACAGGACCGGCGGCACAGTTATAAAAGTGGGGTGGGGGGGGGCCACTTTTATAACTCTCCTAAAAAGTGGGGGGGGGGCGGTTAAACACAATCATATATAACTCCATTATTGATGACTGTAAAGTGGGGGGGGGGGACTTGAGCCCCCCCCCCCCCTACCGCCGTCCATGATATATATATATATATATATATATATAGATAAAGATGAGAATAAAAAATTGTAAAAATACAATATTTATTAGAACATCAAAAGTTCAGAGCAAGGCACTTCATATACTTAATCCATGGATTTTCAAAGATAAACTATTTTCATCAGAGGATAGGGAAAAACCGACAATGTAATTTTCAAAGTTAAATGTTGCCGATAATATTTACAATTACATTGTCGGTTTTTCCCTATCCTCTGATGAAAAGAGTTTATCTTTGAAAATCCATGGATTAAGGATATGAAGCGCCTTGCTCTAAACATTTGATGTTCTAATAAATATTGTATCTTTACAATTTTTTATTCTCATCTTTCATCCCTAGAATTGATTGCTCTATTGAATATATTGAGCTTTATATTATCACGATAGATTATTATTAAACGATAATTCAATTATCTTTAATTCAATTCAACATTTAAATATTATATATATATATATATATATATATATATTAATTTCTACTTACCTATCCCGTGATGCAGGTCACTTCCTTCCATGAAATAGGTCTTTGTAATATTAAGGAATTAAATATGGCTATTGTAAAATCATACGTGGTCGACATCAACACCAGCTCTATAGTTCCCGTCCCCATTATCTTAGTTAGAAATATATGTCTGACATATTGATACTTGATTTGGACAAGCCTAGTTTTTTTGTTTTTTTCCTTCTGCTGTTATTGGCACAAATATATTTTTTTCTAAAAATACTTATTTAAGCTAAGAAAACTGTTAAAGTGGAGATATCTTCCCTTATTCACCAAAAAAGATTAAAGGGAAGTTATCATGTGCAATTATCAATCTTATTGAGTTCTCTACATTGATTTCTTCAATAATATATATTATTAATTAAATTATGCAACTATTACTACTTACTTATCCCGTGATGCAGGTCACTTCCTTCCATGAAATAGGTCTTTGTAATATTAAGGAAATAAATATGGCTATTGCAAAATCATACTTGGTCATAATATGTTTTTGAAGTTAACTGTAAGGTTTCTTGGGTGTGATTGAGAGGGTTTCGCTCCAGGGTCAGTTATGATCTGATATAAAAGGGAAAGTTTCTCATTGGTTAATTTTAGTCATGTTACTAGACAGAACAGATATTTGAAGTTACATAATCAGTTGCTGAAAATATTTTAGAGAACACATAAGAATGTGGGGTCCTAGATATTGGGTGTTCATACCCCCATGGAAGGGGGATTCAACTAGAAGCAACTCGTAGTTACGAAGCTGGGTATCTCAAAAAGTTAAGTTAAGAAAATAAATTAATAAAATATATATTGTAAGATGAAATAGTTATCGTTTCATCCTCCCATGAAGGTCCAGCAACTGAATTTTCATGAAGGGCTTTCTCCTTTCTTTTTTTTTTTACACCCTTTGTATAAAACTAAATTAAACTAAATATAACCCACATTATGCCTAGCAGCTGTGTTGCAAAATTCATAATGATCAATTAGTTTAGGAATGAATCCAGTACATACAAATATATAAACATATTCACATGCTTTATATAAATAGAGATATTGCAAAATTTTTGTCAACAATTAGTTTCGGATAAAAAGAAATGTCCTTCCACAAAAGTGCAGAAGATAGAAAAGAAAACAAAAAATGATGCGTTCTTACGACGCATCCATTCAAGCTGCACATTCAGAGATAAAAATGCTATTTCAAACTTTCCTCGGCCTTCTTGCAGGGAGCAAAGTGTAGTATCAGTTCTAATACTACACTTTATCTTTTCTGTTCTCAGTCTAGACTGAGGAAATTTTAATTTTTGTCCCAATCCAGAGTGCTCATTTTTGAGGGAGTTGGATTTTCCTCACATTAAAAACCGACCTTGAACTTCTTGGCCTTTTGGTTAAAGTCAAAGTGTAGTATCTGTTCCGATGGCTACTACACCCCATAGACCGGTATCGTCTTGGCCTTCGGGCCTTGATTCCGCCGGTTTGTGGGTTTGTCCTGTGCAGTTCTAGGAGGTCCACCCTCCCAGGCTTTGCCTCCCCTCTTTGGGGAGGAGTAATTTTATTGCTTACTGACTGAGGCGCCCCTATCGAGGAATGCCGACGGGGCTGCCCAGGCATTTTTTGTAGGCCAGAGTGCTCACCTTCTCGGGTGTTGGCTTTTCAAATCCCACTTTCCCGACCTTGTGTCACATCTTACCGCTGTGGGAGAAAGATGAATAAAAACCGACCTTGTGTCTCAGTCTGCCCTCGTGGGGAGGCAAGTAAATAGAGACTAATGAAAATGTTATTTAAAAGTAAAGCATGACCACTAATAAAAAATGCACTTCTTAAGATCAAAACTATTGGATCAGTAGAAACCTGATTATTTTAAACACAATCACCATACCACAGCTTGACCGTGTAGGGTTTTTTTTTTTGGGGGGGGGGGGGGGTCACAAATATTAAAATTTCTTGAAAACACTAATTCGTTCATTATGTTTCGGAATTTTTTAGATGAGGGTTGATAATTCGTAGAATTTGGTATATTCGGACTACTGTTCTCATCTGTGGCGCAGTGGATATAGTACTAAGTGACACTCATCTGAAGGTTGAATCCTCAGTTCGGGCGATACAAAGAATTGCGAATTACTGAAGACTTCTTCCCAGTCATGGCGAATGGAACAAGGGCATGCTACCCCCGTGGATTTAATAAAGGGTTCTGTTCGAAATTCTGTCTAGATTCCAGAGTTCGACAGAAAGATTCCCGAGTTCAACAAAGTACACCTGAAGAAGGTCGGAGGTTACATAGGTCGAAACGCTGTGATAAAAAACACCCAAAAAAACAGTAGTCCGAATATACCAAATTA
This sequence comes from Sepiola atlantica, assembly GCA_963556195.1. NCBI lineage: Eukaryota > Metazoa > Mollusca > Cephalopoda > Sepiida > Sepiolidae > Sepiola > Sepiola atlantica. Next base: position 48,116,279 of record OY744529.1, read on the forward strand.
TACGGATAGATTCGTTCAGTTAAAAATTTCAAAAAGAGTTAATTAAAATATTAAATTAAGCCCAATACTTAATAATTGTAGTATTTATTTTCATTGAGAAAATTAATTTCATTCATTAAAGCGACAAAGCCAATCGTTAGTATTTGTCTGCACTAAAATTGTAAACAGCAGCTTGACCTTAAAGGTCAAGTTTAATGGATACAGCCAGTTATTGAGATGCTATGTTGGCATCCAAAAATTTAAGCATGACTCACTGACAAAAACAAAACAAAAAACTTTTAGAGAAAATCTTTCATTATCAAAGGATACAATTAATTTTGGAAGAGCTTTCTGCAAGTTCTGTTGGCATTTTAGGTCTTCCCAACTCATAACATCTTCCAGGAAAGTTTTCTGAGACATTCTGCTCAGGATTTTTCTGTAATGGAAAAAAAAATTAAGACTTCTTTTAATACAAACTAGCAGGGTTACCTGGCGTTGTCCTGGAATAGAAAATAGAAGAGTAAAAAAATGAAAAGTCTTCTACACATCCTCAGCCACATTATACCATAATCAATACGATCGGGGAAAAAAAGAGGGTACTGATATCGATCCTGACCCAGTTTTCGTGAGGTTCAACTCGGAAGCGTTCGGCTGTCCTACGCAAGCGCCCGAGAGTTGACGAGCTGATTCGTACCAGACCACAATTTTGATACGGTGCTGCGTCCTATGATAATAATCTTCTGCTTGTTTTGTTTTTGTTGTTAAGGTTAAGGTTTAGGGTTAAAAATATTTATTTGATAACAGTAATTTCGCTTTGTTTTGCTTGTTTAAAAAATTTCTTGCAACTATAACTAAAATTTATAGGACGCAGCAACGTATCAAAATAAAAAAAAAAATTATTTTATAACAATAACTTCGCTATGTTTTGCTTGTTTTGTTTTTTTTGTTGTTTCTTTTAGAAAATTTCTTGAAAATATAACTTACAATCATAGGACGCAGCACCGTATCAAAATTGTCGTCTGGTACCATTCGGCTCTCAACACTCGGGCGTTTGCGTAGGACAGCCGAACGCTTCTGAGTCGAACCTCACGAAAACTGGGTCAGGATCGATATCAGTACCAAAAAAAGAACGGAAAAAAGCAACCTTGAATCTGAGTGACAAGCCACTCCCTAAAAAAACTCACTTAACCCTAACACTAAGTCCGAATGGCAACCTCCATTCAAAACAAAACCCCTTCCTCAACCTTATCACAAACCCTAAGTCCGAGTGGCAAGCCCCAAATCCTATAAAAAAACCATTAAAACCACACATAATCGTCTAAAAAAAAAAATTTTTTTTAAAGGAAAAAAAAGCAGACGCCCATAAAGAAAAACGCACAGGATTTATTTCCCATAGAAAAAAAATCATCCAGTAAGTAAGATCGTTTTTTATTCTTTTTCTTATAATTTAATAAAATTATAAGAAGAAAACGATGTTACGTATCAGTAGACATTTCAGCTTACGTCAAGGGAGATAACTTTCGAAAATTTTCAAATTATAAGAAAAATGGCGACATATAGATAAAATCGTTTTTTATTTTTAATTCAATTAATACTGGATGAATTTGCGTAATTTTTGGTGTACAGTCTTCTTTTAACAAAGTTTATACATTTCTTCAGCTATTTTTTTTTATTGTGAAACAGCAGAAGCACCAACCTTTTTTTTTTCTTCTTTAAGGGTAAATACAAAAGCAAATAAAAACATTATTTTACCATTTTTCTTTAAATTTCAACCAAAACAAGTGGTAAAATGTTTTACCTTTTATTTTTTTAATGGTTCCCTGTCCTGTAAACTAACAAATTATGCACTTGAGTTATCGCCCTTAGCATTGTTAGTCTCGACTTGTTTATAAAGACGCCGATTACCTTTTTGTCTGGCGAGTTGTTGTTTTTTTTTTTTTATTTCAGTGTTTCACGTGTACGATGAAACTTGATAAAACTTACAACTTTTAATGTTCATTTGTTTGTTGTTCATTTTTTTTACTAAAACATAATTTAAGTAAGAATAAGTTTTTTGAGAATAATGCCGAAATCCATTTCACTCTAAATATTTTACGTGGTTGAAATTGGATTTTTTTAAAAATGTAAGCAATAACATGATTATATTTTAAATTAGTTTTCTCGGTGCTTGTACAGATTAGCGTACATATGAAAAACTCTGAAAATTGCAGTTCTAATGAAATTAACCGGAAAACTCTTTGAAATACTTATGTATCAAGCAAAAATAGGTTTGTACACCAAAAATTAGCAAAAACTATCGAGTAGAATTGTAATAAAAAATAAAAATCCGTTATATCGTTTAATCGGGTTCGGCCATTGAATCGAGCGAAAAACACGAAATTCAGGGGGAGATAACTCAGTCTGTCATATTACCACGTAATAAATCAATGGCAGTCATCAAAATACGATGAAACTGATTTTTATTTTTAATTCAAATTCTACTCGATCATTTTTCCTACTTTTTGGTGAGGATACTTATTTAAATCTGCTGTGTAAGTATATGATAATGTTTTTTGTTTTTTTTGGTGTGGTATTGATAATTTAATACGGACGCTTCTTTGTACAAGCACCAAAATTATTTTTAAGAAAATGATTTTTAAAATTTTTTTTTGCATATATATTACCTTAGGGTTACTTAAAAATCCTTTTTTTTCTCTACCATTGATTGTTTTTTTCTAATATTAAAGTTAGCAAAACAAAATACTAAGTTTTATTTAAAAAGAATTTATATTAAATTAAATATTTATGGATACTTGTTGACTTTTTACTCGATCTTTTAATGTAATTTTAAAACTACAAATCAAATGAATGGTGTTTGAAAAGGAAAATTTGGGACGTCGAAAACGTACACAAATCCATTTATTTTCCTACTGATAAAAACTTCGAGTCTAAACTCGAAGATCCTATTTATTTTCCAGGTTTAAAAATACAACTAAACCATTAATTAAAATTTGTTTTCTTTTTTTATCGCTAAAAGTGGAAAAATCGAAGTACAATAAAGAAAAGAAAACATTTTATTCAATGAATATTCAAAATATGAAAAGCGAAGAAAATATTTTCAAGATTAACACGAAAATGAATAAATTTTAACTAGAAAATTGTCCAAATGATTCATGATTATCTAAATGAATTATAATTGCTCATACCTTTTATGTCAGCGGATCAGCAAAAACATAAAAGTGGGAAAACACATTTGTAAAAATTGAAGTTGGCGCCTTATTCAGCCATGATGGAAATTTGGGTTTCTTGAAAACTCGAAACGAAACGAAACGAACGAAAACAAACGGATTCATCTCTTTTATTGCATACTTAAATATTGACCATACTTAATTTTTTATTATTATTAAATGTTACAAGACTACTTACAAAATTAACCATACTTAAATTGATTTAAATTACATTTTTTTTACAAAAATATTTAGATTAACCATACTTTTTTTAAAAATTAAATGTTACATTACAAGAATACTTAACGATTTTATTTATCAATAAAAAGTAAATACAGAAGTATAATACAATATTGATGTGGCACAAGGCCAAAAAGGGGTATGGGGGGGACGTGGGGGTCGGGGGTCGTCCACATGGTCTATGCCCTAGAAACTAGTTTCAGTTACCACAATACCACATTCACTCTATGGACTTAAGCTACTTAAAATATCCCCAGGTGTTTGAATGAATTTTTATTTACAAAAAAAACCTCAAATATTGTGGGGGATGCTAACGCATTCTATTCCTCTTAAATATTGAAGAAAAACGAGCAAGAAAACGTCAACATTCAACACAAATGAAGGGCAAATAAAATATCCAATACTCAAACATTTATATTAACAACAACAATTTATTTTGCATTTTTACACATAAAAATTATATTCCATATTTGACGAAAGTCTTTTAGTGTCTTTTGGATAAATGTCTCTTTGACGGCTTGAAAGAAATAGTGTCTTTTTGTTATTTAAAGCAATGTCTCTTTAAATAAGTTTTGTAAGAAGAAAGACACACGTGTGTACGTGTGTGCGTGTGTAATTGAAAAGAGAGAAAGAAAGTGCCAAGCTTACTATGTGTGTCCAGCAGTCAGAAAAGGGGAGACGGAGTGATTTGACGCGACAGGTAGTCGTCGCATCGTCTTGCGACTGGCCGATGGAGCGAAACAATTCTCCCTGCTGTGTCTGAAGAAATTCTGGAGGCAAGAGACCGGATCAGTCGCAAACGACGTTTATATATGTCCTAATCAGCAGGGGCAGTGACCGGAAACATATGATCCCTATTTTGGCGTTTTCTGCGGGGTGTTGAAAAACACCTGTCGACTGCTGTTGAAAGGTGAATTCCATAAAACCCCCCTCAGATTGAAAAATATTGAAAGAAAAAAAAATATTTTCAATATGTAACATATTGTTTCAAGTTGGCAGGCCAATTTACTCTCCTGCCGGATTTTGTCCTTAGCTTCGGTGTAGGTGGTGTGCTGCTTATTGTAGTATCTTGTTCGCACACGTCAGTGTCTTGTGAAGGTGTGAGGTGTTCCGACACGCTATTCTTCGATAGATCCAAATATGCCGGTTTTAACCTGTCTATGGCAACCGTATCTTGTTTTCCATTTTTCATAATAGTGAAATACTTTGATTTCCTCTCGACTACTTTGAAAGGTCCTGAATATGTAGCACAAAGAGGTTTTTTTACTGCATCTATGCGTAAAAAAAACATATTCGCAGTTGTTGAGGTCTTTTGGGATGCAAATTTCTTTTGTCTGGGTCCTTGTAGGTGTAAAAACCAAATCATTCATCCTTTGCTTAAAATTTTGAACAAAGTTTGTAGTTGATTGAAAATGATTTGTTTTCTCACAAAATTGGCCAGGCAATGTCAGTGTGGTCCCAAAAACCATTTCGGATGATGTGCACCCTAAATCTTGTTTCAGCACATTTCTGATGGACAACAAAACCAAAGGGATGTTTTCTAACCATGTTCCGGAATCGTTATTTGCTGTCAGAGCTGCTTTCAGTTGTCTATGGAAACGCTCGACCATTCCGTTCGCACAAGGATGATAAGCCGTAGTGGTTATGTGTTTCACTCCCAAAAGTTTTGTGAACTCTTCGAAAAGTGTTGATTGAAATTATGCGCCGCGATCTGTTGTTATTACGGATGGACAACCAAAATTAGCTATCCAATCCTTGCAATATTGCTTTCGCGACGGAATGTGCGGATGTATCACGCAAAGGAGTTACGACAGGCCATCTGGTAAATCTGTCGATTATTGTCAGTAGATATTGGTGGCCCTTTGCTTCTGGTAGTGGTCCAACTATGTCGATGTGTAAGTTGGTGAATCTACCATCTGGGTGAATAAATTGTCCAGGAGGAGATTTTGTATGTCTGCCTACCTTGCTAGTTTGGCATTTTAAACATACTTTAGTCCAGTCAGTTATGTCTCTATGCATTTTAGGCCATACAAAACGATCACTAATTAATTTTTTTGTAACTCGTCTGCCTGGGTGTGACAAGTTGTGAAAATATTGGAAAACTTTTTGTCTTAGTGAAGGTGGTATGTATGGTCTGGAATAGCCTGTGCTCGTGTCGCATAGAAATGTTTCTGATCCGAAAGGGACTGGTTGTGCCTTTAATTTTAAGGAAGTGTTCTTTTTTACTTCGTCTAATGTCACATCATTTCGTTGTTCTTCAGCGATTAGATCGAAGTTGAGTGTTTCCGAATTTATGGCATGAATAGTGTAACGTGACAAAGTGTCTGCTACAATGTTATCTGTACCCTTGATGTATTGGATATCCGATGTAAATTGGGCTATATAGTCCAGTTGTCGGGTATCTCGTGGTGTATATCTTTCCATGCTTGTGTGTAAGGCGTATGTGAGGGGTTTGTGATCTGTGAAAACTGTAAAGTCTCGACCCTCGAGAAGGTGCCGAAAATGTTTGATCGAGAGATAGATCGCAAGTAATTCCCTGGAGAAAGCGCTGTATTTTTGCTGTGCGTTATTCAATTTCACAGAAAAGAAAGAGATTGGTTTTTCTGTACCCTTTTGAGACTGGTGTAGAACTGATCCAATCGAATCTGAAGAAGCGTCCGTAGTCAGTGTGAGTAGTGAATTATCCTCATCACGGATGTAGGAAAGCTTTGTGAAATCTGCTAGTGCTTTCTTCGAGTTTTTAAATGCGATCAATGCTTCCCCTTCTACTGCAATTGTTGCATTTTTCTTTTTTTGTTTGCGCAGTAAATTTGTGAGTGGGGTTAATATCTTTGCACAACCTGGAATAAATCTGCGGTAATAATTGATAAGACCGAGGTATCTTCTCAGTTGTCGTAATGTTGTTGGTTGTGGAAACTGCTGTATCGCTCCCACTTTTTCTGGTATGGGCGCAATACCTTGCTCATCGACTACATGACCCAAGAATGTCAGTTGAGGAACTGTAAAAACACATTTGTTCACGTTGATTTTTAAACCAAAATGTGCCAGTCTCTCAAAAACCTGTTCTAGGTGTTCGTGATGTTCCTGCATACTTCGACTACATCATCGATGTATGCAAAGGTAATCCTCTCAAAACTTCGTCTATCAGTCTCTGGAAACTTTGAGCTGCGTTACGTAATCCAAAAGGCATTCTTGTGAATTCGTATAGGCCGAAAGGAGTAGTGATTGCTGTTTTTTCTATGTCTTCTTCCGCCACTGGAATCTGATAGTATGCTTTGACCAAATCAAGTTTGGTAAAAATTTTAGTTCCTTGCAGACCTATGGCAAAATCGTGGATGTGTGGAATAGGATATCTGTCAGGAACTGTTTTAGCATTGAGGTGTCGAAAATCTCCACAAGGCCGCCAAGCCCCTGAATCTGGTTTTGGTACCATGTGTAGTGGCGAAGAGTATGGGCTACTTGATGGGCGGATGATTCCTAACTTTAGCATGTGTTGAAATTCGTCTTTTGCTATTTTGCACTTATCCGGGCGTAGTCTGCGTGGAGATGCATGAGTTGGTGGTCCGGTAGTTTTAATGTGGTGTTTAGCAGAATGGCGAATTTCATCCGTGTGCTTCAAAGGAGTCATTATGGATGGAAATTTTTTAAACAGTTCCTGTAAATCACTGTTAGTTGGTAAAGTACAGCTGATTCCTGTCGATTTGTACACTGATGTTATTCCTTTCATCGACAACTGTGTTTCATTGTCGATGAGACAGTGTGTATACATGTTTACCGATAGACGAAAATGAGATAAAAAGTCTGCCCCGAGAATGGGTGTTTTTACTTGGGCTCGTGTAAAAATCCATGAAAAAGGTCGTCGCAGTCCCAAATTTAATGTTAGTGATGTCTCACCGAAGGTTTGGATTTTTGATCCGTTTGCTGCTTGCAACGTGTATTCTGATGGTGTAGACTTGCTGTTGGGTTCTGGTGGTATTACACTTATTTGTGCACCTGTGTCGACTAAAAAATGATATCCGGTATTGCTATCCCGGATGTAAAATAGACGACTAATTTGTTTGATTCCAGCAGTTAATGTCGTCTTTAATCGCTGCTGAAGCGTCCGTTTCCCGCCTGAGTCTGGTCAGCATTTAAATTGCATGGTTTTATGCATTTCCTCGCCTTTTTTCCAAAATTGAGATGATACCAGCAGGTATCGTGCGTTTGTCTCCATCTGGAGGAGGAATTTGACCGGCTCCGACGATTCCTATGTGGAGAATAGGAATTGTCTCTGAAACGTCTCCGAGGTCGGTAAAATTGTTCTTGGTTGTTAAGGAGACTCTGGACCTTGAGTGTTAATTCTGACATGTTTTTTTCAAGCCTGGCTACAATGTCAGGTGTGTCTGTTTTTAGTGTCGGCACTGAAGACGCATACACGTTCTTTTCTGGGTTGTTACTTTCGTGTATTTTGTCAGCTACTTCTGCAAGTTTCTCCAAATTCAAGTCGTCTGGTAGTGATGCCAAAATTTGTGTAGTGTGGGCCTGGAGCTTGTCTGTCCATAACTTTTTTAGAACCGTGTCGGACATTGTATTTGATCCCAACAATGTGCGCATTTTTCTTAAAAGTTGAGATGGTTTTATGTCTCCTAAATTCAGGTTGTTGAAAAGGTCGTGGAGTCGCCTTTCGTTCGATTTGCCTGTTCGTCTTATTATGGCTTCCTTCAAAATGTCGTATGGTTTTTCCAGCGGCATGTGGTCTAAAAGGTCTACGACTTCTGTAGCTACGTCTGCTGGTAGTTTTTCTACCACGTACACGTATTTTGAATTTTGCGAAGTAATCTTTTTCGCCGTAAAAATTGCATTCAGCTGAGAAAACCACGTTTGTACGTTTGTAGGGTTGTATGTTGGCAAATTCACAGTCAATGTACATTCTGTCGGGTCGCTAAAAGCCATTGTTGTTTGAATACTGGAATCTTATTAAATAAATGTTCAACAGGGTCACCAAATTGTGGGGGATGCTAACGCATTCTATTCCTCTTAAATATTGAAGAAAAACGAGCAAGAAAACGTCAACATTCAACACAAATGAAGGGCAAATAAAATATCCAATACTCAAACATTTATATTAACAACAACAATTTATTTTGCATTTTTACACATAAAAATTATATTCCATATTTGACGAAAGTCTTTTAGTGTCTTTTGGATAAATGTCTCTTTGACGGCTTGAAAGAAATAGTGTCTTTTTGTTATTTAAAGCAATGTCTCTTTAAATAAGTTTTGTAAGAAGAAAGAGACACGTGTGTGCGTGTGTACGTGTGTAATTGAAAAGAGAGAAAGAAAGTGCCAAGCTTACTATGTGTGTCCAGTAGTCAGAAAAGGGGAGACGGAGTGATTTGACGCGACAGGTAGTCGTCGCATCGTCTTGCGACTGGCCGATGGAGCGAAACAATTCTCCCTGCTGTGTCTGAAGAAATTCTGGAGGCAAGAGACCGGATCAGTCGCAAACGACGTTTATATATGTCCTAATCAGCAGGGGCAGTGACCGGAAACATATGATCCCTATTTTGGCGTTTTCTGCGGGGTGTTGAAAAACGCCTGTCGACTGCTGTTGAAAGGTGAATTCCATAATATTAATTCTACTTAAATATTAACCATTTCTGTTCCATACTTAGGGAAACAATAGGAATAAATTAATATTGAAAATATATTTAATCTTAGTGGATTTCGAAAATACACTCAGATGTTTTTTTTAAATTTTAATATTTGTTCACAAAAATTCAAAGGACATTACAAAGGTTTTATTAGTTCTACAAAGAAAAAGAAAATTTATGTTGATGTAAAATGTATCATAAAAACTGAGTATAGAGTTTGTTTTATTTTAAAGTAACGACTTAGTGTACAATGGGTAACGGATGGATAATATCCGTTCACAATCATAATTATAATAGACTGTAATAGAAAGATCATCTTACTTCATAGATGAATTGATAGACAACAGCAGACGGCACTGAAGTTTACATAGAAATAACTTGGAGGCTGATTGGTCTGGAAGAAAGGCTGGATAAAGAACGTAACTTGGTAGAGTTAGTTGTGTCTGGCCGCATCTGACTGAAATAGAATATGGAATAAGAAAAGGGTCACCATCTAGGATTGGCATGCATCCTAATCCTATATCAAATGAGCAATGGAGTGGGTGAAAACAAACAAGCCACGGCCAAAAATTCCATCTCAAAACGAAATTAGATTGTTGTTTTAAAAACCGGCTCCCAGCGGCATATTTAGCGAAAAACCAAAAATGGTTGTTACGTGATATACTTTCAGCTACGTCCGACGCACCTCTGTGATTAAAATCCATTTTTCGTGCCTGAACTCAAGGTGCTTTCTGGAGCCGATTGAAACCTCATTTAAGGTGAGGTTTTTATCAACACAGAAAGTTGGGAAAAAAAATCGGCACACGACACCAAAGAAACACATTTCCACTTCCCTCGCCCTCTTGGGCTTGGGAGGCTGCCACTATTCAACTCACACATACATGCTTACCACCCTCCTAATAAAAAGTGGCACACACAAATGCCTACACTGTCCTAAAGTAGTCAAGGGACGCCCTATCAATTTTCAACTCACGCGTGCACACACACACACACACACACACACACACACAGTCGTACACTTACGCGCCCTGAAAAAGGCGACACACACATTAATACACTTACGCATTCTAACGCAAAGCAACACACTAAGTCCTACACCATCCCACGCATATACACACTCATAAATTACAGGCATGAACACATACATTTTATTACTTTTCTAACTGAACTGAACATTTCAAACGAACAATTACTTGCATAAAATATCTTGTAATTTAGTACATATTGTCAAAATTTTTCCTTTATTCTTCTCGACAGGAGAAGGGGGGGGGCTTGTCAGCAAAACGGTCAGATCGGGCCCCGGCAGTGTTTTGCGAAAATACTGCCTTTCACGGCCTCAACACCTATCAAGGATCAGATAATATAGAACGATAGCTTGTTATCTGACTGAGAAAACTAAACCCCATCACTGGTAACATAGATTGGGGGGGGGGGGTCTATTTCCTCTTATATCCGTCATAACGAATGCTCGTTCTTTTAAGTAACTTGGCTCATAACTACCTGTGCGTGCGTCTTTCACTTAGCAATACATGTTGACTTAAAGAACACAGTAAGAACACCGAACGAACACTCCATAAGAGGAAGGTGACCGTTTTTATAACCGCTAGTTACACGTATGCAAATTAACTTGCCAAAGACCACTGTTCGATAATCTAACCGCCTCCTGCTCAGAAAACCCCCTCCCTTTATTTTCACATAAATATCTTGTGTTCGTTAAATGTTTTATTCTTTCATTTAACTTTCATGTTTTATCTGCTTGTACTCACTTTTCTGTTTTCTAATACTTTTATAACAATTTCCGGTCGAGATGTAACATAGTTTCAGGTCCTAAATTTATTTCCGCTCTTCGTCACCATGATGATGATGAGGAGAGAGAGAATGCCAGTCCGTGAAAGTCGGAGGCTTGACCCAAATTGTTGAATTTTGCGCGCATCCAGCTGTGGTCAGAAACTAGCAGGCCCCCAGTGCGCCTGTCAGTGATGTGCTAATCAGCTATGTATCAATATGCCGACCGAACTACAACTCGACATAACGCAGGATATTGCATGTACACAAAAATAGATCTCTCATGTAACTTCTGGTGCAGGACGACAACAGGATGAATAGGACATCCTGCCCTGAAGAAATCTACTTAGGAACTGATTTGTATCGTCCTGCCGACGAGGTGGGCAGAAATTAGTAGGCTTCGAATGAGTGTGGTGAGCAAAGTGTGATCCGATGAATGCTAAAAGAGAAATGGCGTGAATTGCTATGCTCTTTCTTTATTTGCGTCATTGGGGATGTGCTTTTCTTTTTGCGCACCAAGACAGACAAAGGATAACCTGACAATCAGCTAGGTCCCATCCATTCACAGTGAAGGTCCCCAGATGCCGGAGAGCCTTCTACTCCAACAGCTTCTTCTTTTCTTGCGCTGCCGACATCTAGAACTCCCTCCCTGTTTCCCAGACTGTACCGACATGTAGAGGTTCAAAACTAATGTAAACAGACATCTCGCTGCACAGCTCCCAACTTAGGATGACACCCAAAACCTACACCCTAATTCTCAGTAGCCCCTTACGTCTACAGTGGCGGCCTGCCTTGTTTGGGGTGAAATATCTTAATAAAAAAAACTGCTAAAAGATCATAGATAAACGTTGTTACCTTTTTGTGTGATTTCCTGAATATTGTTCAAGATATTCTTCAAATCTTTTTATCTAATTTTCTAGGTCAGCAACACGAGGAAAGAAGCTATTGGAGTAAAAGGCTCTCCGGCATCTGGAGACCTCCACAGGGAATAGATAGGACTTAGCTGATTGTCGAGTTGGTCTAGTGTATTTATGTTTAGGGGGCACTAGAGCAGCAAGTTCATCGGAGCACAATCCATTGAAGTACTTCTAAAACAGGCACAAGGTTGCAACATTGCGGCGATGGAACAGAAGCTGGAGCTTGGTAAATAGTGAGGGACCTATTAAATTAGCGACTCTTTTTTGGACCTTGTTTAAGAGGGAGAGACTAGTGGATGATGTACCAGCCTAGATGTGGCAACAATACTCCATGCATGGGTGGATGGTGGTTTTGAAGGGATATAGGATAATGTCAGGTGTGAGAAGTTTACTTGCACGGTAGAGGGAGCCCACCTTAGCAATATCTTCAATGTATTTGTTCCAATTCATGCTACCTGTGAATGTTAGGCCGAGGAGTTTGAACTTTGAATTCTCAGGTTATTTACATGACAATCGGTGGTTGAAGAGGTTTCTTGTAGTTATTGAGAGAAAAGAGCTTTGGTTTTACAGCATTAAATGTTACCATCCATTTATGACCTGATTCCACTACAGACTGAAAGACACTTTCTAAGGATTCAGCCATTGCCTTGGATATATGCGCGTCCATTTTGCCCACATGATGAGAGTAGAGTGTAGTGTCGTCAGCAAATATACCCATCTCAGACTCAATGTAATCAGGGAGGTCGTTTATAAAAATAAGGAACAGTAGAGGTCCAAGGATGGATCCCTCGGATACACCAGCATTTATGTTATGTTGCTTGGATCTTATTTCATATAAATAAAATTCGATTACTCATGCAACCTTTTATTTGTGCTATGCTGAAAAGGAATTAAAAAAAGCTAAGAGTCGATCTTAACAAAGGGTGCCATGCGTCTTAGTAGATTCGTTAAGTCATTGGCAAGTTAAGAAAGCCAACGAAATACGTCTTGCTCAGACGATGTCTTAACTCAAACTGCTAAGCTGGAAAACCAGATTGCGTTGCTGCTGTAAGAAGTAGTCCAATAAATTCCTGTGTTCTTACACCAAGACCTCTGATTGGCTGGTGAACCAACCACTCAGTGATACACCTCTCTATTCATAGCCAAGGAAAATAGTACATAAAAATATCTGACTGCTACAATTGTAACGCAATCACTACCAAGATGATCATAAAAGCAGGTTAATAAATAAGAATTATAATCTAGATCGTAATGAAATGTGGGTTCGATGTACATATGTGGGTAGAGATTGCATTTGGAACGCGACTGTGATTGTTTTGATAATTTCACGGTTGATACAAAAATAAAAATATAATCGTTTTATTGTTTGAGGTATGTGGATTGAGGAATGTGTTAAGAAAAACAATTTTCAGAATGATGTCACCAATCGAGAGAGAATCGTAGAAAATAAGAGAACAAAAAAGACAATGTGGAAGTGAGTGGACGTTCCACCTTTTGCTCCCCTCCAGCTGGGGTGAGGGAGCTGACTGTATATGTAAAGCTGAGTGTGCTAAGAGAATGTCGGCATTCTACCGCAATAAAGTGTAAACTATGAAAAACCTTTCTTCTTTTGATTCTTCATTTTTGCTGTAACATCTTTCGTGTACATGACAACACGGACAGCCCACTCCTTCACACCAAAGCTTCTCATTGCTCACCTGAGCACTTTCCTAGCACTTGAGATCAACAAATGCAAAGTAGAGTGGTTTCCTGGGTGCAATGTACTTTTCCTGCAGTTGGTGTGCAATGAAAATGGCATTGGAGGTGCTTCTGCCTGGCACAAAACTGAACTGCATTTTGTTGATACTTACCATTCTAACTATGTGAGTGGCAATGATATGCTTTAGTTTAATTATCTGGTCAGTAAGCTTAATGCCACGATACTTGCTGCAGTTGAGGGCCTCACCCTTGTCCTTGTAGAGGTTCAGGATATAGCTCAATTTCCAGCCATTTGGGATCTTACCATCACAAAAAGCTGTCTCCGCTAGCTGCCTCACCAACTCAGTTCTCGCTTTGCCAGCAACTTTGAGCATCTCAACGACGATTCCAAACATTTTTTATCCTGCGGATGACCCGTTGAACCAACTCTGTTATCCAGGGCATGTACGCAAATACTCATAGTCGGGTTCTCGTCAACGCCTACTACAGAGAGTAGTTTGGAGTGTGCGTTGGGGTCCATCAGAGCTCAGCCCACTTTTCTTCATGATTCTGAAGGCATTATCGAATGAGATCCAAATGGGAGCTTCTGTATGCAGATCTTGTTATCACAGATTCCCTGGGGGTTGCTGACATGGAAAGAAAAAGAACGAAAAGTGAACATGAAGAAGACAAAATTTCTTATCTCAGTGTTGGTCTCAACCTCTTACAGGATGCTAGCATGTTTCGATACACTGTCTGTCACAGAGGTGTAGGCATTGAATGCTCCTAGTTCAAACTATGGGTTCACAAGAAGTGCAGTGGTAGTCCGGAGAGGCTGGTAGTTGATCTGGATTATGTTTGTCACAGATGTCTGGGTGTTGCCCGCTCAATCGATAGTTAACAATGACACTTGTAGATTTAGATAGTCTTAACAAAGTTGGGTGCTACCTCCTGCTATCTGGGGAACATGTTGAATTAGCGGTCCTACAGATGCCAAAAAGCTTTCTATTCAAATAAGTTTCTTTCCTCAAACCACTTACCGTTTTCTCAAAAACTTGTAACTTTTTTTCTTCCCAGATAAAAATATTTTTGAAGCATAGAAGACACTCAATGATGAACATGGCAAAACATGACCATTACCTTATGTGGCAATAGTTCAAACTAGGACACGATGCCTCCAAAACTTTTCCAACATCAATAGAGCATGGGGAGGTGGATCCACAAGTGATTCTGTAGTGGAGATGTTAGTTCGTTCCTAAATTTACTGTTTAATGAGAGTCAAAGCAGTCACACACCCTATTCTAAGCAATTAGCCTGTATGTTAAAAATAAAACCACAAAATCCAACTTATTAACTGTGCATGCCCAAACTAACCCACAAATCACTTGTTTATTTTTCAAATCTCATGATTCGAATTCCATCAACACATTCTGGCCTAAATTCCACAGCACAACACCATAATTTACCCAACACCCAATATTTCATGTGCATAAAGCTATTTGAGTTTTTGATCTCAATCTGTAAAGTTATACAAACGGCTTGAGAAAATTATGCATTTTATATTCAAGTTCTTGATCATTTCTAGCACCATTTTCATAGCTGGTAATTCAGCTATGTAGATGGACGTATTATTCGGCAATCTGATTAGTTTATGGGTGTGTATGACGGTGGCTGTTAGCTTATTGCATCCAGGTTTTTGGACCCATTTAAATAAAGAACGGAACCCTTTATTTAATCCACAAGGTAGCATGCTTTTGTTCAGTCAGGCATGACTGGGAGAAATCTTCAGTAATTTGCAATTCTTCGTATCGCCGGCACCGAGGATTGAAACTTCAGATGACTATCACTTAGAAAACTGAATTTAACTTAGTACTATATCCATTGCGCCGCAAGGACCTGTGGCGCAGTGGATATAGTACTATAGATAAAGCTACATTAATAGCTTTCCAGAGGGAGGCGGGTAGGTTTTTGCTAGTAATATGTAAATCTGTCATCATACGTTATACATTTCGTAGTTTAACTTTACAAAAATTTTTTTCGACTTTAGAGGAAATAACTTTCCAGCTAATTTACATAATTGTCAGGAAACACCATAAACATGTATGCATAATAGAAAGCAAAATAAGAACTTTCCTATGGATACTATGCACAGAATTAATTTGATATAGAAGAAAAATTGGTGCTGGTACAAGAAATTATATACTTATGCAGCAGATTTAAATAAGTATCCTCACCAAAAAGTAGGAAAAATGAGCGAGTAGAAATTTAATTATGAATAAAAAGTTTCGTATTTTGATAATTGCCATTCATTTATTACTTGTTAATGACAGACCTAGTTATCTCCCCTGAATGTGTTTTTTTGCTCGAATTAATGGCCAAATGGATTGTTTTTGTATTACAATTCTACGTGATAAGTTTTGTGTACAAACCATTTTTGCTCGATTCATGTTTTCCGGTTAATTTAATTGGATTTTCATATGTACGCTTCTGTACAAGCACCAAAAAATTTAATAGGAAACATGTAGATATTGTTTTAATATAACACTGAGGTGGTATTACAAATGCCACCGCAGAATGATGTTAGTCTATTAATAAAATTACAAGACAATTTTAATTCTATTTGACAAAATTATGAAATTCACCAGAATGCGTGTTGGTTTCTTCCCAAACAAATTGATTAAAAAAAAAAAATAAAACTAACATAAAAGTTATAGTCTAGAAAAAAGTAGGAAAAAAAAAAAAAACCCACCTCACATCTAGTTATTTGAAAGATTATAATTAAAGTCATAAATTATATTCGGCAAACCGGAATATTAACCGATCCAAAATGAGAAGTCTTATGGAGCCAGGCAGTGATTTAAAAAAAAAAAAAAAAAAATTTTCACCCCAAACAAGGCAAGCTGCCACAGGGGGTTATTGAGATTTATTATGACACCTAAAACCTACACCTTTAGTTGGGAGTTGCACAGCAAGATGTTTGTTTACATCAGTTTTAAACCTCTGCATCTGAAAATTAGTCACTTGTATTTTTTTAGGTAAAGAAATAATGAAAATCAGGAAAAGTTTTGTACTAATTTTTATTTTAAATTATTTTTGTTAAAAAAAAAAAAGTAATCAAATAGGTAGTTGATATTTTGGTACTTCTGCAGTTTACGAACCGTGCTGAAATAACGTTATTTAGAAACCCATTCTTAACATAAGGCTTCAACTATTCTGTACTTTCAGCTAATTTAATAAATAAGTTTGAGAAACTGAAACTCTCGGTATAAGTTTAATAACGGGGACTATATCCGAGCCAATACTGTCTGCTGCCAACTTAAAAAAAAAAAGTCGGTTAATATTCTGGTTTGTTTTATATTCTGATTTAATAAGCAAGAAAGGAAAAAAAATTTCAAAAAGAAAAATTTATTTTCAAAATTTATGAAAATAGCAAGATTTTTAATATATACGATGTAGATGGTATGAAAGTAAAAAAAACAAAAAAAAAAAAAAACAGACTTTATACAAGAAAAGAAATCAGTTTTTGTTGTCTTAAAACCAATGAAGTGTTGCAATCAGGTGAGGATGGTCATCCAGTTGTCAAGTCAGAATCACTCATGCACACAAACAACACAGACAGATGCACATTCAAGCGACGAAACCATGCAGATGACAATTTTCTTTTTACACCCAAATGCAGGAGGGCAAGTATATTTGAAGTAGAGGGAAAATCAATTTGTTGCTGGACAGCATTCAAGATCCAAGTCGTCGAAGTACTCGTGTTTCAAAGCTTTCTTTGCAGATATTCTATTACTTGGGTTATAAATGAATAAATCCTGGAAAATAAAAATTTTAAAAATTTTTAAAAAGGGAGCAAGTAGATCTAAGACATTATGTGGCTTTTTTTTCTTTTTAAATCTAAATAGCGTGCTTAATTTGTGGCATGCATCATTCAAGTTCAACTCATCTTACATCTATCAAATTTTGGAACTTCCTTGTCACCAGCACACTTTGATTATCAAGAAATAAATATATTTACTTGAAGATGGAGGATGTCAAATTAAGTGAGTTAGCAAAAGATGTAGACAACCATGTTTGTTTGAAAGAAGCAACAGCCATAACTGCCAATTGCTTTATCAACCAATGTCATACATATAACCTAACCAATAATGACCCAATGAGTAAGGGTGAACTAGCAGATAAGTTTATCAAAGTAACATTTTTCTTTAAGTTTATTTCTACTGAAAACCAGAAATAAATCAAGGGAGGTTGGAAGCAGAGTAATAATGTAAAAACACCATTAACTTGCTAACTACATTTAAGGTGAACAAAACTTGATAATTTTAATGACATTTAATAACAATCTTTCATTAAAAATCCGTTATGATAGAGTCCATTTACTTTCCTCCATGAGGACAAAGTTAGACAAGACCAGTTTTTTTAAAGTGGGGAAAATCCAATTATCAAAAACGGATACTCTGAATTGGGTCAAAAAATAATTGTCTCAAAGTATTTCTTCACAAATTGAAAACAGAAAAGATACTATTACTTTGATCCTAGCCAAAAGGTCAAGGATTGATGATTTGAAAGTTTAAAAGTTAATTACATTTGTATCTATCATTTTTTTTTATCATAAGCAAATGCTATTACTTAGGCCTTCAGGAACTTTATTTACAAAGTTAGCTACAAGTAGACCAAATATATACACTTAATTTTTTAAGTCTTGACAGAAACTTCAATTAAAACCCGACAAAATAACCAATATTTAAAGGACGGTAACATGAAGACATTTGAAAACAGTTTGACTATTAAAGTTAGCCCAAAAGGATACACAAACTACCAAATACTGACAATTCTAGTCCTGTTAAACTTATGTACATTTAAAAAATAAGCTGCATATATGTGCTATACAAAAGAAATTAACAGGATTGCGGACATGCATGGAGAGAAATGACATGAGAATGCTACGATGGATGTGTAATAAGAGTCGTAAAGACAGACTTATATCTGATAACCTGAGAGGAAGATTAAATCTGGACAGTGTAGCGAGATGCGTGCCGAACAAGAATGGATGCGAATGCTCATGTTAGATGTTGAACAGATAAGCTAGCAAGGCCGATTGGAAGAGGAAGGCCAAGGGAAACAAGGAATTAACAGATTTGAGAAAAAGAGGGATGAATAAATGGCTAGAAAGATTAGTTTTGAAGTAAGCATGTAAAACAGATGTTAAACCAAATATTATCAAAGAAAATAAATTTATATAATAAAAAAAAAAAAAAATTCAACATTGTTTTTACTGTAAAGTAAGATTTCCCATGAAAAAAGCAGAAAGAAAATTTACAACATGACCTGCAGAAAAGAATGTCCTCTTGGTGACTGTAGCAGGGAAGGGGAACATTTCCTGCCTGAGGATAAAATTTTAATAGGCCAGATGCCCTTTCTGACGCCAACCCAGCATTTCTATGTGATTGCCCACCATGGCTAAGAAGTGATTCACCTGCCCTTCAAATAGGTGATCTGTTTGAAAGGCAGGAGAAGTGCTCTTTAGCTTTGATACCATTTCTAGGTGATTGTTATCTTGATTAAAGCACGGTATACAGCCGCTTTGGATATGTGGAGCATTGGGGGCATTTTTGTAGAAATAGTAATGAAGCGACCATTGCTCCATGGTGACTCAGATTGATCAAAATCTTCTGGATATTCAAGTATGCGATTAATTTTCTTTTTCCATTTTGCTAAGAATAGATAAAACTGTCTAGCTTATTAAATATCTCACTGGGTTGCCATCAGGAAGGACATCCGGCCTATATCCTTGGTTAAGAAAATGACTTCGAAAGAAACCTGACCTGAGATAAGCTTGAAGTCATTTTTTTATGAAGCCGTCTGACACATGCCAGTATGTAAAACTGACGTTAAACCGAATATGGATGATTGACAGACTTGAGGATTAACATTGATCTGAACTGCTACATAATGTTATTGTGGTCGACAATAACAGTGGTACAAGAATATTCGTCGGAACGTCGGTTTACATGCTGGCATGTGTTGGACGGTATGTTGAATATAAATTGAATGAAGCCAGATTACACCCACAGTAGTCAGGATCCCATTGTTAATAGTGGCAGACTGAATTTCAGAACCTGCCAAGAATTCAGTAGACCACTAGCAGAGCAACTTGTCATATCTAAATTAGCAAAGCTCATCAACCATATCCCCAGTCCACTAATCAGTAGATCATTCTGCAGCATGATGCAAGAGATTTTACATTAAGTGAGCTAAGAAGACCATGGTGATCGTGAATCTGATGTTAAGATCAGCAAGAGAAATAAATCACAACAGCATCAATGGGAATTTTTATCCAAACGAAATGCTAAAGTTTTTTTTTTTCATTTATTACTCCTATATTATCATGAATACGGGTTGATGTTTAAATCAATAATACAACATACAATATTAAAATATTATATATATATATATATATATATATATATCTCTCTATCTATCTTTGAGACAAAAGGCACAGCTCTTTCCATGCCTAATTTGCATATCCCCCTCCCCACACTTCATGTTTTGTCATTCATTCATAATTGCATCGTTCTGTTTATTCCACTATATAATATATATATAAAGTATTTTTGTCAATATTAACAGTAATTATCGAAAGTAATTTAATACAAAAAGGATAAATTATTAAATCTTAAAATATTTGCAAGGAAGTAATTTAAACCAGAGAGAAAGATCGTGACTTTACGGTGGTCACGGAAAGATACATGGGGCATAAGAAATAGTTCTGAAAGGAGGAAAAGGTTGACCCCCCCCCCCCCCCGTTAGCTACGCCATATATAGAGGAAGGGGAAAGCATGTCTGACTGCTTCCTTCTGTTAGCGACTAAGGTCACATTTTTTATTTATTAAAAATAAAAACTTAGAAAACACAGTGAACGAGTTTCCTTTTTCAGTGCATGTTTTGGCGATATCAAAAAGTCGAAATTACCAAAATGTTAATTTGCGTGTTTACAAACTTGTGAATGAAAAGTTCAAAATTTAACACTTTGATTTCAAGTAGCGAACTTTGTGAAGCGATAGTAAGCTGGCAAGGCTAGCTAGTATTGAATAAATTAAAGTTGTATCGTAGGATAAACGTGGATCATGCATGAATTTAAGTTTATAAATCACAATACCGAGCACATCTAAATTTATTACAAGAGTTCAGTGAGGATTACTTAAAGACTGATTTTAAATAAGGCCTTATTTCAAATTGTCAACTTTGAACACCATGTGAACTTGTCTCAAAGTTATAAAATTAAATTTAAATGCAATCACCAAAGATGAATAACATCAGGATAATAAAAAAAAAAAAAAAAAAAAAAACTAACCCTGAGCAAATCGAGTCCCGATGATTCTAATCGGTCAACAGATTTAGTCAAATTATTTTTTCTCCATTTAGGAAATAGAGTCTTGTAGTCTGGCAATGATGTCACTCCTGGCCAGCATTCTTCATTAGGGGTGGAAAGGATTCTGAAAAATAAATAGGTTCATAAGATGAGTTTTGGAATTAGCCACACAAAGTAGAAAATTGGCCGTCTCGGTGAGAAGTAAATTTTTAGTGTCTAACTAAAAAGGGGAGGTTCAAACGGATGAAAAATTCTTACAAATGTAATTCCGTCTTGTAGTAAATAAAAATTAATCATAATGGAAGCAATAATTATTAGATCAAGCCAGCCTAAACATTCGGCATCTTGCTCTTTTTTTTTGGTTTTTAGGCCACCATATTGACGAGTGGCCCTTTTTCTTTAAGATGAGACTATCTTTATATGCATAAAGATTGCACAGCAAGTTTAAAAATAATAAATCACCGAAAATATTAACTTACTTTTAACCGGGAGGAGGGGATAAAATAATAAAGAGCAAGAATAGTACATTTATAAAAAAAAAATTTTTTTTAATTTAAAAAAATTTTTTTTTTTTTAATCAAAATTTTATTAAAATAATCCAAGATATTACAAAATTGAAAGGAATTTCATATTTAACCTATTTAATAAGCTAGACAGTTTTATCTATTCTTAGTAAGATGGAAAAAGAAAATGAACCACATACTTGAATATCCGGAAGATTTGATCAATCTCAGAGTCACCATGGAACAATGGTCGCTTCATTACCATTTCTGCAAAAATGCACCCAATGCTCCACATATCCAAAGCAGCTGTATAACGTGCTTGACCAAGAAGGACTTCAGGCGCACGGTACCATAATGTGACAACCTACAAGAATTTTCAGTTTATATTAGGATGTGAAAAAAAAAAGTGAACAGCAGCTGGTGAAAGGCATCCATAGCAAACAAGGTTTGGCCTCTGTACTTCGAGGAGGTGCAAGATATTTTGTTCATTAATTACCTCGAGAAAGAATAGTCAATTGCAAATATATTGGTGAGTTTGAAAGAAATCAAAAACAGCTACAATTGAAGTAAAAATTGCTCTTTCACCAAGACAATGCACACGGTCACAAGTCAATTGCAAAACATGAATTTCACTTCAAATTACTTATACACCCACCCTATTCTCCAGAGGTGGCCTTCAGCGACTACCAATTATTTGCAATCTCAAAAGAATGCTCTAAAGAAAGATTTGGCCTCAATTAAATAGTGACATCGGAAACTGAAGCATATTTTGAAGCCAAATACAAATCTACAAAAAAATAAGATTTTAAATCGTTGGAATCTGTGTCACACTAGGACTTGAATTTTGCATAAAACTTAACTGACATATTAGAAATAAGGTTTAGCAGCATTATATCTTCATTTTAAGGGATAGGCATTCTAGTAATTTATAGAGATTAAAACATTACAATAAAAATTACTTCTCATTTGGTTCAATAAATATGAGCAAACAATATCATTTTAATTTATACTTTAAAAATCCTATTTAAAAAAAAAAAAATATATATATAGAAAGACCGACGGATAGGTACAGCTAATATACACTGTATCTCACCGGGGTAGTCCGGTAGTTTAGAATAACTCATTGACACCCACCCTGCTCCCTTTTCATTGAAATAAATACTTACATTTTTAATTCAATAAATAACATTTTAAAAAGATCTTACTACTTGCACGATTTATAAGATCAAAGAAATTGTTATTGAATCAGATTATCTGAATTCTAGGGTAACAAGTTTGTGTTTCTCTTGACTATATCGGTTGCTTTTACTAAATTTGCCTGGTATGGCAAAAGAACTATAATATATATGTGTGTGTGTGTGTGTGTGTGTGTGTGTGTGTGTGTGTGTGTGTGTGTGTGTGAAAGTGAATAAATTCTAAAATAGTTTTTCTTTCTGCCTTTTTTTTTTTTTTTTTAGTATATTCACACGTAATGGTCTAAAAAAGTAGAATCTCATTTTATCGGTAGATGGATGTTCATCTACAATATCCAAACTTTAATATTTTTATTTATACAATAAAAATAAGGTATTAGATAATTTAGAATTTTTTTTTTTAATTTTTAATTCAATTGCTTAAAATAAAAATTTAAAAAGAAAAAAAAAAAAAAAATTAATGGGTAAATTTGCAGATTAACACCCAGTATGCCCCCCCCCCCCCCAATGACATTCTGTTTTTTTTTTTTTATAGGCGATTGCATGTTAACACCATAGAAAACGGAGATAAAAAAAAACAAAAAAAACAATTAAAATTTAGTGGGGGATCAATTCTCTCAAACGTACTATGTTGCCAATTTCCAGGCCATTCTATCTTTTCAGGGAACGTACCAAATGTTTTTACTACTAACCCTAAGTCCGAGTGGCAAATTGTCACCATTTTACATTAACTTACCTCGTGTGTGTATGCTCGGCAAGGAATACCAAATGCCCGGGCTAAACCAAAATCTGCCAATTTGATGGTGCCAGATTTGTCAATCAACAAATTCTGTGGTTTTAGATCACGATGGAGGACTCTGCGTTGGTGGCAGAAATGAATTCCTTGCAATATTTGGTTAAGGTAACTCTACAAAAAAGAATCACGCGTCAAATTTCACAAGAATCGGCTTTTAAGTGACAAAAATGACAAAACAAAAAAAAAAACAAACACCTGGGTTTTAGATTGAAGATTTTCTCGTAACATTTGTGCAGACTTCATATACAAAATGTTTGGACCGGTTATTCAACTTATGAAAGTTGAAGATGAATCAACATAAAAGCTGGGAGAACAGTCAAATTTGAATCCTTTTACTGGCATGCAGAACTACCTGTAGCAACAAATTTTAACTATCATTTCAAATAGACGTAGTCACACGACTAAACCAACCAACGAAATATCTACCTTGTATAGAGTAAAACATGAACATGGAGTCTAATCTTGCCTTTTGTATATTAAAGTAGGTTGGATATTTCTGCTAGTTTAAAGTAATTATTTTCTGTTTGAATGTTCTTAGAAGCATTCAAGGTATGACCAGGCAAAGCATTGTCTGGCAAGGTCAGAAGGGACAAAACGTGGGAATTAAATAAAAATTAAAAAGTTAGAATTTCAGTTTATAAGCATTCTGTATGAAAGGTTTGGTTCCTAACTTTTTTTTTTTTGACAATGACCCTATCATAAATAGGAACGAGTACATTTTCTACAAACGAAAACGAATTCATTGGAAACTCACCTTTACTAGCTTATCATCCATGTGTTTCCCGTTTGGAATGGTGTCCATGTATTTTTTCAAGTCCATAGACAAAAATTCAAACACCAGATATAATTTTGCTTCTTGCATAAGGACATCTTCAAGACTTGAAAAAAAAGAAAAAAGGTTTTTATTGAAATTTAAACATTTATTAACGCTGAATGAACGGTGATCTTGTTTGGAAGAATTAAAACTGAACTTTATTTATGGCATAAACCTAAAAGGGCAAAACTGACAAATTTGATCAAAAGGGGAAAAGAAACAACAGAAACGGTAAGAGACAAATGCAAAAACGATTGACGTTGCGTTAAAGGCAGCCATGTTGAAAGATATGAAGGCGGTATAATATGGAATTGTCAAAATATGTCGCCGGTGTAATGGTTACACCGGCGACATATTTTGACACTTTCATACACCGCAGGCCAAGTAGATACAAGTGTTAAGGTAAGTTTACACCTGCCTTCCTCTATTAATGACTAAAGAAAAAATAAATAAAGTAAAATATTAAAATCGATTGCAAATGTATTAAATTTTTTTTTTTTTATTATTCAAATTCAGAACACTGATCAAAACATGGCAAAAAAAGAATTTTTTTTTATGTAGTTTGTTTATAAAGCTATTCTGGTCATTTCTAAAGGAACTCTCACCTCATAAGATTAATAAAACTTAAATCTGTCAGAAAGTCGTTTAGTTCATAAGTCATTTTAAAGTAATCATATATAAAAGTCCACACGTTTCATCAACCGGTTTATTTGTTGAATCAGGCCACAATTAATCCTGAGGAATGGTGGGACCTGAGTGTCGAAGTTTTGATCTAAGTTTTTCCCGTCCATTCTTGTCTTTGGTGAGGCTCGACGGAATCCATACCCAAGGCTCTCCTATCACGTTTGATCACCCCCCCCCCCAAGATAACTTGGGTCTGCTAGAGGTGGTCTTCTCTGCTGGCACATTCAACTGTCGGGCTTTAAAAATCCAGCCATTGCTGCACTCAACGTGCTCGAACCAAAGCTGTCTGCTCTTTTGCATGATGTCTGTGAGGCTTTCCATGTTGACTTGTACAAGTAGAGAGCCAAAATGTATGCTCTGTTCAGGCCTCACCAAACAGATCCATCTGACCATTGCCTTGTCATTACGGTGCAGTTTCCTCAGTGTGTTGGCAGAGACAGTTTCAGAGCCATATATTAGCACTGTTCTGATACACGAGTACACACAACCTACCGTATCTGTTGGCGGGTGTTTGTCAGGATTGATAGCTGTTTCAACCGTTTCCAAGCAGACTTCCAATGTGTAGCTGCCGCAAGTTCACAGCCTCCACCCAATGACAGCATGTCTTCAAGGTAACAATTCTATCACTACATCAAGCTTTATTTTTTTGATTTATTTTAAAAAAATTTATTTTAAGTGTTAATTTTGCTATGCTTCACACAGCCAATACAAGATTGTAACCAACATTAATTTACAATTGAATTTTATTAACAAAACGTACCTACCCGGCAGAGTCTTTAATTGCAATAGGTTTCCTTTTTTTTTAAACTATGCCGTTTTTGTAAAACCATGCTGCCTTCGATGACAGTCGACCAAAATTTTTTTTGCCGTGATTCTCTCTTGGTCTTCATGTTCTGGCTGTGTCGTCTAGTATTGGCGATCGCCGAGGGCACATGAACGGGTTTACAAGTTGTGTTCAAGGCAAAAGCAGGCTGTATATGACTTGTTGGTAATGGACACGTGCGCCACCTTTGAGTTAGGTTCCAGTATATCAGCTAATATGTGACAATTTGTCGTGGTCAGGATTGGAATTCGCTCGGACTCACCTACTCGCCCTGATCTAGTCTAAGCCAAATTGACCCTCGTCAGCTCGGTTTCTTCAATATCTACTTTGACAGGAAACCTTCGATGTCTGGTCGTTTTTTTCAATCACTCTCAGCTGGTCACCAAAACTGACTACAACTGTCTCTTAGCAATCCAACCAATGGCCAGGGCGCCATCCGCCTAGAGAAATCAATAGATTTGTCAGTCTCCATCGCCAAAAACTTATCTTACTTCCTCATCTTTCCTTTCTGAAGCATTTCCCTAACATTCTCCGGGGGTCTTGGTTTTCCATAGCATCATTTTATTTCCGAAATTTTTTATATTCCAAATGGAAGTAACTGTATTCGTCCATAGAGAGCTATGTACCTTTACAAATAATTCAGACCTGGACAAATTATTTTCTGGAATGGCTTAAATAAAATTATGTATTCCTAACATGCTACAATGACCACAAAAAAAAAAAAAAAAAACGTACAAACCATATGATTTTGTAGGAAGTAAGCTATTGATGACAATGAAATTAAGAGCAACTACTTTATATAATCGTTGCGAGAGCGGGGGCTAACAAAACAGTAAAAGGTTTTTTTTCTTTTCTTTCCGACTGCTCCTTCTGTCAACTGGTTCGCTGTAATAAAAAGCCGACTGACCTATGTTCAGAGTTTTTCAAACAATTATCAATAAGAAAACAGAAAATGTAATTTCACTGGCAAAATAAGGAAATAGCTGAGCTCTCCTGAATATTAGTTAAACTAAGTTTTTTTTATTAGGATTTGAAATGGTGACAGTTACCTCCTCTCAAGGTATTTCACGATAATATCTACATAACATAGCCGGGTACTTATATCCTCAGCAAAGTTAAAGCTTTGATACTTACCAAACAATGTTTGCATGTTGCAATTCCTTTAAAAATGAAATTTCACGGATAGCTGTTGATGGAACGCCTTCTTCCTCGCTTTCCAAACGGATCTTTTTTAAAGCGACGTGACGATTAGTCTTCTTATGACGCCCCTTATAAACAACACCGTAAGTCCCTACAATATTAAAACAACGAGAGTGAATTCGTATTACTATGACAACATGAAATTTTTAATCATTTTGTTCAATATTAGTATGAAGTGTTGAAGTTTGTTAATTATAAAAACAAGCAATTTTTCAAGATTTATTTATCGTATTTATAAAGATAAATATGTAGTGGTTGGTGTATGTTGAATGTCAAGAGGGAAGATAGCCATTCTGCTGAGTCAGCTGTGTGTCTGCTTGAATAAGAAACAGCTAACCAGAGTTTTATATAGAATACAAACATCTTCAATATAAAAATCAATTTTTATTTAACAGGAATATATTAAAGTAGCAATACACATGAAAAAATTTTAATTGCTTAAAATATCACAATAATGGCATATATATATATATATATAGAAAGCTTGATGATCGTAGAAAGAATATCTTTTAATTTTAAATTATTTTAAAAAATCTGACTAAAAATAAGGAAGTTATGACTATTTTTAGTGACTCGCACGATTGGATATTTTTCCCTCTTTAAAACCATATGCATTTCGTCACTTTTTTTACATTAATTTTTCAGTAGAAATGTTATATATTTGTTAAAACACAAGATTAAGCAATGAAGTTTACCAGATAAGTGTATTTTTGTACAAGGAATCAGAATATGCCACTGAAAATCTCCAGAAATTAATAGTTTCCAAGCAATCTGCAGCAAATGCAACATGATGTAAATATCGTTAACATTTTTATGACTTTTTGCTGAAATCTCTACAAGTATATAATGTGAAAGGATATTTATTTCTGAACAAAATGGTATTCTGACGACTTCAGTGCTTTGGTTTTTAAAATATGACTATTTTCGTAGAACTACCTTGAAAAGCATAATTATTTAAACAGTTTTGATTGGTGGGTATTGCTAATTATAGTAGGAAGGTAATTTAACCCAGGTCTTAATTCACCTACCACTGAAGTTACAGCGAGAGGTGAGTCACATCTGTTCCAACCAACTGTTTATATTTGGAATGAATCGAGCCTTGGATAGAAATTAGGGTGCTTTCACAGATTAGGGCCCACACTAACTTAGAGACCGTTGTTAGGGATCAAAGTTAGCATGGGTCCTAATCTTAAAGTGTCAAAATTAGAAAAGGCTGCCAGTGCGGATCGGCTGTATCACTACGCTAGTTTGGATGTGCCTGTTTTTGCCAACCGAATCGCAATTTATTGCTACGCCAGAGATCGTGTATACATACGAAAGAATTTTTTTAAATTTAAAAAAAAAACAAAAAAACATTTCAGCCCAAACAAGGCACGCCACCACTGTAGACATAAGGGTTACTAAGAATTAGGGTGTAGGTTTTGCGTGCCATTAAGTTGGGAGCAGTGTAGCAAGATGTCTTTACATTAGTTTTAAACCTCTGCATGTCGGTACTGTTGGGGGAAACAGGGAGGGAGTTCCAGAGGCCAGTAGAACGTGGAAAAAAGCTATTGGAGTAGAAGGATCTCCGGCATCTGGGGACCTGCAGTGAATGGATGGGATTTAGCTGACTATCGGGTTGGTCTAGTGTATTTACGTCGGGGGGGGGGGGGGGGGGGAGAGACACCAGAGCAGCCAGTTCATCGGAGCACAATCCATTGAAGTACTTGTAAAACAAGCACAAGGATGCAACATTGCGACGATGGAACAGATGCTGGAGCTTGGTATATAGTGAGAGACCTATTAAGTTGGCGACTCTTTTTTGGACCTTGTCTAAGAGGGAAAGACTAGTGGATGATGCACCAACCCAGATGTGGCAACAATACTATGGATTGGTGGATGGTGGCTTTGTTGAGATACAGGATAATGTCAGGTGTGAGAAGTTTACTAGCACGGTAGAGGGAGCCAACCTTCTTTGCTGCAGCCTTGGCAATGTCTTCAATGTATTTGTTCCAATTCATGTTACCTGTGAAGGTTAGGTCAAGGAGTTTGAATGTTGAACTCTCAGGTAGGGTGTTATTTGCCATGACAATCGGTGGTTGGAGAGGTTTGTAATTATTGAAGGAAAGGAGCTTTGTCTTTGTGGCATTAAAAGTTACCAACTATTGATGACCCCAACCTACTACAGCCGGGAGGTCATTTTCTAAGGATTCAGCCATTGTTGCGGATATGAGTGTCCGTTTTGCCAACATTATGAGAGTAAAGCGTGGTGTCGTCAGCACATATAAAAATCTCAGACTCAATGTCATCAGGGAGATCGTTTACGAAGATCAGGAACAATAAAGGTCCAAGGATAGATCCCTGGGGTACACCAGCATTTATGTCATGTTGCTTAGATGAACGCCCATCGAGGATAACCTGAATCTTTCGTCATGCTACTGCTACAGATATAATCTACTTCTATTAAAATTTTTGATATAGATGATTGATAAGTTGTATTTGGACCAGTATTCTCATTTACATTTCAGCCGATGTAACCTCCAATCTCTAACTTCCAGAGTCTGGTGGGAAAAAAAAAAAAAAAAAAAAAAAAAAAGAAAAAAAAAGGCATGTCGGAAATATTAGAAATATCACGAAGATGAAAATAGTGTGAATAATCCAAACATGAAGTAATGTAGTTTATTGGTTACAGGCACGGACTGTAGGGTTGGCATGTCATGTTAAACTTAAAATCAGCACTTTCACTAATATCCGTTGGAAAGGTATGAATCCATATATCCTCACTGACTATAGGTTAAATAGTAGGGGAGTTATATTCAAATTTAATGTCAAGAAATACTAAAACCGCCCCACAAAACCATCCCATATTTTCGTTAGGCTGGGAGGATCATTAGCATTACAAGCAGATAGCATTTTTTCGTTGGACATGGCAAAATTTCACACCCATACTTTAAAAAGTCATATCTCTTATTTGTGGTCCAATATTTAAAACAATTATATGGATGGAAAGAGAATAAAATAAACATTCCTATGATATTAATTTCATATGCCTTACTACGTTAAATATTTTTATATTCCAAGTTAAAAATGAAAAAACGTTAAAAAATGACAGACTCGGAAGGGAAACTTTTCATTTTTATTTTTCATACCTTACATTCCGATTAAAATGCAGCGGATTGATGTGACTGGATATTCTTGAGATTTCACAGGCTAATTAAACAGATGAATAGGTTGGGAACCACGTGATTTGGATTTTTATTACTATTAGAAACGAAGATACTACCAATCAAAGTTAAATATGAATATTTCGAAATTTATTAGAGATATTGACTCAAATCACATGGTTTCATATCAAGGATAGATTCAGAATTATTTTGATGTATAATATGTAAATATTTGATAATTTGTGTCCTGCATTTATTATTTTATACGTTTATTCTGTAAAATTCTTTAAAAAAATTTTTTTTAAAGCGTATATTTATAAACTAACTTTTTAAACGTACCCCTCTCCAACCCTCTTCGCCTGCCTGACAGCGAGTTACAGGCAGCATGAGGAGTGAACATTCGCCCTTTTCTTTCGCAGTTTCTCCTCTCTCTTTTCTCACTTTCTTCTTCTCTCTCTCCTCTTCTATGTAAGATCATAACAACTAGTCGCTTTTACAAACACGTGTTTTATGAGTTTTGTTTTGCTTAAATTCTTTACGCTATTTGTACGACAAAAGCGAGTACTATATACTTTGTTTTTTTTTGTCTTTCAAATTTAAATGTTTATCCATTTTAAATTTTCTTTAGAAAATTAATTTTATCCGGTGAAAATGCGACCTTGCAGGCATTTTTAACAATAGCGAACAGAACGAAAAAAGGGTGAAAGAAACAAATGTCATGCAAATTAAGTTACTATCTACCTATTTTGTGTTTTGAAGTATTTTTAAGCGCTTTTATTTACAAATTTTATCTTTTTTTATGCTTACTAAATCTGACATTCAAGATGCGGCGAAAATCACTCAAAAATCGAATATTAAACAAAATATAGCTAATAAAATGCACAGTTCGGTTGAACATTCAATTGTCTTCCAATTGATGACAGTTATTAGCGGTATTTTTGTTTAATATTTGATTTTTTGCGATTTTCGCCGCACCCATGCGGTCGCCATCTTGTATGTGTCAGATTTAGTAAGTGTAAAAAAAGATAAAATTTGTAAATAAAAGCGCTTAAAAATACTATAAAACACAAAAATATGTAGAATAGTAACATTTATTTGCATCACATTTGTTTATTTCACCCTTTTTTTCGTTCTGTTCGATATTGTTAAAAATGACCCATTTATTTATTGTATATTTTCTTTTTCACTCCTTTTTCGTTCTGTTTGATCTCATTTTTACTTGACAAATAATATTAATAATTAAGAAACCACAATACTTCAATTTTAATTTTTAGTTTGATTTTTATTATCTTATATAAATATAAGTTTCGTCCGTCTGGTCAAATGTAAAAAATGAAATAAAGTAAAGCATTACATTTTTTTTTATTATCATGAAAAAAAAACTTGTAAATTGGAAAAACAAATGCTCATTTTGGACCTTTTTTTTCTTATATGATAGCGTTTGACTGACGTGTAACCGTTTTAGTTAAATATTAGATGTAACCATGTTCTTGTTTTTCTTGGGGAGGGTTGCCACCCGAACTTAGGGTCTATGTGGCAGTGCTTGGATTACAAATTTTTTCCAATCTTATTTTTCCCCAGTATATTATGGAGTAAATATATACAGGACCTTACTGTGAAACACTGCAACTAACTTGTCGCAACCTTGCTGAAAGAATCATTTTAGTGCAGTGTAAGGCTTTAAAAAAAAAAAAAAAAAAAAAAAAAGTCTTGTGCTTAAATTACACAATTTCTTTAAAAAAGATAGTAATAGTGCAGTTACTGTTATACAGACACTATGTAGTGACTTAAAAAGTAAAGTTATATTGAAATACCTCAATCTGTATGATACGTGCTAGTTTGAAAAACTTTGAAATTTACCCATTTAATTTATAATTCATGGCTTAATGTAAAAAGATAAATAAAATCTAACTCCATAATCAGAAAGACCACATGATTTTACATAAGAGTATCAAGTTTCATAAGAATAGCTTAAAAAATAAATAAATGGTGGAGAAATTACTGAATTTCTTGAAATGATGAGGTCCATATTTTGGCCCATTTTTTTAAAAAAGATTAAAGAAAATGTCTGACGAAAAACACAAATTTCGGCACTTTAAATTATCATAACTTTTGAACCACTGATGCTATTTGCATAATATAAACGGTTTTGAGCTTCTTTTAGCCAGCTCTACCCATCCTAGTTGATAAAATTACAATTAGTTAAAAAGAAAAAAAAATCAACTTTTATTGCTAGGATCATATAATTGTGAAAGAGTATGTAGCCAAAACAAAATAAATTGTTTCGAACTTCCAACGCTATTGATAATGTTTACCCATTAATTTATCGCTAATGTTCGAAAACATGTAAAGCATAAATCTACGTCACACCAACGTTATAATTATTTTGTTACGGTAATGTTTTAAGCTCTATTTATAAGAAAGTCCAAATAAGTCAGTTGGTAAAACCTCAGCCTGAGATCAAGGTTTCCATTTCCGGTCATGGTATCCACTGTGAGGAATTTATTAGCTACTATTACTTAAATATTCTCCATTTCTGAAAGTAGTTAAGATCTGATATTTCGAAATCAGACAAATTCCACAATTGATTTATTACATAAAAATAAAATTGATGGAATCTCTATAAGATTCTATTAATCATTTTTAATACTCCCATAATATTCTTCATCTTTCAATTAACAATCATTCCATCTCATTAACCCTTATCCTCGAGTAGCTTTTGGACTTGATAATTAAACAAAAAGTCAAGATAGAAAACTAACAGGGTTTTTGTTCTATCGGAGGTGCGGTTGTGATTGAACAACCCATGCTTCGCTAAACCCCCCTCACACACTTACAGGGAGTATCCAATGTTACGGTTGAAATGAGGCAGATAATATAAATAGAAATCAAGTATTATAGTTCATTTGTGCTATTAAACTAAACATTTTACTAACTAGCTACTACTTATCAAGGCTTAAAGCCACTCAAGGATAAGGGTTAATGAGATGGATGGAGCGTCATTGGAATGAAAAGAATTAAAATTTAAGGGCATTTATATATAACGACAGCTCAGAATTAAAAAAGGAGTGACAAAACAAAAGCAACGAATAAATGTTACCAAAGGCAAGATAAGTTTCTCTAACCTGGATAAGTTTATTTGTGTTTTAACTTATTTTAAAGAGTTTAGTTAGATTTAAGAGTCGAGTCGAGACGTCAAGTGATCACATGCGACCATTTTGTTCCCCATTCAAACCCGACGCCTCGACACTTTTTTTTAAAAATCGAACTAAAACGATTTAAAATGAGTTAAAACACAAATAACTTATCCAGGTAGGTAGAAGAGTAACTTATCTTGCCTTTGGTAACATTTATTTTTTGCCTATTTTTTTTTTTTTTCGCACCTTTTTCGTTCTGTTAGCTATCGTTATAAATGCCCGAATTTGATAACTTATTAGAACGATTTTTGCTAAATATCTGTTGAGACTGAATTTGAAGATAATCATGTTGCAGCTGGCAAAATAAACTTTGGCACATGTTTTTCACAACTTTTTACTGACCATTTTTCTTTTTACGGTGTACCTATCAGGCTGCTAGAGAATTCCGGGTTTTTTGGGGAAAAAAAAAAATTCAAATATTTTACGAGGGGGGGGGGGGAGAAAGAGATCAGTTTCCAATGTTAATTCAACGTAGACTGATCCCTCTTTTTGACCATCTCAAATTTTTAAAATTATTCTTCTGCTTACAATTACCTATCATGTCGCGAAAGAATTCCGGGGTTTTTGGAAAAAAAAGTTTAAAAATTGAGATTTTAAGACGGGGGATCAATCTTGTTCGTCTTTTACCATAGTCTGTTTTTCACAACTTTTTACGTCTTAAAATCTCAATTTTTAAAAATTTCTTTCCAAAAAACCCGGAGTTCTCTCGCGACATGATAGGTAATTGTAAACAGAAGAATAATTTTAAAAATTTGAGATGGTCAAAAAGAGGGGGATCAGGCTACGTTGAATTTACATTGAAAACTGATCGTCTTAAAATCTAAATATTTTAAAATTTCTTTCCAAAAAACACCGGAATTCTCTATTGATAATAGGTAATTGTACACCGAAAAAGTTTTTAAAAATTGAGATGGTCAAAAAAAGGGGGATCAGTCTACGTTGAATTTACATTGGAAATGGATCCCTCCTCCTAAAATGTAAAATATTTAAATATTTTTTCCAAAAACCCCGGAATTCTCTAGCAGCCTGATAGGCAAGTGTACACCGAAAAAAAAGAAAACTGGTCAGTAAAAGTTGTGAAAAACGGACTGTGGGAAAAGACGAACATGTGCATTGTGCCAAAGTGCCTGTTCATGTTACCGAAAAAAAATCTTGGCATTTTCAAAAATATTCCAGAAATCTGAATGCAAACCTTCGCCAATTTTCTCGATCTTCAAATAATCATCCATGTTTCCAGGCATCTACAGAAAATAGAAATTTAATTTTATGAAAATTAAACTTAAGATTCCATTCAGAAGGGTGCTTACCCAGAACTACGGAGACATTCGGGGAAAAAAATATTTAAAAATCTGTTTTTGATGTATCTATCACGAAATCAATATATTCGTATACCAAAAGTCATTTTTTTTTACCGATATATCAGCGGCATTTTTGGTTATATTCAAAGTAGCTAAGGGAGATAACACCCAAAATTCAAGACTTCATTTCTATTTCGCAAAAGTTCGTATTATCTCCTTTGAATATGATCAACATGGCGGCGATATTTTCTTATTCGTTTATCGATAAAATTGTTTTTCTTTTATAAACTAAAAGCTACTTTATTAATTTACGTGATTTTTGGTATAGGATATATTCAGCCCGTGACAGGTATGTACACCAAATAGATAATTCTCAGTTTGCTTTAGTATTTTTCTTAAGTCTCCGTACTTTTTGGATAAGCACCTAAAAAAAAAAAAAATTAAAAAAAAAAAAAAAACTTCTATTGGCGTTTATGGAAAAACCAATGTGGAGAGGATCTAACTAGTTTTCCTTGGTTTACCAGTAATTGTTTCATGTCAAAAACCATGAATGGTATACTGAAACGGTTGGCTTTCAAATTTTATCCACTAGTTTTGAATGAATTTCTGATATTCAGAGTTTTTATACAAAAAAAATAAAAATAAATAAAACCCCGCAAAATTCAGACAAAATTAACAGGTAGTGGCTGACCGCTTCTATATACTCATCAATCCTAAATTTAGGAATTTCAAGCAAGAAGCCAAAAATATGATATTTGTTACGTGGCTCAAAAAAGAAAAAATTCAAATATCCAGCTATTTTATTTTTAAACCCTTATCTACCCAGAGAGACGAGGTTGGTTTCAGGTGGGTGAATCCATTCACCAAGAGAAAGGGGTGGGCATTTTGTTCCGTTGAAAACTTCACCGTGATCGTAATGAGGTGGTAATGCCTGGGAGGATGACCTCAAGACCATACAGAACATATTCCACTCTGTAACAGGCACAACCTATAACACCGGATAACCAAACCGTTATTCACATAAGTTAATCTAAAGTTTAATAAAAGGAGGGGGGGGGGTATTAATCCGCGCCAGATAAAAAAATTAAAAACTTTTACGTGTGTCCACATCATTTACAAATCGTTCCACAAACAATCAAAATGCTTTAAAAGTAATGGAAATTAAATTGCATCCATAATTTTAACTAATTTAACAATTAGCTTGTAAGTTCATTTTTTTTCTAAAATAAGTAGAATAAAAAGAGTCACAGTGTTACCGATATTTACTTGAGCGACGTCCGTTTAACTTTAAACGTTGATTAAGAAAAACATGAATGTTTGAGTTTAAAAAAGAAATTTTAAAAAGAAATAAAAACTTTAAAAGATGGTTTTAAAATATAATGAAGCAGATGTAAACATAAGGATGTGGGTTTTATTTTTAGTTTTGCAAATTTTATTCTGAAACAAAGTCGTTAACGATTTTGACGATTAATAGTTAATTTGAAAAATAATCTTTTCAAAGAATAAATGCTTAAAAAAAGGGACAGACTTAAATAAAATAAAATTCGGATATTTTAAAAATGAAAAAATAAAACCGTTGTTGAAAATGCTTATCGGTCAATTTTTGAAAGCTAACGGGCAAAATGTTTAAATTACCTCAATTCAAAATATCTAATTAACGTTTCGGACACGCACAAGGTAACATTAAAAAAAAAATTAAATAGAAATTAAAAATTGAATAAGTTAGAAAGACAAATTTAAATAGAAGTTTTACCACGTTTAGTAAAATCTGAAAGCAATGAATCAGATTTGAATTTTCGTTAACGACTTTTCCTTCTAAAGAAGGAAGCATAAGAAAAACATGGAATCTCCGAAAGTAACAAAAAAAAAAAGTGCGGATTCTATTTTTTCTTTATTTAATTTTTTATTCTTTTAATAAAAAAAAATTAGGCTTTTATTTTTAAAATTTTTAATTGCTAATCTTGAAGATGAATGAGAAGAACAATTTAGTCAAAGGTCGGAGATAAGTGATGAATAGCGATTATTTAAAGGAGTTTATTTTATTGTAAAAAAATAAAAATAAATAAATGAATTAAGAATAAAGTTTCAATATTTTAGATGAAACAAAGAAACTTAGTTTTTTTTTTTTTTCAGTACAAACTTTTAATGAAGTTAAAGAAAAAAGACGACAGTAAAAGATTTAGAGTTAATAGTTTTATCATCTGTCATTGAGTTTTTACTCCTAAATAATTGAAGTCAAAAAAAAATACGTTTTCTTAAAATGAAAACTTAAATTTTTATCGGCATTTTTCCCCCTTTTTTCTTACTAGATCTTAAATTGCAATGTAATTTTAAAACTACAAATCGAATAATCGTATAAAATGACATCTTCAGAAAAGA
Organism: Sepiola atlantica; assembly: GCA_963556195.1. Lineage (NCBI taxonomy): Eukaryota > Metazoa > Mollusca > Cephalopoda > Sepiida > Sepiolidae > Sepiola > Sepiola atlantica. Next base: position 48,153,118 of record OY744529.1, read on the forward strand.
GAATTTTGGATTGAAAACGTACACAAACAAAGATGAAACTTTCTAATCTGGAACTATTATTCTATTTAAGCTGTAAAATAATACAAATTGCCAACTTACTTTGGTAAATGTTTAAATAAACCGTCAATGCAAATATGAAGTGTTCAAATCAGAGACGAAAAGTTGTACTAAGTTGTTAGCAACAAGATGTTTTAGCGTTGGAAGTTTATAATTCAAATGGACCAATCAGAGGCCGTCATTTCTATCCGAGCCTCGTTTTCAATTCACATGCGGTTATTCTGAAACAACAAGGGAAAAATCGAGGTTCGATCTTAACAAGCGGCACCTAAAAAAAGCACAATTTATTTGTATTACTATTTAGAGTTTTTAATACATAAGGACATGAACATTTACAAAAAAACATAAAACAAACTAATCTTCGTATTGATAAAACTATCAGACGAGATGTTGTGTTTCTCGTCTATACGTAACTTTGCTTCTGCTGTTTAACAATGACATATTAGGCCTCTCTTCATAAAATAATAGCTAAAAATATGTATAAACTCTGTTATGTATTTACGTGGTAGCTGGAAAGAAGACTGTACACCAAAAAATACGCAAATTCATCCAGTATTCATTGAATTAAAAATTTTAAAAACGATTTTATCTCACGGTCGCCATTTTTCTTATATTTTGACTTTTTCCGAAAGTTATCTCCCTTGCCAAACTGTAAGCTGAAATGTCTACAATTACGTAAGATCGCTTTTTTTTCTTTTTTTTCTTCTTTTTCTTATTATAATTTAATAAATACTGGATGAATTTGCGTAATTTTTCTGTACAATCTTATTTTCAGCTAACACGTAAGTGTTGTATAGTCCTTAAAATAATTCATACCTTCGTATCTTCTCTGTTTGCTCTGTCGTCTAGTGGTTGAGCACCTTCCTCGCCTCTGCACTGTAGTGGCCATCTCTGTGAGCTGTCTGTAACAAAAGACCTTTCTCGCTTCATAAGACAACAATCTTTTTCTTTTAATTATTTTTTTATTCGGCAGCAGTTTCTATTGCCCGTGGAGGTGTTTTGCTATCGTTGAGAGAGAGAGAGAGATTTACCAATATCGTAGTTAGATTATTAATGTTTTCCTAACTATTCCTAGAGAGTGGGGGGGGAAGGATTCTTGCGCCTGTCTTCCCTTTAGGGAAATATCCGTATCCCTACATTGGAATCGTACGTCTTATCAGTTCGCCCTCTGGAAACAGGCTGACTCAAATTCGCTTCTCACGAGAGCAAGTGACGTCACAGGTCCCTTCGTTTCTCACTCAGGGCCAGCCCTTCACAGCTGCAGACTGACCTCTGAACTCAGGTCTCATCACTCGGTAACCTTGTCATGTCTGCCAGCTCCGAGTGTGAGAACAAGCCTTGTTCTGCACTCGACTGCCCCGCGTTAATTCGTGCAAGTCAAACCCAACTTCCACAGATGCGTCCATCTCTCCAGGGCCATTATCTAACACTCTCATAAAGGTTTTTATAATCCCACAAGTTACGTCCATCATTATATAACACTCCTCCCCCACCAACCATTCAAAAATACCAGGGAGGTATTTTTCTACGTCCCCCCTTCCCACTCATCCCATTTGATCTCTAACAGAATACAGGGCAAAACAGAAAACCCCCATGTAAAAATTCTTATTTTCCCTTTCTGGTCAGCCATCTAATTTCTCTGTAAGATATGTCTTGTCATACCATTCGACCGCGTCCGCTTCTCAACACGGATCCAGAGCGACCCCTTAGCTCAATACCTAAGATGATCTGTCCAATTTCGTCTGAGCCGGCTACATTGCCTTTGTCTATCCCTTCCAAGGGGGCTCACCATAACTTCAGGGCCGGCGACTCGCCTTTCTCATATCCTTCTTCTAAGGGGCCCAATATATTCCACATTGATCTCAACCAATTTTCCTAACTAATTCCGACATGTTAATCGCTCTGGCGCCATATTAATCCGCCACAGGTCCAAAACAAGTTCAATCACACCAACCTAATTTCACAATTATCCAGATCCGTTACGCCGCTGTGGTGTTCTCGTGGGCCCCACTGACCCACTAAACAACAATGACAACTCTGTCATCACTATTCCCCTCAGCCTTTCCGTATGTGAAGGGATCTCCATCAACCTTCCAATTCGCTCCCCGCAAACAAGATCTTCTTCATACTGGCTGGACAGAAAACACCTCGCTAGCTACATAGAGCTTGTTCCATACTATGGAACATCACGAGAATTGACCAACCCCCTCTTCTTTGAGGGAGGGAAAAAAAAAATAAAATAAAAAACAAAAAAAAATAAGCACACCCAGCATCGGATCTATCATCCATCTTTTTCCTTCTTTTTTATTTTCTGATTTGAATAACCTGGCCGACCATCTCATAATTTTAATAAGTTACTGCTTTTTTTTTTTTTTCTTAATATACTACTATTTTAATACAAGGAGGGGGAAAAAACAATGTTTCCGGCTAAACCGAAAACAAGGAAATCAATCAAATGAGTCTCTCTCTCAATATGCAAAATTACAAAAAAAAAATAAATAAATAAAAAATCATAGGCAACAACAACAATCAAGCAAAACATTCCCCCCCGACAACATGAAACAATACAAGAATTCCCCCTCCCCCGATTCCCCCAACAGCATGCATTATTTTTAAACAAGGACACAACAAAAAAAGTCATTACGAAATCTGCACGTTCTTACTTTTCACGCATGTGTGTGTGTATGTATGTGCATGTGTGTGAAAATCCGTCATTAAAAGTTTCAACTATTTGAATTTGTGTGTGTGTGTTGTTTTCTTATTAAAATTTTTTTTTTTCTTTTACACTTAGTATATGCGTGTTTCCTTCTTTTTCTCTTTTCTTTAACGTTAATAAATGCATTGAGATTATAATTGTTCTTTCGTAATATCTTTCTTTGTATTTTTAAAACTAAATGTCCTTTCGTATTTATGTTCCTCCATCGCATGCATTTTTTTTTCTTTCTATCCTTAAAAACGTGGACCAATGTTTTGTTTATGTGTATGTGTCTATAAGTTCTTTCAGTCACTTTTTTTTCTTCCTCTTTTTACGAAAGTTAACTGCTGTGTGCCTATTTCATTTGTGTGCGTATGTTGCAGTTTCTAACTAAAATTCGTTTGTTTATTTCTTTCTCTTTCGATTTTTTTCAGAATACGTTCCAATTGTTTCATTCCTTTTTTCTTTTCTTTTTTTGTGTGTTTTTATGTTTTACAGCACATAAACGTCTTTTTTTTTCTTAAACAAAACAATGTTGTCTACTTACAGTTTTGTAGATCTCTATCGTTTGGACCTCACACTGTCGTTCTTCTGTTTTCTTCTTTCGTCTTTCTCTCTCTCTCTCTCACCCGTGGTAACCGCGGTTCGTATCAAATGTCCATGCTCGAACAACTGGCCATTTGTAGCACCAAAAGGGACATGTTGTATAGTCCTTAAAATAATTCATACCTTCGTATCTTCTCTGTTTGCTCTGTCGTCTAGTGGTTGAGCACCTTCCTCGCCTCTGCACTGTAGTGGCCATCTCCATGAGCTGTCTATAACAAAAGACCTTTCTCGCTTCATAAGACAACAATCTTTTTCTTTTAATTATTTTTTTATTCGGCGGCAGTTTCTATTGCCCGTGGAGTTGTTTTGCTATCGTTGAGAGAGAGAGAGAGATTTACCAATATCGTAGTTAGATTATTAATGTTTTCCTAACTATTCCTAGAGAGAGAGAGGGGGGAAGGATTCTTGTGCCTGTCTTCCCTTTAGGGAAATATCCGTATCCCTACATTGGAATCGTACGTCTTATCAGTTCGCCCTCTGGAAACAGACTGACTCAAATTCGCTTCTCGCGAGAGCAAGTGACATCACAGGTCCCTTCGTTTCTCACGCAGGGCCAGCCCTTCACAGCTGCAGACTGACCTCTGAACTCAGGTCTCAGCACTCGGTAACCTTGTCATGTCTGCCAGCTCCGAGTGTGAGAACAAGCCTTGTTCTGCACTCGACTGCCCCGCGTTAATTCGTGCAAGTCAAACCCAACTTCCATAGATGCGTCCATCTGTCCAGGGCCATTATCTAACACTCTCATAAAGGTTTTTATAATCCCACAAGTTACGCCAGTCATTATATAACATAAGTACATAACAAAGTTTATACATTTCTTTAAATATTTTAATGTCATTGTGAAACGACAGAAGTACCCTTTGATAAATATACTCATTCAATCGTTTTTTTATTTAATATTATTAGAATATGGCGTTCCAGAAGGGTTCACGACCGCGCTGACTTTCGGTTTATCCTGCAGTAAATTTCAAGTACAGATGATCATAAATGATTAAAAAAAACTTTTTTTAACGAAAAATTTAGAATTGTATTTTTATAAGTTTTTTAAAATGAAAATATAACAAATCTTGGCAGATGCGAAGAACACGTAGGAACACTGGCTTCCGGTGGAAAAAGGTTGAAGACAGTGTCTACGGATGCCTGAAAGTGATACAACAATGTTTTTTATTCATATTAATTTCAGATTTTTCTGTTTTTTCATATTAATTTCAGACTTTTCTTTCATCATATTCTAATAATTAACATAATATAGACTATTTGAAAAATAATTTATTTTATTGTTTTCAAAACTTTAAAAAAGTTTTCATTGAAAAAATAAACAAAATAGAATAATCTTTTTTTTTTTCAAGAAATAATGTTTCTGAGCACCGGAATGTGTTTTTTTTTATTTAATTAAAAAATTTTTTTTTTTTTAACATGGTTCACCTCAAACAAGGCAGGCCGCCACTTTAGACGTAAGGGGCTACTGAGAAAAAAGAAAAGGGGAGAAGGTTGGGGTGGGGGGGATCAGCCTAAATTGGGATCTGCGCAGCGAGATGTCTGTTTACATTAGTTTTAAATTTCTGCATGTCAGTACTGTCGGGGAAACAGGGGGCAGGGAGGAAGTTCCAGAGGCCAGCAGCACGAGGAAAAAAGTTATTTGGGTAGGAGGCTATCCGGCATCTGGGGACCTCCACAGTGAATGAATGAGATTTAGTTGATTGTCGAGTTAGTCTAGTGAATTTACGTCGAGGGTGCACCAGAGTAGCCAATTCATCGGAGCATAATCCATTGAAGTATTTGTAAAACAAACATAAGGATGCTACATTACGGCGATGGGACAGGGACTGGAGCTTGGTTGACAGTGAGGGACCTATTAGGTTGGCGACTCTTTTTTGGACCTTGTCAAAGAGGGAGCGACTAGTAGATGATGCACCAGCTCAGATGTGGCAACAATACTCCATGCATGGGCGGATGGTGGCTTTGTAGAGATACAGGATAATGTCAGGTGTGAGAAGTTTACTAGTATGGTAGAGGGAGCCAACCTTCTTTGCGGCAGCCTTGGCAATGTCTTCAATGTATTTGTTCCAATTCATGTTACCTGTGAAGGTTAGGCCGAGGAGTTTGAATGATCAACTCTCAGGTAGGGTGTTATTTGCCATGACAATCGGTGGTTGGAGAGGCTTCTTGTAGTTATTGAAGGAAAGGAGCTTTGTCTTTGCGGCATTAAAAGTTACTAACCATTTATGATCCCAATCCACTACAGCCTGGAGGTCATTTTCTAAAGATTCAGCCATTGCCTCGGATATGATCGCGTCTGTTTTGTCAACATGGCGAGAGTAAAGCGTGCTGTCGTCAGCAAATAAACCAATCTCAGACTCTATGTCATCAGGGAGAGCGTTTATATAGATCAGGAACAACAAAGGTCCAAGGATAAATCCCTGGGGTACACCAGCATTTATGTCATGTTGCTTAGATGAACAGCCATCGAGGACAACATGGATTTTTCTTTTGTTTAGGAAGGATCTAATTATATTAAGTAGTTGCCCAGTAATACCGTATGAGCGTAATTTTAGGAGAAGCCCTTTATACCATACCTTGTCAAAGGCCTTGGATATATCAAGCGCTACTGCCCTAGCTTCACCTGCCTTGCCGAGTGTATGATACATGCGTTCAGAGATGACCGTTAGGATGTCTGCAATAGATCGTGCTTGTCTAAATCCATACTGGCAGTCAGATAGAAGTTTAGCATTAACTAAGTGCCATACTATCGCAATATTGATTAAGGATTCAAAGATTTTGGCAAAGATCGGCAGTAGACTGATTGGGTGGTAGTTCTGAGGGTCGGTTCTATTCCCAGAACTCTTGTAGACTGGTACCACAGAGGCAATTTTCCAGCTATCGGGGAAGCAAGATTCAACTAGGCATTTATTGTAGAGTTTGCAGAGGACAGGGCCAGTTCAGCAGAACATTTCTTTATTACTATTACAGGCCCACAAGCTTTAGAGATGTCAAGATTTTTTATAATGTCTCTGACCTGGGATGGGGTGATGACTAGGTTATCAAGTGTGGCTTCGGTCCGCAAAGGGAATTCAGGGAGGGGGTGGTTATCTAAGTCTAAAGTAGAGTTAGAAGCGAAACGCTGGGCAAGTAGTTCAGCCTTATCAGTGGCCGTGCAAACGACATCATTGTGGTTAGATAGTGGGGGAATCGTTGATTGACCATTATTCACTACACTATTGTAGATTTTCCAGAAATCGCGAGTACCTAGTTTCTGTGACTGGATGCGTTTTTTTGTTAACTCATTATACCTTCTCTTCGCTTCACCTATCACGGCCTTGCAATTATTTCTTGACTCTATAAATTTATGTCTATTAGTAGCTGACTTATGGCGGCCGAATTTACGGAATGCTTGTTGCCTCTCAGAAATGGCAGCTGCACATTCTGAAGTGAACCATTGAGGAGAGTGGGGCTTGCTAAAGAATTTTCACATGGGGACATAGGCTTCAATGCCTGCTTTGACTCATTCAGTTAATTCGTTTGCACACTGGTTGGCAGGTAGTGAGAAGGTTTCCCTCCATGGGGCGTCACTGATATTATCTCTGATTGACTCGAAATCAGCCTGCTCGTAGTATCTTGTTGTTTTGAGCAACGGTTCATCAGCTTTTGGACGACTTGTTAGGGTGATATGTATCATTAGCACAATGTGATCAGCATTCCCGAGTGGGTTATGAGCTTTCGTCACACAAGCCTCGAGCATTGAGGTCAAGAAGAGGTCTAGAAATGAGGCTTGTTGGTCTACTCGATCGGGGATGCGGGTCGGAAAATCGACAGTCTGAGAGAGGGAGTGAGCTAAGGAGAAATTATACGTAGAGTTGCAAGCTGCGTCAGTAAGGCTGGAGAATCCCAACCAGTCGCGGTGGTGGGCATTAAAATCCCCAAATACATGTATCTGAGCATTCGAGTCAATTAAGAGTGCTCTATCTATGCTTTCAGAGACAGAGTTTAGCAGAGTACAGTCCTGGGTCGACGGGGAGCGGTATAAGAAATATAAGTAACTGACATTGTGATGTAAAGTCAATCTAAAGCACATGTAGTCGTGGTCATCTGATTCTAACCTATGTTCTCTAGCTAGGGGGAGGGTGTTCCGAACATAAACTCCTAGCCCATGCATGTGTTTGTCAGAGTCTTTACGGTAGAGTGGGAGGTAGTCAGTCATGTCAAAGTGGTGAGAGGAGATTGAGGATTGAAGGTTAGTTTCACTAAGAGCTAGGATATCCGGGGAGTTTGTCAGGAGAAAGGTTTCTACGTCGTTGATGTTGGTTCTAAGTCCCCAGATATTTGTGAATGCGTGCCTCAAGGGCGGAGGCGAAAGTGTGTTTTGTTGGGTGTCTGGTTTAGGTTTGCTTTTATTTCTTTGTAATGACATGTTTAGTTTGATTATAGAGTGGGTTGGCCAAGGTGGGTACTTGTTTGGTGCCAATAAGCTCACACAACCAGTCCATTAGTCACGACCTGGTCCATGGGGGTTGTGGCCTCGGGAAAGCCCACCGGAGATAATTGCAGGGTCCCTTTCCATGCGCGACATGGCACATACAACTACCCACGGTATCATGCAACTGATGATGGAGCAGCCGTTCTTGGCGCTACCCAAGAGTTTGGGCTCCTTGCTGTCAGTCGGAAACAGCAGCCAGGCAAGCTGTCTAACCTGTACCCCCAACCTGTCGGAACAAGAGAGACCCAGACTGGTCATGTAAGACTTAGTAACGAAAAAACTTTCCCCAAGTTGCCCAAATAGAGAGAAAGAGAACGGCATTCATTGTCCTAGTAAGGAAACAAGGCTAGGCACTGAGTGTTTAGAGGCGTCCCAGCGCTGTTACTTCTGCGCCTGACTAATAAACAAAGAAGGAGTGCAAGGGCCGGCGATAGGCAGAACCTATCTACTCCTTAAGCAATTGTAGGTTTGCAAACCCGATATTTTGTTCGAGATTCCGACTCTAGGAAGGTTGTCGATCAGGACTAAGGAGGCCTCCCTCCCCAACGGTTTACTGCCACAGCGTAAGTAGCTGGTAGCAAGGTTTTTTTGTCAGAGATTTCCTTCTCTTAGATGGATGGCCTTACGAGGTCTTACGGGTCCAACACTCCGAGAGGGGTAACGATAGCCTGCACCCATGTACTAGTCGGGTATTTCCTAGTCCCCGCAGATAAAAAAAACAAAATAAAAACTTCCATATAATATATATATATACATATATATGTACATATGTAGATAGAATAAGTTCAATTGCTTACTAAAAAGGGAACAGAAAGTTGAAGATAGATTTCCCTCTCCCCCCTCTTTCAATCCCGAACGCAAATGATCCCTCTATAACCTGGCAGAATGTTAGCAAGAAAAGAAAAGGACAAGATAAAGATTTTTTGAACAGTCAAGAAATCAAAAACCTGGAAAAAAAGATTATTTAACTAGATACTCATCACAATGTTAATACATGGATTATTTCAGAAAGGGAACATTCAAGAATAAAATAATTAAGACACTTAGCTTTTTTTTTTTTGTTGTTAAATTCCACCCATAAATCTTTTGACCCCCCCTCCCCGATGCTCGTCTCCCTTTGTGGTTTACTTCATGAGCATCGTCGCTAAGAAATATTGCCTTTCTTTTCTCTAACAATAGAATTAATATTTTTTTAGTATTATTTCCTTTAACGAACGAACTTTATCTTTTCACCATGTGTTGTTGCATACTGTCCCGGGAATGGGCTGTGGCAGTTCTCGTTTTGTATACCTGTCCCGTGGCAGTTCTCGCTTAAACAACTGGTCATTTTTACACCAAAAAGGAATATGTTGCATACCTTTAATTTCTCGTATCTTCTCTCTTTCCTCGTCGTGTGAAGGGGTGTGTCGTTTAGTGGTTGAATTCTTTCTTCTTTCTTTCTGCCGTGAACCTCGTCGCTACAACAAAAAGCTTCATGACCGACTCAAGAGACAAACAATCTTTTAAACTTTCAATTCTGTTTCATTTCAGGCGTTAGTTATTTGTCGGCTTGGAGATATTCACTAACGTCGAGGGAGAGACCAACCCACTGCTGGTATCGTAGTTACTTCCTAATATAAGTCTTTATCGCATTTGAGGAGGGAGGAAGAAGAGATCTCACGCCTGCATTTTCTTAAGGAATTTAATTCCCCTAATCATGTTGAAAACTACATAGAGAAACACGTCCGTTCGGCTCGCTTCCAAAACCCAGACTCACAAAACTCTCAGCTTCTAACGAAGAAGGAGTGACGTCACAGATCCACACGTGCGACACTCATGCACAAGCATTTCCTTCACTCATGTTTTCTGACCTCTTGACCCGGTGCTCGTCAACATTCGCTCTGACAGCACCTGTGAGCTCCGACTGTGAGAACAGCCCCATTCTGCACTCGACTATACGGGTCCACCCGCACAAAATCGCGCAAGCCAAACCAAACGATTTCCCACAGATATGTCCACTTCAAGATGCGTCCGTTCCCACAGGGCCATTATCCAACACGTGTGAGCCTCCATTAAATCTCTCATAAATTGACTGCAACGAAGATGAGGATAGTAGTCCAAAACAGTCAAATTATAAATCCTCATCTCAAAACTTTCGAAACGGTATGCTGTGGTCCTCATCTGATGGCCTCAACACTTACTGGAGCCAACTGTTGAAAAAAATGAAGTCCGGTTGTATTAGCCATTTTTTAATTGACATGCTGAAAAGCAAAAAGCCGCCAAATATAAAACGTTTTTTTCTTGCCAAAAGTAACGAGTTCATCTTTTTTTTAATATTTAGTGAAAATAATGTTTTTGGGAGGGTTAGGGTTTACGGTTAGGGTTTAAGGTTTAGGGTAAGGGTTAGGGTTTAGGGTTAGGGCATTTCCATTTCTAAGAAAAAAGTTTGATTCTGGAAGTTACTCCATTTCCAAGAAAAAAGGTTTTCACTATTATTAAAAAAAAATGTTTTGAAAACAATTAAATAAAAACAAATAAATTATTTTTCAAATAGTCTGTATTATGTTAATTATTAGATTATGATGAAAGAAAAGTCTGAAATTAATATGACAAAAAGGAAAGTCTGAAAATAATATGAAAAAATGAAAAGTCTGAAATTAATATGAATAAAAAAAATTGTTGTATCACTTTCAGGCATCCGTAGACACTTTCTTCAACCTTTTTCCACCGGAAGCCAGCGTTCCTCCGTGTTCTTCGCATCTGCCCAACTCTTTAATAAAAAAATCTTTCTATGAATCAAATATGTTGAAATGTCTTCTTTTAATTGATATAAATCAAGTTTTGAAATGTCTTGTATTTTGTGAAACATCAACATAATATGTTTTGATTTTTTTATGAAAACATAATAAAATAGATTAGTATTTTAATAGTAATTTTTTAAGCAAATATTTTATAACAATTTAGTAACAAAAATAAACATTGTTTTAAACAAAGATTTAAAATGTCTTTTGTATTTTGTGAAACAGCAACATAATTTAAAGTATTTAAAAAGAATAATAAAGATTTCTTTTATTAAAGATTTGTTATATTGTTATAAAAAACAACATATATTTGATAATTTGTTTTGCTAACAACTTATTTTATTACAATAAAAATACAATTCTAAATTTTCTGTTAAGAAAAAAGAAGTTTTTTTTAATCATTTATGATCATCCGTACTTTAAATTTACTGCAGGATAAACTGGAAGTCAGCGCGGTCGTGAACCCTTCTGGAACGCCATATATATATATATATATATATATATATATATATATATATATATATATATATATATATATATATATATGTATTGTATTAGTTTCTGTAGATGTAAATCCGTTGAAACTCAAGTGTTTATAAAAAGTGCTCAATAACAAGTAGAGCTGTTCTTAAGTATAAATTTGTATTTATACAAACATTATTGGTTACATATGTGCATACATGTTTCAGTTGTACTCTTTGCAGAGAGTGAACTGTGGAAATTTCTAGACGTTTTTCTAAGTAAGTCAACGGTTACTTCCCTTTGTTGAAGGGTCAGGGGGGGCCTACGTGCAGGTCGAAGGTCATATGGATATTGCGTAGGTGGTATGCGGTGAAGGCCATGTTGTGTCACGTGATTTCTATTTTTAGCAATGATGCAATTTGTTCGTGTCTGGATATATCGGCGCGAAATTTAATCAGAACAGACTCGCACACTGGAATGACAAGACATGTTAAAACTGTTTCTCCGTCCACGAGGGGACGTTAAATTTGCAAGAAGAAATTTAAGAGATATGATATCTCTTGGCTGAATTACTTGTTGTTTATGAAATATTTTCCCCTCGGTCAAGAATTGTCCTTGGGAAGTTGTTTCAAGCCAGATACTTGAAATAAGGAGAAGAAGTTGAACGAGATAGCTCCGGGAACGAAATTGCCTATGTTGAAGAGATTGGCTCCCGAGAAGTGAAATACTTTGCTGTCGAGGAGATTCTAATCAGAGATTAAGAATCATAGAGATTGATCGTCTTTGCACACAGATCGATTTGAGATATTCAACTGAGCCAGTTGAATCAGAACATTTGCGCGTGTTCACCATTCAAGACGAACGATGGAAAATAGTGAGTATTGTGTTTATTTGAAATGTGTACTGTTCTTGTGCCATACATATTGCATTGGATTTGCTAAAAGAAAATATTGAAAAAAGAAGAAGAAAAGAACTTTCTGACAGACGTTTGATAAAATAAAAAAAGAGTTAATTTTATCGTGGAAATTATGTTGGACTTCGGCACGGTTTGTTAATTTTATTTCTTTTGATTGTAACTTTGGTGAAAAGAAAAAAAGAGACTTTTGATTGATTTGTAAGAATACGGACTTTATAGTAAGTTCATGTTTTAAAAGGATTTATTCCTTAATTTAGATTGTGTCAATTTTTGTTGTATCTACCTTAATGTTCAGAGATACTGATGTTGTATTTTTTTGAGTTTTATTTTTTTTGCATGTTATCCAGGAATAATTTATTTATTCCAGCTTTGGAAAAAAAAGCAGTCCAGGCTATCTTTTTTTTGTAAATAAAACTATATTTTAACTTTTACGAACATCTTGTATTCCTACATTCCTTATCTCTTGTTATAATTTTTTTATGATAATTGTCCTAGATAACATGACCATCGTTTAGAGCGGTTTTTCGTTAACGACACGAAAATTCCGACAGAACCTCTTCAGACCAAAGACGTCTTTGGTCTGAAGAGGTTCACTCTCTGCGAAGAGTATAACCGAGACATGTATGCACATATGAGACCAAGACTACAACAAGGACCCCAGTTCAGTAACACAACACGCGGAACTAGATCCGGAAGTCACCGGCGTCTTCCGGTTGACCTCGCAATACACATGGTCGTTATTTACAAAACAACTCGGGTTTTTCTTCTTTTAACATGTATACGCTTTTTTTAAAACCGGATAACTTGTAATCTTTCGTTTTGCAATAAACAAAACAATTTATCATTTTTTTGTTTTACTTTTATTTACTAAATAAAAAACAAATTTTAAACGCAATTCTATATTTCGTGTTGTGTATTTTAAGAAAAAGTGGAGGGCTATATGAAAATACTTTTTTTCTTTTCGTAGGGAGGCGAGTAACTAGCGAAGTTTTATTTATTTGTTTGAAAGAGTTTAAAAACATAAATTTGCAACAAGTAAAGTTGACTTATGTCTAGAATAGACATTTTTCTACTTACCTATGTAATTTGTTTGTATTTTTACGTAGTATAAATGGCTTTTTATTAGATGTTAAAAATAAATTTCTTGTTTTTTAAAACATCTAGTTTCTCAAAGAAAATGCCGGCCAGTCCCTCTATATTATTACGTAGAGCGGCCATTTTGAATTCTTCGAAAACCGTGTGTTGAACTTAAATTTCTAATAAATAGCACTTCAAACGGGTTTAAAATACAAACAAATAGCACATGCAAGTTTGAAACTAACTTTTACAGCTTACAGTTACTTTTATTTGTTGTATATTTGTTTTTTTTAGCGTTTTTACTCTGCTGAGTCTCGTAAAAGATACCCATTTGTTTATAATTGTTGCTTACAGAAAAAAAACGGAAAAAACTTCATAAACTTTAAATTGCTTCCGTTTAGAAACTGATTTTTGAAGTCTAACTCCGCCCTCGTGGGGAGGCAAAACGAAAGATTACAAGTCAGCCGATTTTAAAAAAAGCGTATATATTTCGTTTATTTATTAAAATAACTTGCGTAATCTTCCATTTTGCCTCCTCGGGCTAGGAGCAAAGTGTAGTATGGAAAAATCCTTCTAAACTGAGGTAAGATCCAGAGTGCTCCTTTTTGGGAAGCTTGTGTAGCAGTTACCTCCTCCTTTCAAAACATAACTACACCGGTTTGCCGGTAGGTGTCGCTTTATCACCGACAGGTGGCGCTGTAAAGCGACACCAGAGTTATCTGCCCTTTGGACTATAAAACCCGGAGCCAAACGGAAAATCTCTCTCTTCTTCACCAGCCTCGACAGGAGTACGCTGACACTAGCGTTCCGTTTCACTCTTCTCTTCTGGTCAATTGGTCTCTGCACAATGACGCTAATACACTAGCGTTTCGTCTCACGCTTCTCTCTTGGACTGGTCTCGGCATACTAACTACCAACACACGTTTCTTCCGTCAACACGTGGTAAAACAACGGTAAGAGTTTCTCAACTCATTTTCTTTATATACGGCTTTCAAAGACTTTCCACACGCCGGATTCATTTCTTCTTATACCTTTTCAAGAACTGTTTTTCCATCGACACACATGCATACATCACACACTTCATCATTCCACGTACACACACGTTCAATAAACGTTATTTGAACTACTTCATTTTTGTTTATTAATTATTACTCTGTCTTTGCATGCAACAATTGCTTGATTTACTGAACACGTTTATAATCGGGGGAACACGACCCTCGATCCTAACAATTGGTGACCCGACGTGCAAGCTTTGTTGTATGGGACGGAGTAATTAATTTCGTACTAGAACAAAAAAAAAAAAAAAAAAAGAAGTTATTTCTTGTCTTTCTTTTCGCGGTGAAACGAATTACGCACCCATCTTTTTCCTTTTTTTTCCTACCCACGTGGTAGAAATATACAAACAAACAAAAAAAAAGAAGCCACCGTCTCCATTTTTCCTGGCCACGCGGAAATACCCAAACAAGAAAAACAAAAACATTTCTCGGCTTCCCCGAGTATAAAAAAAATTACAATTTCATTTTTTCTTTCTCCACCCACGTGTCGGAAAATTATATACAAAGAAAAAGACAAACTTTTGCCAATCCTTTTTTTTTCTTTTTTGACGAACAAAAGGACCATTACAAGACGCCACTTCCTTTGTTTTGAACACGTGGAGATAAAAAGAAAACAAAAGAAAACAAACGCTCACGCTGCCCATCTTTTTCGTGGCCACGTGTTGATAAAAAAATTCAAAATAATGCCGCCATCTTACCACGTGCAAATGAAAATTCAAACAACAGAAAAAGAAAATACGAATTTATTTTCTGTTTCAACAACAAGCAAAAAAAAAGGAAGCCGCCATCTTTTTCCTTAATCACGTGGCAATGAAAATTCAAACAAAAAGAAAATACGAATTTTTTTTTCTTTCTTTTCAACAACAAAGGAAAGAGAAGCCGCCATTCTTTCTCTACGTGGAAACTAACATTCAAACAAACTAAAACGAAAACAAAAAACGTCATTCCGTGTGTGAAACAAATTACGGCTCCATTCTTTTTTTTCTTTTTCCTTTCTACCCACGTGTTGGAAATATATATATAAAGGAAAAGAAAACTACAAAACAGACACACACGAACAACATCACCCTTCAAGGCCTACCAACAATCTTCAACACAACTTGAACAACCACATTTTTCCCGGATATTCATCAAGCACCAAACATTTCCGGACATCACTGACGACACTATGGAAGAAATCACACCAGTTCAAAATGAGTACAACTGCACAAGCACGACTAAATACTCAACAACTGGACGTTCGTTGATCAACTGGGGGACACATCAACTCGAACGCGCACCAACACCAGTACAGACCCACTTGTACCTGGACCTGCTAACTCACTTGCAGACATTTGTGCATCTGATTTTGACCATAGTGTACCACCAATCTCAACAACTAGATGTTTGTTCATCAGTTCCACAACACGGACTAATTAACATGAACAACATCAACAACTGCACAGACTCACTTGTGCTCATTCATCAGCAACTGCACAGACCCACTTGTGCTCGCTCATCAACACCGCACAGACCCACTTGTGCTCACTCATCAACAACCGCGCAGACCCAAGCACCAAACATTCACTGACAATTCAATGTTTGTTCATCAGCTCCACAACATGGACTAATTAACATGAACAACATCAACAACTGCACAGACTCACTTGTGCTCATTCATCAACACCTGCACAGACTCACTTGTGCTCATTCATCAACACCGCACAGACTCACTTGTGCTCATTCATCAACACCGCACAGACTCACTTGTGCTCATTCATCAACACCGCACAGACTCACTTGTGCTCATTCATCAACACTGCACAGACCCACTTGTGCTCACTCATCAACAACTGCACAGATTCACTTGTGCTCATTCATCAACAACTGCACAGACTCACTTGTGCTCATTCATCAACAACTGCACAGACTCACTTGTGCTCACTCATCAATACCGCACAGATTCACTTGTGCTCACTCATCAACAACCGCGCAGACCCAAGCACCAAACATTCCCGGACAACACTGACAATTCAACGTTCGTTCATCAGCTCGGCATCACGCAGACTAATCAACATGAACAACGCCACCAACAAGTGCAAATTACCTTGCACTCAACATTTTTTGACCGCAAACTCACTTGCACTCAAACTTGATGCAGACCCAAACAACACGCAGATCCACATGCGTTACAAACACTCAATTCCGCAGATGCACTTGCGATCAATCATTCAATACAGATGCAGAAACAGAAATAAGTAGCGTGCACACTACTTTTTTCTAATCTTCAACAGCAAAACAGACATACCCACAAAGAATGCTTCTCATCTACAACTGTACATATTGAATAATATCTTCAATATTTTTCAATCTGGGGGGGAGTCCTTGTAGCAGTTACCTCCTCCTTTCAAAACATAACTACACCGGTTTGCCGGTAGGTGTCGCTTTATCACCGACAGGTGGCGCTGTAAAGCGACACCAGAGTTATCTGCCCTTTGGACTATAAAACCCGGAGCCAAACGGAAAATCTCTCTCTTCTTCACCAGCCTCGACAGGAGTACGCTGACACTAGCGTTCCGTTTCACTCTTCTCTTCTGGTCAATTGGTCTCTGCACAATGACGCTAATACACTAGCGTTTCGTCTCACGCTTCTCTCTTGGACTGGTCTCGGCATACTAACTACCAACACACGTTTCTTCCGTCAACACGTGGTAAAACAACGGTAAGAGTTTCTCAACTCATTTTCTTTATATACGGCTTTCAAAGACTTTCCACACGCCGGATTCATTTCTTCTTATACCTTTTCAAGAACTGTTTTTCCATCGACACACATGCATACATCACACACTTCATCATTCCACGTACACACACGTTCAATAAACGTTATTTGAACTACTTCATTTTTGTTTATTAATTATTACTCTGTCTTTGCATGCAACAATTGCTTGATTTACTGAACACGTTTATAATCGGGGGAACACGACCCTCGATCCGAACACTTGATTTTTTCCCTACAAAACGGAAGATTACTTAAGTCCGGCAATAAATATTTCATACCACCCATTTCTGCCCTCGTGGGAGGCAAGTACATAGTGACACAAAAACATGTGAAAAAACATGTTTTAAAAGAAAACATGTTAATATTTTATTTGTTTTATTTATGGACCCTCTGCCTTAAAATAAATATTAACATGTTAAAAGAAAAAAAAAATTCCGAAATATACTGCGATTTAAAAAAAAGCGTATATATTTCGTTTATTTATTAAAATAACTTGCGTAATCTAGGACTAGGAGCAAAGTGTAGTATGGAAAAATCCTTCTAAACTGAGGTAAGATCCAGAGTGCCTCTTTTGGGAAGCTTGATTGTTCCCTACAAAACGGAAGATTACTTAAGTACGGTGATAAATATTTCATACCCCCCCCCCCCCATTTCTGCCCTCGTGGGGAGGCAAGTAAATAGTGACACAAAAACATGTTTTAAAAGAAAACATGTTAATATTTTATTTATGGATCCTCTGCCTTAAAATAAATATTAACATGTTAAAAGAAAAAAAAATTCCGAAATATACTGCATTTATTAAAATTTAAAAAAAGATTTATTTACAAGTTCTTTCGTAAATAGCAACCACGTGTATTGCGAGGTCAACCGGAAGACGCCGGTGACTTACACACTTTGTCCCCCGTGTTGTGTTACTGAACTGGGGTCCTTATTATAGTCTTGCTCCCACATATGTAACCAATAATGTTTGCATAAATAAAAATGTATACTATATATATATATATATATATATATATATATATATATATATATATATATATATGGCACTCCAGAAGATGACACTACCGCAATGACTTCCGGTTTACCCTGCAGTACATTTAAAATACGGATGATCAGAAATAATAATAATAATTTTTTTTTTCATATTAATTTTTGATTTCACAAATGCATTTTATTAATAATGTAAGTGTTTTAAACAAATACAAAAATATGATTTTGTTACCTGTTAAAAAATAACGGAAAATTTAGAATTGTATTTTTATTATAATAAAATAAGTTGTTAGCAAAAAAAATTATCAAATATATGTTGAGTTTTGAGGCGACTTAATTTGGTCTTCATATTGTCATCTACAACAATACCATTTTTTTAAATACCAGGTTTTTAAAGTTCGTTTTAGCACTTTATGCTATTGCATTTTTTGGGCTCTCCAGAAGGATTCACGGCCGCGCTGACTTCCGGGTTATCCTGCAGTAAATTTCAAGTACGGATGATCATAAATTATAAAAGATCTTTTTTTAACGGAAAATTTAGAATTGTATTTCTAATATAATAAAATAAGTTGTGAGCAAAAAAAAAAAAATGTTTTTTTATATTTTTATGAAAATATAACAAATCTTTAATAAAAAATCTGTTTTTTTAAAATTGATATAAATAAAGTTTTGAAATGTCTAGCACTGACAAATTTAACAGCTACCTTCACGAATTTCTCTGGCGCCGCCGAATAAAACAAAATTATTTCGGCAATATTCTTTATTGTATACGCTTTTATTATTCTTTGTAAATACTTTCAATCATGTTGCTGTTTCACAAAATACAAAATACATTTGTTTAAAACATTTCTATTACAATACTAAGCTATTTTATTATATTTTTATAAAAAATCAAAACACATTATGTTGTTTCACAAAATACATGTCAAAACATTATTTATATGAATAAAAAGAAGACATTTCAACATATTTGGTTCATAAAAAGATTTTTATTAAAGATTTGTTATATTTTCATAAAAAACAACTTATTCTATACAATTCTAAATTTTCCATAAAAAAAAGTTTCTTTTATCATTTATGATCATCCGTACTTGAAATTTACTGCAGGATACCCGGAAGTCAGCGGGATCGCGAACCCTTCTGGAGAGCCCATTTTTTATTTCAATAAATAATCGATTAATAGTAAAAAATAAAATTAGAAACAAAATAATAATGTGTAAGTTATGTATAGGCGAGAAACACACAGACACAAAGAAAGGAGAAGTGGTCACTTTATTTTATTACGATTCGGTATCAAGCTGCGTGTTCGGAGACGGAAATAAGTCGATTTGTCTGCCATATTGACTCTACCCCTCGAATCCTGTGTTTCCCTACTCACCGAATAAACCTACTAATGAACAGTAAACAATAATACGTAAAAGTAAAAATTGTAATTTTTTGTTGTTGACAAAATGGACGTTTCAAATGAAAGCGCTAATGAAAGTGAAGACAACACAAGTGCACTTCAAGAAAATAATACGACTGAATTTGAATTGCAAACTCCGATGAAAGACGGAGATGAGGACGATGATGAATACGAAGATTCTGATAACAATGACAGCGAAAAATATGGGAAAGATATTTTATTGGCCTTGGGTAAATATTCAACGACCGCAAATTATTTTCCATCTTTTAAAATGTATTTTGATTGTTTGCCATTGGTGTGTCAGTCTCACTAATTTGGATGAATTTCTATTTTAGCCATCCAAATTATTTCGAGTGAAATGGGTTTCGGCATTACTTAAAAAAAAACTTATTTTTACTTGAACAATGTTTTTTAGTAATAAACAACAAAACACTATTATTGTAGATTACCACTATCTATTCTACTTCTTTAGGTGATTACATGTGAACACCCCGAAAAATGGTGCTTCTGCTGTTTAGCCACGACATTAAAATATTTAAAGAAATGTATAAACTTTCTTATGTATTTTTTACGTGTTAGCTGAAAATAAGATTGTACAGAAAAAATTACGCAAATTCATCCAGTATTTATTAAATTATAAGAAAAAGAAAGGAAAAAACTACCTTAAGTGTCGTTAGACATTTTCACTTATGAAATAAACTAGGGAGATAACTGAAATTTTGTTTACTGTATTAACAAAAATGGCTACCGAAAGATAACATCGTTTTTTGGGGTATTTTTAACAATATCCCCACAACGAAAACGCTGAAAAAAACAACAAATATACAACAAATAAAAGTTACCGTAGCCGATAAAATTTGATTTCAAAGTTACCTGTGACATTTATTAATGATTATAATCTGTTAAAAGTGCTGTTTTTTTTATAAATCGATATTTTTATCACACGCAGACTGGAAAATAAAATGGCGGCCGCTTCTTCACATTTTCGCAGGCTCGTGTTTTTTTTACTGGGACTCATATTCAAAGCGCAATTTCATTTTTCAGCCAAGCAAAAGAACAAAACAAAACTACATTTTAAGCAAAATAAATAAAATCATTTTCTTTTGATTTACATGTCATTGTGCTTTGATTTACATATTATTTTCATTCGTCACACCGTAATGCTTTTTTTCCTGTTGTTTCTGTAAAAAATTCCTTACCGTAACCCTAAACTCCAGCCCTAACCCTAAACTCCAGCCCTAACCCTAAACTCCAGCCCTAACCCTAACTTCCACATGGGCAGCTTAGACTTGGCAAAGAACGACCCTACCGGGCTATAATGCCCACACTTCTGGCAAATTTTATTGTCTCGTCGATGTCAGTACTAAAGCGTACTCCTATCGACATAATGGTCAATTCGCTCATGGCACGATGTATGAGTTTCGCTTGGGTCATTTCCGCACGTCTTTGCAGCAACAAGAAATACATAGAAATGCCCCCCCACCCACCCCCAATGACGTAACGACAAGCGCGCTCATTCGGTGACCAAAATGATCGTTAAAATGTTTGTTTCATAAAATTAAATTTAAAAAATGCAAACCAAAAAAACGCCGCTTTGATTATAAGACCCGGTAAAAAAAAACACACCACGTGACAACTGTTGACGCCATCTTTATTAAGTAAACTTTTTGTTGGCGAAAATTTTTTTTTTTTTCATCTAATAAGCCATTTACCATACGTAAACATACAAACAAATGGAATAGAAAACTAGGAAAATCTCCAGTCTCGACGTACGTCGCATTTATTTGTTGCATATTCATTTTTTTGACTACGTTCTACAACTTTTTTTCAACCCGACTCGCGAGTTGTAGGGCTATTGTTAAACATTCCCGTTTTTTTTTTTTAAATTTTTATTTAATAAATACTGGATGAATTTGCGTACCACGTAAGTACATAACAAAGTTTATACATTTCTTCAGCTTTTTTTTTTAAGAGAGGCCTAACATGTCGGGGCTAAACAGCAGAAGCACCAAAGTTTCTTGAAAAAATACTGGCGGAAAGAAGAAGAAAAACTAAGGTAAATTTATAGACCCCCTCCATAATTTTCTACTTTTTTTTGGAAAATTACATATAAGCAGCCTTAAAAAATATCCGCAAAGAAAAAATAGATTACATTTTTTCAAAATTTTAGATTATACAGGAGGGGGGGGGGGGTATTACATGTAATTTGCAAAAAAAAAAGTAGAAAATTATTTTTCTTAATGGGAGGGGGGGGGGAACGGTGGGTGCGGTTCTATAAAGTTACCAAATATTATTTTAGAATTTAGAGTGGGATATCAGTTTCGCATATAAATTTAACTTAAAATGATCCCAATTTCCTGCCCATTTTAGCGTTTTAGAGCAGTTAACAATTTTTTTGTTGCCATATGTGATAAATCCTATACGTTTTTTTTTTAGGGGGGGGGGCTTACCGCTCAAATTTAGTGGAAAGGTTTTTGGGAGGAGGTTTTCCACTTAGGGTTAGTGGTAGAGTTAAGGGGGCTGGTGAACGAGGCAAGGACTTGCCACTCAAACCTAGAGTTAGGGATAAGGTTAATGGAGTACTTTTATGGATGGTGAGGGCTGGCCACTTGGATTTAGGGTTAAGGGAAGATCTTTTTTAGGTGTTAGTGTTAGGGTAAGTAATTTTTTTGCTAACTTTTTAACATGACTTCGCTAAGAAAAAAAAAATTGGATTTATATACAAAACTGATCCACTGGGCAATTAAAAACCTGGGCAAGAAGGACCTTGATGAAATTTATTTAGAGGGAGGGGTATCAGTTCTGCATATGTTTAACATAAAATGATCTACGAATTCCGGGCTATTCCAGTTTTAAGCCAGTTAGCTCTCTCCCCCCGAATTATTTTGATATTTTTCATGCTGAAAACTTATTACCCTACCACTAACCTTAGGTTCGAGTTGCAAACCTTCCCCTAAAAAACCTTCCCGTAAATCTACCATTATGAACATAAGCACAACTCCTCCAGCCTTGACGTGAACTGTTCAGCCGTTCCGGGTTCGGTTGGTAACCCGGCACTGTTCGGGAAAAGTTGCCGTTCTGATGAAGGTTGCTGATGTTGAAACGCCCGGTCCAGTGACTGCAAACTCCCATGCTGTGTTTGTTTAGATCAGTGAGCAATCAACTGGGGTGGGCTAGCAACCTTGTCTCGCTGTGAAGAGAGGGTCATTTCACATAAACAGTTGAAGAAAGGAATGAAAAGCTGCAACGAATTGGTTTGCTAATTTTCATGGAAGAATAATTATTAACAAAAAAAAACAATCAAAGAGAAGAAATTACACTTGTTGGGTTCCAAGGCAGGTTGGTTAGACTGTGCTTGGTTTGGGTTGGATCGACGAACTTGGTAATTCGGGGCTATTAATTCCTCTGACAGCGGAATGCTGTCCTAAGTTGGGCGAGGACACACACGTGACCGACTGGCCAATCCTCGCCCAACTTTTTCACTGACGGACTGCTCACTTCTGTGATTCCCTCTACTGACTCGCTTATCTTTTATTGAGAATGCGCCGACCTCTAGGGGAGGGGGGCGAATTCTTGTCAGCATCTAATAAGATCATGCCATGAGAACAACAACATGGGGGCAAGGTGCCATAAGCGAAGAATGATAATAATTTAAAAAAGAAGTGTATATTTCATTGACCGAAAAAACGATATGACCTAAATTGCAATTAACACTCAGGGGCAGAAAGGTTAATACGAAAACAATCAAAACCAAAATATGATTTTGAATCGATTGAAATTGAGATGGGGAGTTCATTTACTAGGGCGATCGAACTATGTTTTACACCTTGTTCTTTGTTTATACTGGAAACCTAAGATGATGCTTGACTTTGAATAAGCTTTTGGCTAATTCACACTAGCGCTGTATTCTAGGCCCTGCCCTTCGCAGGGCCACTTAATATTGTCACATCCGTCCCCTCCATCTTGTGTCATTTACTTGTAATTGACACCTTCCAAGCCCGTCGTCCGAAACACAACCAAAGAAAAATTTCCAGAAAAACAAAAAAAAAGTTCTTTAACCCAGTGTTCATTCAGCATGCATATTTAGGTGGCAGATGTGTATGCATGGGTGTGTGCAGGTATGCATTTCATGGTCCTTGTGTTGGAAGAGGATAATGATAAAATCGATGATCTACACATGCAATGAAGAGTTCGTCACTAAAAGAAATTAGGGCTCTCAGCACCCCTTACAATTTACTGCTCTATCCTCTTCTCGGAATCGTCTTTAGTTCTTCACCGTTCGTGCCTTAAGGGTAGGTCTTGGTATGATGCTCAGTCTCTCCAACTTCTTCTCTGCAGGTGGGTCATCCACCTGGATCTCTGCCAAGAGTAACAATTCTCGCGATCTGGGCACAGTGCACTCAAAAGTAACCCTCTTGCTCATGTACTCGGTTGTCAGTGCACTCGCTTTGTTCAACCTCTTCCTACATCTTTCCCGCGCCCTTTTTGCTGCAAAGGCTAACCCTATCATTTATGTTTAAAATTATCACTAACACTGGCCAAGCTATTACGGTGCCCATATCTCCCTTCTAACGTGAATTTTCCTTTCCTACAAGGCTTAATTGAGTCTTCAATTTTTCAAAGCTAATAGCTTTCTACCTTCTGATTACGCAACATATCCTAACACATTATAATGCTTCCATAACTGTTCAGTGGGGTCGACTGGCTATCTCAAATGATGGGGTAAGTCGGTCTGTATCTCCAACAACGCCTCTCTCAATCTTCCCGGGGTTACTATACTCGGCGACAGATATCTCAGCGATAACATAATCCCACTGTGCACACACATACTCCAACAACCTCATCAACGCCTGCCATGTCTGGTGCACCCATTTGCCAGTGTCAACAACTGAAATTATCTCTACGAACCCATCTGGTTCACGTACCAATAATGCAATAACCCTAACCAAACACCGTTGCTAGACCCATTAACCCTATGATACGTGGGAAATTGAATTAAATGGAGGTAAAATAAAAATAAAACAATCAGATATGAATGGTACACCGTAAGAATAAGCGCACGATGAGCATAGATTAAGTGCCTGTTTACTTTTTATTTTATGAAACAAAACAAAAACAAATTTCTGATTCAAGAGAACAAAACAGAATTATAGGACTTTATTTTTTTTTTCATTTATTTATTTGAGACATTATATCTTAATATTACTCCTTTTATTTAACCAAATAATTGTTTAAACTCATTTGGAGAGAATTAAAAAAAATCCCTCCCCAAATAAGATAATTTTGTAATTATTAATTGTAACCGTTCTTCCGCGGTTCTATTTCCTGTTATTCGCAACTAAATTCGATATAATCTCCCAATTCAATATCTAATATATCGAACCATCCAAATTACTTTGATTTTATTTCTCTTTGTTTTATTTGTGCATTTATTTGTCATTTTATTTATTTTTGAGGAAAACAAAAACAATTGCTGTTAATAAATGTTTGTCTGAAACGTTTGTAACATTCAACTCCCATACTACAACTAATGTTTCGGCATTAAATGACCCATAAGAGGTTGATATGCCATAAATCAAACTAATCAATTAACATAATAAACAATATCAACTTATAATATAACGAGCAGGTTCTGTCTGTCGGCGTGAATTTTTGTAAACGTAAGAGGGGGGGGGGGCTCATAATTACTATTTAATTAATTTTTTCAAGTCAGCGTTCATAATCTTTGTATACCTTTAGAATTAGGAAACTATTACTTACTTAATTTAGATTAAATAACATTACATAAGATTAAATAACATATAAACAAAGTAGAACAAAATTTCTAATACAAAGTGTTAAGAATCTTACTTTAACTAATACTCTTTCAACTTCCTTATATACTGTTATAAAAACTCGCTCAGACACCAGACGGGTTTTACAATTTACATAATTCATTTCTTTTAAACTTCTATTAAATTCATATTTACAAATATACACTTATAACTGCTATTATCAAATTTACATATGTATTTACAATATTTTCCGATAAGGTGATATTAATAAAAATTATTCATACAATTAATTAAAGACATTTTATTCAGAAACCAGCATGTTTTTAAACCATAATTTGAATGGCAAATTCTGTTAAAATTGCAAAGTCATCTTTCCGGAAGTTATGTCATTTTGAGAGTTTATTTATTTCCAGGTGAAGAACAGAATGATTTCCTTGCTGCGTCAGATGAAGCTGGTGCCTCTTCTTCAAATGTTCATTTACCATTCTTCAAAAATTCACAGAATAATGTAAGTATTTCTCGTTTTTCATAAGCTTGTTTGTTCAAAGGAAAGCTAATAATAGAGAGAACATCTCACTACACAGCTCTGGAACTCCCTCCCTGCTCCCCCGACTGTACCAACATGCAGAGGTTCAAAACTAATGTAAACAGATATCTTACTGCACAGCTCTCAACTTAGGATGACACCCAAAATCTACACCCTAATTCTCAGTAGCCCCTTACGTCTACTGTGACAGCCTGCCTTGTTTGGGGTGAATTATGTTAAAAAAAAAACACAAAAGAGAAGATGTAGAGTCGGCTGAAAAATTCAACATTTTGACTCGGTCTAAAGTTGCTGGCACCTGACTCAGAGGTGAGGAGTTGACTAAAAAAAAATGTGACTCGGAGTCAGTTTTTTTAAAAGAAAACAACTTCAACTCCTAAAAAAATGTTGATTCTTGATTCAAATTCTACTCCACCCCCACACCTCTGTTGAAAAATATGTCTTAAAATTAAATTGAGGGCAATTAAAAGCCTTTTTAATGTCTAAAGCTGACCAACGTTATGTGTAAAATGATCTGTCAATGGGTGAATGATCACTCGTCGGGTCAATGGTCATCTAGTACATCCTTTCTTTTTCACGTTGGTCAGTCCTGTTTCATCAGTTTTGCACCTGAAGTATCTTATGGTGCTACCAGATCAGGCTGTCTGTAAATACTGACTTCCTGACCTAAAATGCACCAAACATTGATGTTATGGGTTTTTTCCTTTCCCTTTGCAAAACTCTGTGCTTCTGCTGTTTCACCATGACATTAAAATATTTAAAGAAATGTATAAACTTTATGTACTTATGTGTTAGCTGAAAATAAGATTGTACAGAAAAATTACACAAATTTATCCAGTATTTATTAAATTATAAGAAAAAGAAAAAAAAAATCGATTTTACGTATTGTTAGACATTTTGTAACAAGGGAGATTACAAGGGAATTTCGAACGGAACCTTTTATTTAATCCACGGGGGTAGCATTCTCTTGTTCCGTCAGCCATGACTGAGAGAAGTCTTCAGTAATTCGCAATTCTTCGTATCATCCGCACCGAAGATTCAACCTTCAGATGACTATCACTTAGAACTGAATTTTACTTAGTACTATATCCACTGCGTCACGATCCGAGAGCATGCTACCCCGTGGGTTAAATAAAGGGTTCCATTCGAAATTCTGTCCAGGTTACATCGGCCGAAACGTTGTGATGATAACACTCAAGATGAAAACGGTAGTCCGAATAATTGAAATTATACAAATTATCAATCCTCATCTGAAAAATTTATGAATATGATTCTAATTTTATCAGAAAACTTTTGTAGGTTTTTGGTCTTTTTTATAATTACATCTTTGTATAATTTTTGTGTTCACAAGAATTTTTTAAATTTTATTTGAAGGTATGTTAATTGTTATGTATATTTTTTTTAATATATTGTTGAATAGTACTCATCGGTTAAATGATTAAAAAAATTGCCTAGATAGTGTGCGTATTTGGGTCTTAAACTTAAGGGCTCTTAAGAAGAAATTGGAACTGCTTAATTGTTGTATAATAACTATGAATCAAATTTTAATTTTAAAATGAGATGTTGTGCTCCCTAAAAACCCCTTTAAGATACCCTAAAGAAATTGAAACTTAGGGAACATTTATTACTTACTGCCTAATATCTACTGTTAAAATTTCATAAAAATCAAAGGTATCTGAATTTTCACAAAGTGCTTCAGGCTCTCCTTTTCACTTTTTGTATAACCTGGTCCTACCAGATCAGGTTGTCTGAAGATGTCGGCTGCCTGACCCCAAATGCACCAAACATTGATGTTTTATTGTTTTTTTGTTCTTTGCAAAATTCAATCATATTCTGCAAAATCCAAAACAAAAAAACAACAATTTCCCTCTCCCCTCTCCCCATTCCCCCTCTCCTTTCCTTCCTCCCTTTTACTCAACCAAACCCATGAATAAATACTTGAACATAAACTTAAAGCATAAAAACTTTTCACCATATTACAACTAATGTTTCGGCATTAAATGACCCATAAGATGTTGATATGCTGTAAAACAAACCAAACAAACTAATCCCTCTTTGTATAAAAATAAATGACACAAAATATAGCCCACATTACCCACCCACCTGTACACCTAGCAGCTTTGGTCTAAAAGGTATAATGATCGGTTAATTAGTTTCAGAGTTTACTCCACACAAAAACTTATAGCAACTTATACACATTCTTTCATCAGCAATTCTTAAGATTTCTGTTTTCAGTTGCATCTCATTATTTTGTTGTTTTTTTCTTCTTCTTTCAGGACATGGGTTTAACTGGTGGTTTGGACATTTTTAATTTGAACACGCAACTCTCCAAATTGGGTGTTCCTGGAACGTCTGAAGGGACCAATACGAATGCAAGCACGTGTTTATTCTTGAATAACATCTACCAGACGTTGTTGTCAGAAAACCTTTCTAAAGTACAGCAAAAATTGGCTGAAAATCAAGAAAAGCAGGTCAGAATTTCAATGAATTCAATGAATTAAAATTTCCTCTTTTTTGATTCTCTGGTGTTCCTATTTAGTTGCCTCCCCACGAGATCAGAATTAGACACAATGTCGGTTTTTAAAGCAGGGAAAATCCAGCTTCTCAAAAAGGGGCACTCCGGATTGGAACAAAAATTAAAATTGCCTCAGTCTAGAAAGACTTCTCTGAAGACTGAAAAGACTAAGTGCAGCTCATGGAAGCTCCGTTTAAATTTAGGTACACAAAGGAAGAAAGGAAAATTATTTACAGTTCTTGCTGTGAATGTTTTACAGGGGGGGGGGTGACCATAGATTGAAGCTCAGTCGAGCAACTACCATGAAAATAATGATAGAGTAGAGAAAAACTAGCAACCTCTCTTCTGTGAGAAACAGACTGTAAGGAATAGAAGAGGATATCTGCCACTACATTTCGAAGTTGCCTTTGCACTCTGAACGGCACCTCCCCAGATGTGGCAATAGTACTCCATCTTAGGACCAATGTCTCCCCAACAATTCTTGAACATCAAAGTGTAGTATCTGTTCCGATGGATACTGCACCCCATAGACTGGTATTGTCTTGGCCTTCGGGGCTTGATTTACGCCGGTCTATGGGTCTGTCCTGTGCAGTTCTAGGAGGTTCACCCTCCCAGGCTTTTGGGGAGGAGTAAGTTTATTGCTTACTGCCTGAGGCGCCCCTACTGGGGAATGCCGACGGGGCTGCCCAGGCAATTTTTAAACCCCACTTTCCCGACCCAACCTTGGGTCACATCTTACTTGTGGGAGTAAGATAAAAACTGGCCTTGTGCCTAACTCCTAGAAAGGAGTAAATCAATACTAATAAGTCACTGCTTATCAAGGCCCAAGGGCCACTCGAGGACAAGGATTAATGAGTGTCAGATGGATGATAAGGCAACACCGTGAGGATTAGTAGCAATGATTGAAACTGGGCAGAACCTGATTATCAAAGAGGACGGCTCAAGAAGAACTTCTTAACATTGGACTTGAAAACGACCATGTTGTAGTCAGCTGGGAAGCAGGCCCGTGATAATGTGTTCCACAGACGGGTAGTTCTTGGATAGAAACTTTGCTTATGGAAACTTCGTTTAGATTTAGGTACACAGAGGAAGAAAGGAAAATTATTTACAGTGGTTGTAGAAAGCCAGGGAGGACCATAGATTGAAGCTCAGTCGAGCAACTACCATGAAAATAACGATAGAGTAGAGAGAGACTACCAACCTCTCTTCTGTGAGAAAGAGACTATTTCGAAGTCGTCTTTGCACTCTGTCAAGGCAGGAAACTATGTTCTGAGCGGCACCTCCCCAGATATGGCAATAGTATTCCAATGTCTCTCCGACGATTCTTGTCAACAAATTTCCATTCAGCAGAGTCATCACCCCAAAAGAAATTAAATTAAAAAGAGTAGAAAGTGACTAACTTGGGTTTACTTTCGGCAGCCTTGTAACTCGCGCTTTCTTTATTTTGTCCTTTAGTCCTCACATTCCATGAGCGACGTTTCTGACAAAGGGGGGAGAATTGCTGTTTTCTTGGTCAGAATCTATCCATCTAGCACTTATCGTTGGTTAGTTTTTGACCTTGAAGTAGTATTTTTTTTTTTTTAGCTCCTAACATCAAGTGGTTTCATGCCTTGTCTGGAGCAACTTCCATAAAAAACAAAATAAAACCAGTATGCATCAGTAGTATCTACAAGGGTTCCAGCTATTCGTTAAATAGCTCTTATTTACAAACCATTTAGAAAATATATTCCTACAAAACAAATTACTGTACAACAGATCTTTCATATGAAAAATGATCTATCAACAAGCATTGAGAAAAAACAATCTAGCTATGTGTAATAGAAACACAAATTGATTCTGTTAACACAATGAGGGCTTACTCGTGCCATTTTAAAATGAGGGCTTATTCGTGCCATTTTAAAAAGTTGAACTCTGACTCCAGTCTAAGTAACTGTCTTCCGTGTGTAATAATTTATGATATATTATTTAAAGAATCCCTTAGAAAAAAAACTTTTTAGTTGAGGATTATTTCAAGGAAGCTTTTCCGACTCTGACTCCTTTCAAATCCTCCACTCGAAAACCTTCACACAATGTAGTTTATAAACGCAAATATGCATCTTATTAATGATTCACAAAGAACCCAAACATCAAATAACGACCATTCTTGTACCGCTAATACAGACACAAACACAATGTATTAAGTTAAATTAAAAATTTGAATAGAAAAATAAATGATTGTTTCTTACCGAACTTCCGAGATTCTTAGAGTCCATGGGAGATGCTTGACTGAGCTTCAATCTCTGGTTCCTCCTTTCAAGATATTCACAGCAAGAACTTGTCCCTCTACCACAACGTCAAACAGCTTCTTTTTTTCTTTCTCTTTGTGCCTAACATCAAACAGAATTTCCATGATCAGTTTCTTTTCAAGAATTACCTATCTGCAGAACACATTACCATCGGACTGCTTCCCTACAGATTACAACATGGTTGTCTTCAATGTCAACAAATAATTGTGATAAAACATCTTAATTTCCGACCTTGTGTCACATCTTACCGCTGTGGGAGGGAGATAAATACAAAAAAACATCTTCATAAGTAATCAAATTTTGTTCAATCCTCTCATAATATTATTCATTATTTAACTGACAGTCTGTCATCTCATTAATCCTTATCCTCAAGTGGCTTTTGGCCTTTTAAGTGGTGACTCATTAGTAAACAAATGAGTGTAGTCCCCAAGAATTAGACTATTTAAAAACAATGAGGCCGTTTTTTATTTCATAATTTGTAGAGAAACAGAAGCAAAGACCCCTTTACTCTAGACTCGACTGAGTTGAGTAAATATTTGACAGTTGTTTATATATCCACACATAAGAGGCTCTGTCCACCCTTTCAATAATCGGCTTTTTAACATTTGTCTGTCGGTCTGTCACGCTAAAGTTTGAAATGGAACAAATACATTGAAGGCATTGCCTCAAGGCTGCTGCAAAGAAGGTTGGCTCCCTCTACCGTGCTAGTTAACTCCTCACACCTGACATTATCCTGTATCACTACAAAGCCACCATCCGCCCATGCATGGAGTATTGTTGCCACATCTGGGTTGGTGCATCATCTACTAGTCTCTCCCTCCTTGACAAGGTCCAAAAAAGAGTCGCCAACCTAATAGGTCCTCACTGTCAACCAAGCTCCAGTCTCTGTCCCATCGCCGCAATGTAGCATCCTTGTGCTTGTTTTACAAATACTTCAATGAATTGTGCTCCGATGAATTGGCTACTCTGGTGCCCCCTAGACGTAAGTTCACTAGACCAACTCGACAATCGACTAAATTCCATCCATTCACTGTGGAGGTCCCCAGATGCCGGAGAGCCTTCTACTCAAATAGGTTCTTTCCTCTTGCTGCTTGCCTCTGGAATTCCCTCCCTGTCGCCTGTTTCCCCGACGGTACTGACATGCAGAAATTTAAAACTAATGTAAACAGACTTCTCTCTGCGCAGATCCCAATTTAAGTTGCCCCCCCCCCCCCTTCTCCCTTTTCTTTCTTCTCAGTAGACCCTTACGTCTACAGTGGCGGCCTGCCTCGTCTGGGGTGAACTATGTTAAAAAAAAAATAGCATTTTCATCACAGATTGATTGAGCGTATCTCATGAATATCCATTGTTTCTTTTTGTTTTTTTGTTTTCCTCATTTAATTGTTTTCAGAAAGGACAGTTATCCCTTCAACAATTTTATTTTTGCTGAAACAAGAAAGACATCTCTGCGAAAATGAAAGCAGAATCCAATTTTATATATTTTTTTTCTTAATTTGATTCACAAGTATATTAAATAGCCATTCGTTTTGGGCAGTTGTTTTCCTCATGAGCATAAAATGGTTGTCTTACTCTCTTCCTTGTTCTCTTGTATTAATATCACAGAGTGTTATTATGTTACTTAATATTTTCTATTCGTTAGAACAAGAATTATGAGCTTGACATTAATTGCTTTTATTTTTTGTTTTTTGCAGAACGTTTTGATTTCAAAAATTAAACAAAGCAAACTTGAGGCGAGCAAATTTCGGAAAAATGTTTTCTGCATCCCATACTTTCATAAGAAAGGTAAATTGGTAAGTATTCTTTACAAAAGTTTTTAACAATCACAAGATTATTTCAAGAGCTTCTTCAAAAACCTCACTATTTTTATTTTGTTTCATTTTTTTTTTTTTTTTTTAATAAAATCAATAAATTTTAATTTAGTAAAACTCTCCAGTGTACCAAATCAAGTTGTCTGAAAATACCGGTTTCCTGACCAAAAATGCACCAAACATTGAAGTTTTTGCTTTTTTCATTTTTCCTGGAAAAAGGGATAAATAAAGAGCTGGCCAGAGATAGGTTACTTTAGAAGTCAAATTTTTTCTTTTTCTCATTTTTTTTCCTCCCAAATGGGGCTACCAGTTTGCTGTGAGTGGCAACCTGTGATGCTTAAGGACAGGATCCTGGTGGCTGAGCAGTCCATAACCCGGCCATGCGCACTGTAACACTCCACTTTGGCCCTTACCTGGGCTAAACGAGTGGTTGAAGAGGCCCGATCCGATCAATCGGCTGGTCACGTCAAGCCCCACCATATAAAATCCACACCGACCTACTCACAGAAACTAATATTCCTATTCTAATCCCCACTTATAAATAACCCTCCAAAATGTGGTGGAAAGCGTTGGCTGATGGTCAATTGATTTTTGTGAAGAAAACATTGACATTTTTCTTAAGAATACCAAAAAAGCAAAATCAAAAGAAAACAGGTGTCCAATGTTCCAGCAAAATTAAGTATGTCATCCTTGTATGTTTATGGTGCCAGGGCGAATGGGTTTCCTCCCTGGCACTTCCAACAAAGTGTTCCGAAGCGGGTGGGAGCAAGGGTGATGAAAAAAACAAAAACACAAATGGATCAGTTTGTGGAAAGGGAGTCGGGTGTAATTCAATTTTTTTGTCGTACCTTTAAGCATTGAATACGCAAGAAGTGCAGTGGAATTACTGGTAGATTGAGAGAGGATAACCAATTTGTGTGCAGGACGTGTAAAACAATGGAGATGGATGAGAACTAAGATGTGGACAAAGTATATCTGGATGACGAAGCTATTGAGGTTGTCGAGAAATTTTGTTACCTTGATGATACCCTTCGAGCACAGAGTGGAGCAGATGCTAATATGATTGCAAGAATTAATAGTGGATGAAGTAAGTTCAGGAAACTTCTGCAATTACTAACCAGCAGAGCGTTACCACTGTCAACCAAGAGAAGAGTTTATCAAGCATGTGTACACAGTGTAATAAATGTATGGAAGTGAAACCTGGCCAGTGAGGGTTGAGGACATGTGTTGCATGGAGAGAAATGATATGATGGATATGTAATGTGTCTTAAAGACAGGCTTAGTTCTGATGATCTCAGAGGAAGATTAAATCTTGACAATATAGGGAGATGCATGCAGAACAGGAGACTACAATGGTATAGCCACGTTGAAAGAATGGATGAGAGTTCTTGGGTTAGTAGATGTAGAACAGTTGAGGTAGCAGGTCCAGTTCACAGGGGGGAGGCCAAGAAAAATATGGGAGGAAGTGATAAAAATGGATCTGAGGGAAAGCGGGATAAATAAAGAGCTGGCCAGAGATAGGTTAGTTTAGAAGTCAATTTCTTAAAGCCGTCCAACACATGTAAAATGAACGTTAAATGAAGATGCTGATTACTTACTTTTAAATTATATTTTAAACAGATTGTTTTTCGATATTTATGGGTGCCGATTTTTCTTTTTACTTTTTGATGTTGATATGGGATTTTGCATTTTTTTCTTTTCATAAATAAAAAGTTTTTGAAATTGAGCATTTTCTTTTTCTTCTGAAGCCTCAGCCGAATCACCACACGAAAATACTTCAATCGTGGCATTATGATAAAATTGCTAAAGAAAAACCATGTAAGTACTATATGTATCAGGTTGGTAACTAAATCCCCACCATTTTTTACCAAAATCAGACCGGAAAAGTCTCTGCCATTTTTGAGAATGGCTTTTTCTCTGTCAGTTGGTTTTCCTTTTTCAATTTCCATGTATATATATATATATATATATATATAATAATCCAGGTAAAACATCCACTTTAAATCTTCAGTTTTAATCTCAACTGTTACTTTTCACCCCCCCCCCCTTTTTTTCAAACTTTATTAAACCTTCCTTGCACTAAATTTAAACAAACATACATAACACTCTAAGCAAATAACGTGTCCAAACGAGAGTGACACATGACTTCACATTTCTGAAACAGATGACAACAAAAGCTGAAGAGAGCCGGATGGCTAGTCCTGTGCTTGAAACCGACGGTACAAATGTTGTACTAATTTTTCTGTACCAAAATAAATAAATATTACACTCTTAATTTTTAATTTTAATTCTCAATTAGTCGAGCACTCTGCTGGGATTTTCCTCCTATATTACAAAGAAGTTTTATATATAATAATAATAATCCAGGTAAAACATCCACAGGGTAGTAATCCAAAGAATTTCAACCGGGTATATAAAAAGTGCTCAATATCAAATAGAGTTTTTATATATGATTATATTTATTTACACAGACATGTACAAAATCTGCGACACTGGCATGTCGATGTTATCGATCAACAGCTATTATAAACTGAGATCTCATCAGGCAGAGTTAGAATTCGATCTTAACCTTAGATCATATTTGGAAAGAATATGATCTAAAGTTAAGACGCTACTACTAACATCATCGCTGACTTAAACTTATGCTACGTGCCTTTTTAACCCTAAACTGATTTTGACACGTCCCATCGCATGTAACTTCCTTCCCTTCCTCTCCCCTCTCCCACTTCTGTCTCTATCCTAAATGATCTTATTTTATCCCATACCATTTTATTTTATTTCATTTCATTTTATCTCTATCTATCTATCTATCTATCTTTTTATTCATCTATCTACCTTTTTATTATTTTTCTCTCTTTTCACTTTATTTTATTTTATATATTATATTTTATATTAATATTTTTTTTTTTTTGACATTATTATTTTTTATATTTTGATTTTGATTCTTAACGGTCCCAACCACGTGACTTTCCAAATTTTAATTTTAAATTTCTTTTCTTTTTTCTCTATTTCATTCTTTCCAAATATGATCTAAGGTTAAGATTGGATTCTAACTCTGCCTGATGAGATCTCAGTTTATAATAGCTGTTGATCGATAACATCAATATGCCAGTGTTGCAGATTTTGTACATGTCTGTGTAAATAAAAATAATCATATATATATATATATATATATATATATATATTAGAAGAATACCCGTCCTGGGATGGGTAAAATTATTTCTCCAAACAGAACAGTTTTGTACCAATTTTATGTCCCCTGACGAAGATTAAAATCAATATACAGGGTGGTCGCTAAAAAAGCGGGAAATTTGTCAAACAGTAATTTACTTTTACAAAGTAAACCTTTTATAAAGTTTTTCAAAGACTAATATTATAATACACCCACAACAGATGCCGTCCGTGCAAATCGAAGACGTGAATAAGACAGACGCAATAAAATTTAAACAATAAAATTTACAACCTCAAATTTCCCACTTTTCTAGCAACCACTCATTATATCTAGAATCCTTCTACCAATTTTGATCAAAATCCATTACATGACTTTGATTCTAGAAAATGTCTAAAATTAAGGCTTAAGTTTTAGCGGTCTTAATAAGAAATTAAAATTCAGAGAATCTTGATTGATGTCTAATGAATATAGATCCAATTTAATGCAAATCTGAAAAAATTGAATTTTCAAATGAGAGGTTGTGCCCATATTATGCCCCCTAAAACCCCTTTAAAATACTCCAAAGAAACTGAAATTTGGGGAATATTTATTAATTGATGCCTAATACATATTGTTAAAATTTCACACAAATTGTAGGTATCTGAATTTTCACAAAGGGCTTCCACCTCTCTTTGCATGAAACTAAATTAAACTCAATACAGGCCATATTATCCACCTTTACACCTAGTAGCTGTGTTTCAAAATTCATAATGATCGATTCATTAGTTTAGGAGTTTATCCTGTACAATGAAATATATATGTATATATATACGATTGAACTAAACATCTTTCTATTGGATTTACTTCATTCTTGAACTTTTTCAATGCTGCCTTCACGAAAACCCTTCTTTTCTATCTTTAAATCTCCTTTCACTGGACATCTTATCAACGCAGTTACCAACTGGACAGACCCCATATCTTTTTACACGCACACTCTCACTCTCCATTACTTAATATTTTTTCGAATTTTGAATTTTCCACTGCCAACTTATCTATGTCATTCCTCTGATAAGATTTTAATCTTTGAAAAGCCTTCGCTTAAGGAAAGAATAATAAACATGTTTTTACCAAGTACACCTTGCATTGAACAATCGAAGTTGAAATAAATTTGTTATCCGTACATATTTATCCCTCTTCTTTCATCTATGTTTATAATTGCTCTATCTCATATATTGAGCTTAAACCATTTCACTATTGGTTCTATCTACTAAAAGTATACTTTTAGTTTCATATTTTATATATATAAACATATACACATACCTAACTTTATATATATGTGCCCCCCTCCCCCCCAAATGTTAAAATTTACAAAGCAACTGTGTCCATGTTACTCACTATGTTGCTTAGAATATATATTAAAAAAAAATCATAATGATATGTTCATTAGTTTAGGAGATTATCCTGTACATATATATATATATATATATATCTAATATACACATACATAACTTATTATTATAGTGCCGTACCTGTACGAAGAACAAATGGACTCGTCCATCCATAATAAAATGCGAGAAGCATTTCAACTCAGTCTTCTTCCACCCCAGTTCTATACTGGCAGTCCAGAATGCCACTTCTTGTATATATATTCTTTTTCTTAAATAATATATCTTTGTTCCTGTAATCCCGTGTTTCCGTTCTTTATTTCGGCCCCTAACAGGGTCACAACACTTATATATATAAGAAGTAAATATAAATGCTTTGGTACCATTCATGTTATAAATTCAAATAAGGATTGATATCTTATTTTTTTGTGATTTTCAATGAATTCTCTTTTGTGTTTCAGGGACATCAAATGACCATGACATCTTGCTGGAGGCTATTCATGAAAATGCCTGGGAAATTACACTGAAGCCTTTTTTACAAAGGTATCTGTTGAAAAAATAAATTCTCTCTCTCTCTCTCTGTAACCCAGCATTTTTGAATGGTTTTTTATGACGAAACAAAGTATCTTATTAATATTCTTCATGTTAAATTGAAATTAAATTTGAGTTAATTCAGAATTGGTAAAATTTAGGAATAAATCTCAAAATTATATTAGCTCCTTCTGAGTAGGTGTTCATACCAATCCGGGATACGTCCTCGACAATCAGTCCGATAGTGACTTTGTTACTGTCGAGCTTAGGTAGGGTTCTGTTCGATCCCAGGAGTTCCATCTTCTCAGAGGCTGCACTTTCTCTTTGAGAAGAGGGTTAGTTTATTGCTAATCACCTGAGGCGCACATACTGGGAAATGTTGACAGGGCTTCTAAGGCATTTTTTGTAGGCCAGAGTGTTTACTGAGTGTGCTGGCTTTTCAAAATCATAACCAACCTTGTGTCTAACCTCCTAGAGAGGAAGTAAAAAAAATACTAGCATATTAGTTGACGAACTTCGACAGAAAAAAGAATTCCTGTTAATTAAACAAGGTTTTTATTCAAATAGCCCACCCCCCTCTCACACTTACATTGCCCGATCTGCTTATCATGTGGAACTTTAGCTGGTCACACTGCTTTCATGGATTTGCCTGCGTCTCTCTTGCTATTCACTTCCGTTGTATTTGGCAGGTAAGAGGGATCGCAGGTTGCCCATAAAAATCTTCTTGATATAGGTCCTCGTTTGTTAATTACTGCAAACACTTTAGTGTGTCGGTTTACACAGTAGAACTTTGCCAACAATTTTATCTTTAGTTCTCTAGCAATGCCTTGCAAATTTGACTCTATGATCTTAGATGATGGACAACGTCTTCAGGTGACATTTAGAGTCACTCTTAATATGCGAATGTTGGTTCCATCACATCTTCTTTCTAGGTTTGAGGTAAACAGCGTTCTCCATCCTGAGCAGACATACACTAGAATGGTTGCTTGAAAAAGAAAGGTCCTTTTCATGTCCGCAAATGTAGCTTTTCACATTCAAATGTGTGTGTTTCCATTTTGCTTTTGCAGTCGAAGACATTAATATCCAGATAAGTAAGTTCTTTGACACGGTTGTTGAATAAATAAGCTACTTATTTATTTAAATTTCACATGGTTCTTTAAATCTCAACTTTAAGGACTGAACACGTTCCTATTTACTTGTCTCCCCACGAGGGCAAATTTAGACACAAGGTTAGTTTTTAATGTGGGAGATATCCAACTCCTCTCAAAGGGGTACTCTGGATGGAACAAAAAAGAAAGATTGCCCCAGTCAAGAATGATTTCTCCTCTGACTAATGAAAGAACTGATACTGCACTTTGATCCAAGCCCGAAGGCCAGGAAAGTAAATATATAATTCATTTATTTAAAAAAAAAAAAGAAAGCATTTTATAAACTGAACATCTGGTGTATAATTTTCAAGTGGGGATGTCAAATGAAAATCCACTGAAAAATCTATTTATTCACTTGTCAAAGAATCTGTTTATTTTATTTATTTTTTATAGGATTGAAATTTATACAGTGAAAATAGCAACATCCGAAGATGAAGACGAAAAGGAAGAATTGGAACAGAAGATTAAAGACACCAAACGCGACTTGGAAAATGCCCTGTGAGTTTAAAAATTCGTTTTTTTTTTGTTTTTAATTCTTTCATGCATTTTTTCTTTCTTTTTTTTTTTTTTTAAACATAGTTCACCCCAAACAAGGCAGGCCGCCACTGTAGACGTAAGGGTCTACTGAGAAAAAGAAAGGGAGAAGGTTGGGGGGCGGGGGGGCAACCTAAATTGGGATCTGCATGTCAGTACTGTGGGGGAAACAGGGGGCAGGGAGGGAGTTCTAGAGGCCAGCAGTACGAGGAAAGAAGCTATTTGAGTAGAAGGCTCTCTTGAAGTATTTGTAAAACAAGCACAAGGATGCTACATTGCGGCGATGGGACAGGGACTGGAGCTTGGTTGACAGTGAGGGACCTATTAGGTTGGCGACTCTTTTTTGGACCTTGTCAAGGGAGAGACTAGTAGATGATGCACCAGCCCAGATGTGGTAACAATACTCCATGCATGGGCGGATGGTGGCTTTGTAGAGATACAGGATAATGTAATGTCAGGTGTGAGGTTCCGGCTAAGAAAACTGTTACAGTGGAGACATTTCCCCTTACTCATCGAAACAGATTAAGTCATGATGTGCAACAGTGGCTAAATGGTTAACGACACAGACTGAGGACCTGGGTGTGCTGGGTTCGAATCCAGTTCGTTCCACAGAATCACTTTCATAAAAATCCCACGCTTGACCATGTGTCTAACCTCCTAGAGAGAAGGTGAATAAAATACTTTTATCTTCCTTAAGTTCTTAAAAAATAAATATTTATATATTAATACGATCGCGTGTGTCACACTTACATCAAAAGCTCTGCACTTACGTGCCACACCTTGATTTGGAAAAGCATTCAAGTCACCTAATTTTCGTACCACTTTCAAGTATTTCCCTTTGGCGCAACGGTTAGCGACGTAGGATTTTACCGTCGGCCCAACTGGTTTATAGTTCGATCCCAACCAACTTCTAAAATTTTTTTTTTTCTACATCGAAGGGGGGGTAGGAAGGGGACGACTGGGAAGACACATAATAATACAATAGCGTGTGTGTTATTTTGTGTGTCACGCTTACATCAAAAGCGACGACCATCCGAATCTTTGTATGCTAATCGTGAATTGGAGCCACATTTAATTTAATCTAAAGCATTTACAAAGTAAGGTTTAGTCGTCGAAATATTACCTTCACTAGAAATATTGTATATAAAGAAGTTTTGTAAATTGTTTCATGTATTGTTCATTTTTTAAAGTAAATATACAAACATGTATAGGTTAGGAACAAGATAATTAGTATTGAAAACATCATTTCGTGTAATTTACACGGGTCTCGCTAGTTATTATTAATTAAATTATGTGATTTCTCTGTATGTGTATGTGTTTCTCGCTTCCACTTTACTAACACATTCTTATTTGTTCTTTACTATTAATCGATTACCGTCAAGTACTAAGAATTAAAAAGAAATCCCATTTCCCAAAATAATTTGATTACAAAATTAAAATCTCCAAAATTGATTTCTGTTCATTCGTAAACAAGTAATCCCTGTCTTTTAAACATTACAGGGGAGTAATCATGTAACGAGTTATCTCCTTTGATTTCGGTAAAAATACATATCTAAAAACACGTTCTATTATTAAACATTAAAGAGAAGTAATCACTAAATGAGTTCTTTCCCTTGATTTCTGTAAAAATAAATATCTGAAAACACGTTCTATTATTAAACATAAAAGAGAAGTAATCACTTAATGAGTTCTTTCCCTTGATTTCCGTAAAAATAAATATCTGAAAACACGTTCTATTATTAAACATAAAAGAGAAGTAATCACTTAATGAGTTCTTTCCCTTGATTTCCGTAAAAATAAATATCTGAAAACACGTTCTATTATTAAACATAAAAGAGAAGTAATCACTTAATGAGTTCTTTCCCTTGATTTCCGTAAAAATAAATATCTAAAAACACGTTCTATTACTAAACATAAAAGAGAAGTAATCACTTAATGAGTTCTTTCCCTTGATTTCCGTAAAAATAAATATCTGAAAACACGTTCTATTATTAAACATAAAAGAGAAGTAATCATGTAATGAGTACTTTCCATTGATTTTCTTCAAAAATAAATATTTTAAAAACATTTTTTGAACATGAAAATACGTTTTTAGTATGCTGAGTTCTCTACTTTGAGTTCTGCAAAAGTCACTCTGTATAATGATTAAATCCAAGCGTGTCGATATATCTGTTTCTCGTCTCTGCATTAATAACATATTTTCTTTACTATTAATCGATGAACGTCAATTATTAAAACAAAGTTTTCAAATATTCTTATTTCAAAAAATGATTTGATTACGAAATTAAAGTCTTCAAAATTAATTTCTGTTTCTTCGTTAATACAGCTATAAATAAATAAAAATAGTCATGTAGAAGCGGGAAATGCAGGAAATGCAAATAACAAAAGAGACGAAGAATACATTAAGGAAAAATGACAAAATATATATTAAAAAAATGACTTCTAAAATAATAAAAACATACGAAAATTTTAATAAATTTACAAATAATAACATTTTTGAAGTTATATTTTTTCGGATTTGGTTTGTAAATTTCGTTGCATATTCAATTTTAATAAATTTACAAATAATAGCATTTTTCAAGTTATATTTTTTCGGATTTGGTTTGTAAATTTCATTGCATATTCAATTTTAATAAATTTACAAATAATAGCATTTTTCAAGTTATATTTTTTCGGATTTGGTTTGTAAATTTCGTTGCATATTCAATTTTAATAAATTTACAAATAATAGCATTTTTGAAGTTATATTTTTTCGGATTTGGTTTGTAAATTTCGTTGCATATTCAATTTTAATAAATTTACAAATAATAGCATTTTTCAAGTTATATTTTTTCGGATTTGGTTTGTAAATTTCGTTGCATATTCAATTTTAATAAATTTACAAATAATAGCATTTTTCAAGTTATATTTTTTCGGATTTGGTTTGTAAATTTCGTTGCATATTCAATTTTAATAAATTTACAAATAATAGCATTTTTGAAGTTATATTTTTTCGGATTTGGTTTGTAAATTTCGTTGCATATTCAATTTTAATAAATTTACAAATAATAGCATTTTTGAAGTTATATTTTTTCGGATTTGGTTTGTAAATTTCGTTGCATATTCAATTTTAATAAATTTACAAATAATAGCATTTTTCAAGTTATATTTTTTCGGATTTGGTTTGTAAATTTCATTGCATATTCAATTTTAATAAATTTACAAATAATAGCATTTTTCAAGTTATATTTTTTCGGATTTGGTTTGTAAATTTCGTTGCATATTCAATTTTAATAAATTTACAAATAATAGCATTTTTGAAGTTATATTTTTTCGGATTTGGTTTGTAAATTTCGTTGCATATTCAATTTTAATAAATTTACAAATAATAGCATTTTTGAAGTTATATTTTTTCGGATTTGGTTTGTAAATTTCGTTGCATATTCAATTTTAATAAATTTACAAATAATAGCATTTTTCAAGTTATATTTTTTCGGATTTGGTTTGTAAATTTCGTTGCATATTCAATTTTAATAAATTTACAAATAATAGCATTTTTCAAGTTATATTTTTTCGGATTTGGTTTGTAAATTTCGTTGCATATTCAATTTTAATAAATTTACAAATAATAGCATTTTTGAAGTTATATTTTTTCGGATTTGGTTTGTAAATTTCGTTGCATATTCAATTTTAATAAATTTACAAATAATAGCATTTTTGAAGTTATATTTTTTCGGATTTGGTTTGTAAATTTCGTTGCATATTCAATTTTAATAAATTTACAAATAATAGCATTTTTCAAGTTATATTTTTTCGGATTTGGTTTGTAAATTTCATTGCATATTCAATTTTAATAAATTTACAAATAATAGCATTTTTCAAGTTATATTTTTTCGGATTTGGTTTGTAAATTTCGTTGCATATTCAATTTTAATAAATTTACAAATAATAGCATTTTTCAAGTTATATTTTTTCGGATTTGGTTTGTAAATTTCGTTGCATATTCAATTTTAATAAATTTACAAATAATAGCATTTTTGAAGTTATATTTTTTCGGATTTGGTTTGTAAATTTCGTTGCATATTCAATTTTAATAAATTTACAAATAATAGCATTTTTCAAGTTATATTTTTTCGGATTTGGTTTGTAAATTTCGTTGCATATTCAATTTTAATAAATTTACAAATAATAGCATTTTTCAAGTTATATTTTTTCGGATTTGGTTTGTAAATTTCATTGCATATTCAATTTTAATAAATTTACAAATAATAGCATTTTTGAAGTTATATTTTTTCGGATTTGGTTTTTAAATTTCGTTGCATATTCAATTTTAATAAATTTACAAATAATAGCATTTTTGAAGTTATATTTTTTCGGATTTGGTTTTTAAATTTCGTTGCATATTCAATTTTAATAAATTTACAAATAATAGCATTTTTGAAGTTATATTTTTTCGGATTTGGTTTGTAAATTTCGTTGCATATTCAATTTTAATAAATTTACAAATAATAGCATTTTTCAAGTTATATTTTTTCGGATTTGGTTTGTAAATTTCGTTGCATATTCAATTTTAATAAATTTACAAATAATAGCATTTTTGAAGTTATATTTTTTCGGATTTGGTTTGTAAATTTCGTTGCATATTCAATTTTAATAAATTTACAAATAATAGCATTTTTCAAGTTATATTTTTTCGGATTTGGTTTGTAAATTTCATTGCATATTCAATTTTAATAAATTTACAAATAATAGCATTTTTCAAGTTATATTTTTTCGGATTTGGTTTGTAAATTTCGTTGCATATTCAATTTTAATAAATTTACAAATAATAGCATTTTTCAAGTTATATTTTTTCGGATTTGGTTTTTTAAATTTCATTGCATATTCAATTTTAATAAATTTACAAATAATAGCATTTTTGAAGTAATATTTTTTCGGATTTGGTTTGTAAATTTCGTTGCATATTTAATTTTAATAAATTTACAAATAATAGCATTTTTGAAGTTATATTTTTTCGGATTTGGTTTGTAAATTTCGTTGCATATTCAATTTTAATAAATTTACAAATAATAGCATTTTTCAAGTTATATTTTTTCGGATTTGGTTTGTAAATTTCGTTGCATATACAATTTTAATAAATTTACAAATAATAGCATTTTTCAAGTTATATTTTTTCGGATTTGGTTTGTAAATTTCGTTGCATATTCAATTTTAATAAATTTACAAATAATAGCATTTTTGAAGTTATATTTTTTCGGATTTGGTTTGTAAATTTCGTTGCATATTCAATTTTAATAAATTTACAAATAATAGAATTTTTGAAGTTATATTTTTTCGGATTTGGTTTGTAAATTTCGTTGCATATTCAATTTTAATAAATTTACAAATAATAGCATTTTTCAAGTTATATTTTTTCGGATTTGGTTTGTAAATTTCGTTGCATATTCAATTTTAATAAATTTACAAATAAT
Source organism: Sepiola atlantica (assembly GCA_963556195.1). Taxonomy (NCBI): domain Eukaryota; kingdom Metazoa; phylum Mollusca; class Cephalopoda; order Sepiida; family Sepiolidae; genus Sepiola; species Sepiola atlantica. The sequence goes on from OY744529.1 coordinate 48,197,518, forward strand.
AGCATTTTTCAAGTTATATTTTTTCGGATTTGGTTTGTAAATTTCATTGCATATTCAATTTTAATAAATTTACAAATAATAGCATTTTTGAAGTTATATTTTTTCGGATTTGGTTTTTAAATTTCGTTGCATATTCAATTTTAATAAATTTACAAATAATAGCATTTTTGAAGTTATATTTTTTCGGATTTGGTTTGTAAATTTCGTTGCATATTCAATTTTAATAAATTTACAAATAATAGCATTTTTGAAGTTATATTTTTTCGGATTTGGTTTTTAAATTTCGTTGCATATTCAATTTTAATAAATTTACAAATAATAGCATTTTTGAAGTTATATTTTTTCGGATTTGGTTTGTAAATTTCGTTGCATATTCAATTTTAATAAATTTACAAATAATAGCATTTTTCAAGTTATATTTTTTCGGATTTGGTTTGTAAATTTCGTTGCATATTCAATTTTAATAAATTTACAAATAATAGCATTTTTGAAGTTATATTTTTTCGGATTTGGTTTGTAAATTTCGTTGCATATTCAATTTTAATAAATTTACAAATAATAGCATTTTTCAAGTTATATTTTTTCGGATTTGGTTTGTAAATTTCATTGCATATTCAATTTTAATAAATTTACAAATAATAGCATTTTTCAAGTTATATTTTTTCGGATTTGGTTTGTAAATTTCGTTGCATATTCAATTTTAATAAATTTACAAATAATAGCATTTTTCAAGTTATATTTTTTCGGATTTGGTTTGTAAATTTCGTTGCATATTCAATTTTAATAAATTTACAAATAATAGCATTTTTCAAGTTATATTTTTTCGGATTTGGTTTGTAAATTTCGTTGCATATTCAATTTTAATAAATTTACAAATAATAACATTTTAAAAGTTATATTTTTTCGGATTTGATTTGTAAATTTCGTTGCATATTCAATTTTAATAAATTTACAAATAATAACATTTTTTAAAGTTATATTTTTTCGGATTTGGTTTGCAAATTTCGTTGCATATTCAATTTCGGGTCATTGAATTTTAAACCACAATACTTACATGAAACGATTTGCAGCATTATCTACCTTTTCTATAGGTTCATACAAACATGCATGCACGAAAAAATTATCTCCCTTTTCACAACGTGTTATTGTTTTCTAGTTTTCATAAAACATTTCTAAAATTTCTTTATTAGCGAAGGAAATATTGACACCATTGCCCAAAACATTGATGACAACAAATTTGATTGGATGAAAATTAGTAATTTGTCGGTAAGTGAGTTATTAATATTTTTATTTTTTTGCTTTCGTGTCTCATGCTGAGGTTAGATGTTTTGTGAATGCCTTCCAACTTCTGTTTGTTGCCATTTCGTTTGTGCTGCCTGCTATGATCAGGCTGTCATCAACTGATCCCTTCCATGTTTTAAGCGTCCGACTGTGTGTCTTTGGTCCATCGACTTCGATGTGGGACACATTTTTGAGTATTTGAATGATGGTGACTGGTTGTACTAGTTTTCCATGCATCTATTAAAAAACCAAATATGTATTTTTCAATAAAAACTCGAGGTAATAAAATAAAATAAATAAAACAGCATTTATACTTTGATGAATATCAAATTCATCAAAGTATGAATGCTATTTTATTTATTTTATAGGTAATACCTAGGGTTTTTTTAGCATTTTTTGCTAGCATGTTTCTAAAATTGTAAAAAGAAAAGAAAAAGAGGTGTATTTATAAAAGTGTTTTATTTATTTGTACGTATTCATTCGTAAAAGGGCAGTTAGTTGTTGTGATTAGTATAACTTTTATCAACAGTGTGAGAAAAAATTAGTATGTAAATCAACAGCGGTCGTTGCAGTATCACTTAAACAATAAAATTTATGAAAATGACGACCAACTCAAAAATTACCTAAATTTGTTTTTCTCTCAAAAATCAGAAATTTTTTCAAGAGGGCATCAAGAAGCTAGTTGATCGTTGGACAGAAGTAATAAAAAATGAGGGAAATTATTGTAAAGATTAAAAATGCCCTAATGTGAATGTTTCAGATGAAATAAATGTGTTGGACAAAAACGACATTACTTTCTTTCCAACCTGATACATCAACAGCAGAGGAACTATCAGACTATGAATGACTTCTCCAAAATTGATTCTGATATCTTGTGTCGGGCTCAAATGTTTTTCCTTTTTCCCCCATAAGTTTACATTTTGATGTTTATTATTGTTTATTAAAATAAAAAAATTGTTTATTATGTTTCGGAATTTTTTTTTAGATGAGGATTGCTAATTGGATTATTTGGACTACTTTCTTTTTTTTTCTTTTTTTTTAAAAACATATTTCACCCCAAACAAGGCAGGCCACCACTGAAGACGTAAGGGGCTACTGAGATTATTCAGACTACTGTTTTCATCTTTCACAGCATTACAGCCGATGTAACCTCCAACCTTCTTCAAATGCGTCTTGCTGAACTCAAGAATGTTTATATCTACATGGACCTGTGGTACCACGAATAAAGTGCTAAGTAATAATCAATTTTAAGTGATAGTCTTTTGGAGGTTGAAGGTTCATGTAGTGACAGCGCGGAAGGAAACAGTCGTCACACACAGGCGCGAACCCACGCCATTAAATTACGGGAAGTGATATCCACATCATGAGAGTGTTGCATTATGCAAATTAAGTGCGGTTAGCAGCAAAGAAAGGTGGGTTTTTTGATCGACGGTTTAGTTTGGTGGTGAACATCACGTTGTTCATATGCGTGTCAATAGAGAGGAAAGGAAAGAAAAAAGAACAGTATTTTCAAGGAACGAAGGAACAATTCAGCATCATTTTATCACACTCTGCAGTTCTTTGATAGGATAGAGGCGCGTTCAGTTCAATCCTCACTACAGATGATATTAAGAATATAATTAAGAATTACTTAAAATTTCTACCCAGAAAGAGAGCAATCTACCCACATGGATTAAATAAAGGGTTCAGTTTGATATTCCGTACAGATACCCTAGTTTAACAAGATACACCTGAAGAAGATCAGACGTTACATCAGCCAAAACGTTTTGAGGCAAGATGAGAACTCTAGTCCAAATAATCCCAATGGGTTGTGCTCCGATGAACTGGCTGCTCTGGTGCCCCTCAACATAAATACACTAGACCAACTCGTCAATCAGCAAAATCCCATCCATTCACTGTGGAGGTCCCCAGATGCCAGAGAGCCTTCTACTCCAATAGCTTCTTTCCTCGTGCTGCCGGCCTCTGGAACTCCCTCCCTGTTTCCCCGACTGTACCGACATTCAGAGGTTTAAAACTAATGTAAACAGACATCTCGCTACACAGCTCCCAACTTAGGACGACACCCAAAACCTACACCCTAATTCTCAGTAACCCCTTACGTCTACAGTGGCGGCCTGCTTTGTTTGGGGTGAAATATGTTAAAAAAAAAAAAAGTTACATTTTTTGATGACTACGAATGTTCTGTGGACCATTGGCAATTCTATATGGACCTCTGGTAGTCCACCTAGACCACGTTGAGAATTGCTGTCATATGTTCTTGCTTGCCATTTTGAAATCGTCAGCTTTTGCAAGATTTTATTTTATTAATTCTCTCAAAATGGTTGATTTATTTGATAATCTGATTGAAGCCAATTGAGAAACATGTTATTTTTTCTTTTCTTTTCTTTTTTCTTTCTAGTTTAAAGGAAAGCACAGTGAGTTTTCTTGTCATTTGATGTGGAAAAACTGGCTTAATCCTCAGGTCAACAAATCTCCATGGAACCAAACAGAAACTGAAAAGCTAAAGTCACTTATTGATTTACATGGACGACATCAGTGGAAACTCATTGCCAAAGAACTTGGGGTATTTTTTTTTTTTTTTTTTTTTTAGGCGAGACTTCCTGGAATAGACCAGGGTACAGATGGAAGAAATCGCTAGTCAGAATGAAATATATATTTATTGGATGTATTTCTATTTAGGTCTAACACAAAAAATCTGACAAGATAACATTATATAAAATTTTTATTATTCAAATTAAATGTTATTTATTATTAACGATTAAACACCAAATTTTTCCATCGTAATTTTTTTCTTTAAGTAAGTTATTCAATTTTTAATGGAGATGGGTGGGGGTCAGTTATGTAAGTTTTCTGTAAAATGATCCCTCTAAAGGTGATATTTCCTGAGACAAATTCTTTTACCATTCTCTAAAATATTTATTTAATTTTGTGAAAAGAACAAATCTTTGACTTACTATAACCACTGATCATCAAATTCTAATATTATAAAAATTTCTTTTAAAAACTTGCAATTCAATTTTTAACAGTAGATTCAGTTTGCTATATAAGTTTAATGCAAAATGACCCCCGCCCCCTCCTCCCTCGCCCAAAATAAAAATTTAAAAAAGTGTTTGTAAACATTATTTTGACTAAAAGAAAATGATGGAAAATTAATTTGGGCGACCAAACATGTTAAACAAAAATTAAACAAATAATTTTACTTATTGTATAAATATAAAATATTGAATTGGTATTGACCCATATAGATATCCACATGCCAGAAAATGCATACGCAGCAATGTTGCTGCAAGAGACTATCTTACTATTAGTTTTACTATCCCTATTTATTTGCCTCCCCACGAGGGCAGAGTTAGATGCATGGTCTGTTTTGAATGTGGATAAAATCCAGCTGTGGTTTGGGACAATTTCCTCGGTCTAGAAGGATCTCCACTGATCAAGGACAGAAAAGATGAAGTGCAGTATCAGAACAGATACCAGTGTAGGGACATGGTCCCATGAATTGTTATAAAATGTTCGAAACAGAGGAGTAAAAAACAAGGAAAAACATGAATGAATAAAAGATGAACGGAAGAAGAAAGAATATTAAAAGAAACAATATTAATATACATATACAAAATACAAGACATTAATTGTTCATTTTAAATGTTCAGTTAGAGAAGTAATAAAATGTTTATGCCTGTAATTTATGAGTGCGTATGTTATGTGTGTGCATGCTTGTAAGTGGAGAAAGGATGAATTAAATAGTGGCAGCGTCTCCCAGGAGGGTGAGGGAGTGGTAACATTGTCCTCTTGTTGATCGTGTGCTGATTTTTCCTTCTCGACGAAAATCTCGGCTTAAATTATATTTCATCGGCTCCAGCGCATGGTGTTATTTTACTGCAAAAAACGGGATTTTAATCACATGGTGTGGTGAACTTAACTGAAAGCATACTACATGGCAGCCATTTTTGTTTTTTCGGCAAAAATTTGATCTTCTGTGCTTTCGCCCACGCCGTCGGTCAGTCGACATTGGAGAATTGGGATGCATGTCGATCCCAAACCAGACCTTGCTCCTCGCCAAAAAGCCAAGGAAGTTTTACTGCCGTAAGCTGTCTTGAACTTTTACTACTTCGGCTCATATAATACAATTGCTGTGATGTTTTTTTTCTCACAAGTTCGACCAAATAATCGTTTTTGCGATTTCTGGATAACATGCTTACTTTTAATTTTCTTTGCAGACAAATCGAACACCCTTCCACTGCTTGCAGCATTTTCGGCGGAAATTGGATATACCAACAAAAAGGTATAATTTCTAAAACAACCTGGAAGAATTTGAAAAAAATTCTTTAGATAGAAATATATTTGTGGCTTTAAAGGGCTGAAAAGAAATAAGACAAGAAGGAGGTAGAATTAACAAGAGTATGTATTTACCGAAAGTACAGAAGTAATGGGTTGCCAGAGACTGATTCTAGCTTGGTCGTAATCACTTTGTCTTTTACAACCATTATCACTATTCATAGTGTCTGGAAGAGTCCATGTAAGGCAAACCAGAAGAGTACCCGACTCAAAGTCAGCAGCAAACTGTGTTCAGTCAGATTTAGTTCCTGATATTAAACTTTATCCATAATATAACTTACAGCGAGAGTTTCAGTTTCCCAAATTTATTAATTTGTTTATTAAATTGTTAGGTGAAAGTACAGAATAGTTAACAAAGCCCCCCCCCCCTCTCATATTAAGAATGGCTTTCTAAATAATATCGTAATTATTTCAATACGATCTGTAAACTGCAGAAGATTATTTAGAAAGCCATTCTTTCAGCTAATAATTTAATTAATAAATAAAAATTAGTACAAAACTTGGCAAACCAAAACAGGAAATCTTTAATATCAGGAACTAAATTTGACCAAACGCCATTTGCTGCTGACTTTGAGTTGGGTACTCTTCTAGTTTTCTCCATGTAGTGATACAATAGGTTGGATCACCGTAACAATTTCATAGAAGTTTTTTGCATGTTTTTGAAGATGATATTTTCAAATTATTTTTCCACGTATTGTACTGAGATCACCCGGGATGATCGGAGAAGCAAGATAGTGAATAGGAATTATAATCTAGATGGTAATGAGATGGAGGTAAAGGAGGTCATGTGTGGGTAGAGGTTGCATTTGGAATCTGACTGGTTGTTTTGATAGTTTACAGGGTTAGGAGGAAAATGGAAATATAAACATTTGTTTGTTGTTTGGGTTCTGTTGGATTAAGGAATGTTTGAAGAAAAACAATTTTCAGAATTATGGTCACCAATCGAGAGAGAATTGGGGAAAAACAAGAGAGCTAGCCTTAAGATTGAGGTGAGTGGGTGTTCCGCCTCTTGCTTCCTTCAGTGAGATGGAGAGCTGACTGTATATGTAAAGCTGATGTTGGCATTTTGCCACAATAAAATATAAGCTATGAAAACTTTTGTTTTGGCTCTTCATTTTTTCTGAAGGAGAAGGGTCCCCAAACCGTTTTCAAAGAAGGCGTCCCCAAACCGTTTTCGAAGAAGGCGTCCCCAAACCGTTTTCGAAGAAGGCGTCCCCAAACCGTTTTCGAAGAAGGCGTCCCCAAACCGTTTTCGAAGAAGGCGTCCCCAAACCGTTTTCGAAGAAGGCATCCCCAAACCGTTTTCGAAGATGGCGTCCCCAAACCATTTTCGAAGAAGGCGTCTCCAAACCGTTTTCTAATTTTTGGATCAGTAAAAGAATTGGACATAACACCGCAATATCTATGCTAGACGAAAGACAGATAAGAACATGATCTGTTGGGTTTAAATAGTATTTCCACATTCACATACAGCATGACCGCATGTATATCCCCATTTAGTCAGAATAGACTTAGAACAGCCGGTTTTAGTTCTGATATGTTAAGATTTTCCATTCCAGACATTTTTATTATACCTGGAAACTCCTCAGCTCATAGCATGTCTATATCTCGACTTGGAGGCTTGTTTGCCAACCTCTCCTTCCAAATCTTGAACAGTTCCTTCTTGGTTTTTGATTAGATAGATGTAATTATGTAAATAGACTGATGTAAGTTGGATGCCTACAAAAAATGGTAAATCACATGATATTCTTTTTATAAATCTGTGAAATCTTCTTGTCTCATTCCTGAAGCTAAAAAGCCACACTGCCTCATACTTTGTTCACCCTTTTAAATCTGGAAAAGACGCAGACTGCTTTGCCTTATATACCTAAAAAAATGAACATGAATAATATATATATAAGACTACAGATTTGTCAGTGGGCAAGTGTTACTTTGACTGATGTCAAATTAATAAGACAAACAGATGAAGAAAAGAAAAAGCAGTGAAGAAAGGAGTGAAAAGTTGAGTGGGAATCACATGGTGATGAGGAATGGAGTGTTCCTTTGAAAACATCTATTTGGTTGATTTCTTGACACTGATAATAAGCTAATAATTTATTAAGAACACAAGAAGAAAGACAATTTCTAAATTAAGAAGATAATGAAATCATACCACCCTGTCTTAGCAGGTAAAATGTGATCGACAACCTGCAGCAGGGGTTTCATCACCATATCCATAATGATTTAATTTAGATTATTTAGACTACTATTCTCATCTTGGTTGTTATTTTCGCAACATTTTGACAGATGTAACCTCTGATCTTTTTCGGGTGCATCTTTTCACACTCGGGAATCTATATAGAATTTTGAACTGCACCCTTTATTTAATCCGTCAGCCTCAATCGGGTAGAAGTGTTTAGTAATTTTTATCATATTCATAGTTATTATTGCCTGAACTGATTATTACCTAACACTTTATCCGTTGTGCCACCTGTCAATAGGTTCCCAAGTTTGAAAAAAATGCACTTGAAGAAGGCCGGAGATAAAATTAGTTAAAACGGTGTGAAACTAACAACCAAAATTGAAATCATACCATTCTGTCTAAGCAGAATCATTTTTATATGAAAAAAAAATAGAAATAGAAGTCTGAATAATCCAAGTAATATAAATTATCAATCCTCACCAATAAAAATTCTGAAACATAATTGATTTAATTCAACTTTTGCTAATAATTGATGTGCTTCATTGTAAGTGGAATTGGGTTAGGTGCTTTGTTGTAAGTAGAATTGGGTTAGGTGCTTTGTTGTAAGTAGAATTGGGTTAGGTGTTTCATTGTAAGTAGAATAGGGTTAGGTGCTTCATTGTAAGTAGAATAGGGTTAGGTGCTTCATTGTAAGTAGAATTGGATTAGGTGCTTCATTGTAAGTAGAATAGGGTTAGGTGCTTCATTGTAAGTAGAATTGGATTAGGTGCTTTGTTGTAGGTAGAATAGGATTACGTGCTTTGTTGTAGGTAGAATAGGATTAAGTGCTTCATTGTAGGTAGAATTGGGTTAGGTGCTTCATTGTAAGTAGAATAGGATTAGGTGCTTCATTGTAAGTAGAATTGGATTAGGTGCTTTGTTGTAAGTAGAATATGATTAGGTGCTTTGTTGTAAGTAGAATAGGATTAAGTGCTTCATTGTAGGTAGAATTGGGTTAGGTGCTTTGTTGTAAGTAGAATTGGGTTAGGTGCTTTGTTGTAGGTAGAATATGATTAGGTGCTTCATTGTAGGTAGAATAGGGTTAGGTGCTTCATTGTAAGTAGAATAGGATTAGGTGCTTCATTGTAAGTAGAATTGGGTTAGGTGCTTCATTGTAAATAGAATTGGGTTAGGTGCTTTATTGTAAGTAGAATTGGGTTAGGTGCTTTATTGTAAGTAGAATTGGGTTAGGTGCTTCATTGTAGGTAGAATAGGGTTAGGTGCTTCATTGTAAGTAGAATAGGATTAGGTGCTTCATTGTAAGTAGAATTGGGTTAGGTGCTTTGTTGTAAGTAGAATTGGGTTAGGTGCTTTATTGTAAGTAGAATTGGGTTAGGTGCTTCATTGTAAGTAGTATTCGGTTAGGTGCTTCATTGTAAGTAGAATTGGGTTAGGTGCTTTGTTGTAAGTAGAATTGGGTTAGGTGCTTTATTGTAAGTAGAATTGGGTTAGGTTCTTCATTGTAAGTAGAATTGGGTTAGGGCTAGGTGCTTTTTTACGATTTTTTGAGAACAATTTTTGAAAATGTTTAATATTTAGCATATTTATGAATTTTCATTTTTTCAGAGAATGGACCGAGGAAGAGGACAAAATTTTGAAAGAAGTGTTAGAAACGTGTCGATTTGGAAAGCAGATCCCATGGAATCAAGGTATGTAAGTAATGAATGCGTAAACATAAAGTTGCAATATGAAATGGACACGTTGGATGTGATATGCTACGTCTAAAAGTTGGGCCATCAGAAATGTTAAGGAAAAGAATAGTTAACTTGTTCTGTGGTTACTCTATATTTGGTGTCTGTTGGAACTCTGTCATTCATTACTCTGATATTTTTGTTCCATGAAGTGTTCTTCATTGACGATGCGATGCCTGGTCTTTGGTTACTTTCCACCTGGCACCATATTTGCATTTTCCGATCTCTAGAAAAAAAGAATAAGCAAAAATAGGATATGGGTTATTGAAATGGATGGAACGTCAGTTGAATTGAAAATGATGAAGAGAATTAACGAAGTGATTATTTATGAGGACTGTTTATGATGTACATTGGATTTGAAGACAACCATGTTGTAGCCCACAAGGAAGCAGCCCCGTGGTAACATGTTCTACAGAAAGAAACTCTGTTAATTGAAATTCCGTTAGATATTATGCACACGGAGAAAGAAAGGAAAGTTCTTTGTCGAAAAAAAAAAATGTCCTGTAAAAAAAAGATTATGAATGGAAAGACAAAAAATCACCGTTGGAGTATTCATGTAGAATGCATCCTGGATTTACAGTATTCGACCCTATTGATGCATTCTCCAGGAATATGCCAACGGTGAATTTTGTCTTTTCATTCTCGGCCATTTTTCACTGGACATTTTTTTTTCCGCTGGACATCTTTTGCACTTTCGACATTCTTCTCACACTTACATCTACTTCAAATTAGGCCTTTTGGTTTATTCGCCGACAACTTATCTTTCTATTTAAATTCCTCTGATGATAAGAAACCATACTTTGAAAAAAATAAACATTCTTTTATTGAATATACCATGTTTTGAATTACTGAAGACATAATAGATTTATCATTCTCAACTTTTTTATTTCTCTTCTTTCATTTATCTATATAATTGCTCTATCCCGTATGTTGAGCTTTAAAAACTTCACGACAGGTTCAAATTTTAAAAGTATACATTCTACTTTTAGTTTCATACCTTATATATATATATATAATTTATTTAGATACTGTATATTACATATTTCAGCAATGTACTGCGATTTCATCCAAAAGAGCAGATTTAGACATCTTCAGTAAATCTCTGTGCCCAGTGGAATCATCGGCAAGCTGAAACGATTGTAGTCACATCCCGATAGGGAATGGCGTCAACAATGACAGAAAACGGTGTATCTCTGAGGGGGTCCCTGAAAAAATCCAGTGTGGGATAGTGATTAACTAAGACTTAAGAGAGTTTGATGTTAGTTCGTGTTTGAAAGGCCTTCATGTTATTCCCTAGCAAGTTTTATTTATTTATTTATTTATCTGTTCTTTTGTGGATTTGTAATATTATTGTTTTACCTAGTCTGAAAAAATACGAATGGGGCGGCTATGAAGTTTGCCGTTTGGGTTTGTGAAATTAGGGTGCTTTTTTGTTGTCGTTTTTGGGAATAAATTTATGTATCAGATTAATTGTTCAATATAGTGCTGAAAAAGATGATGCAATAATATTTTTATGGACTTAACGTGTTTGTTTATTTTTGTTTATTGAATTGGTGTTTTCGTATTTTCTGGATCTTAATGGGAGGAAAGCCGTATATTAAAAAACGGTGTTTTGTTAATAAATATAAAATATTATTAATAAAATAAATAAAAGATTAAATTAATAACAAAACAAAAACACAAAAAATAAAAATAAAATTAATACTCCCCCCCCCCCTGTACATGTGAGTGTAGATGTGTGTACGTGCATGCAGATGTATATAGACATGCATGTGGTTCCATGCACGTATGTGTATATAAGTTTATTTGCCAGTGCGCACGGAGGGAAGTACGCGTATGATGGGAATAAAATAAAATAATAAGATAAAGAATTTAATAAATTTTCTGAAATATTAATATTATTAATACGCCATCAATAAAATAGAAGTTAACACCCCCCACCCAGAGACTAAACTTATACCCCTCAAATGGAAATAACAGATAGCATCCATCATTTCGTTTATAACTAATTTTTGTTTTCAACTCTACTGGTTATAAACGGGACATATCAACGAAACACCGTTTTTTAATATACGGCTTTCCCCCCATTAAGATCCAGAAAATACGAAAACACCAATTCAATAAACAAAAATAAACAAACACGTTAAGTCCATAAAAATATTATTGCATCATCTTTTTCAGCACTATATTGAACAATTAATCTGATACATAAATTTATTCCCAAAAACGACAACAAAAAAGCACCCTAATTTCACAAACCCAAACGGCAAACTTCATAGCCGCCCCTTTCGTATTTTTTCAGACTAGGTAAAACAATAGTATTACAAATCCACAAAAGAACAGATAAATAAATAAAACTTGCTAGGGAATAACATGAAGGCCTTTCAAACACGAACTAACATCGAACTCTCTTAAGTCTTAGTTGATCACTATCCCACACTGGATTTTTTTGGGGACCCCCTCAGAGATACACCGTTTTCTGTTATTGTTGACGCCATTCCCTATCGGGCCATGACTACAATCGTTTCAGCTTGCCGACTATTCCACTTGGCACTGAGATTTACTGAAGATGTCTAAATCTGCCCTTTTGGATGAAACCACGGTACATTGCTGAAATATGTAATATACAGTACCTAAATAAATTATATTAGCTCTCTTATATGATCGAGCACTTTATTTGATTTCTTTTCATATACAAGCTGACACACTATATATATATATATATATATATATATGATAGATTGCTTCAAAACCCCATTTAAATATTTTTTATATTTATAAAATTAAGTATGTTAATATATTTGTATGTATGGAATCCACTCCTAAACTAATTAACTGATCATTATAAATTTTTGAACACAACTGCTCGGATTAAGGGGTTCAAATATAGAGTATATTTAGTTTAATTTAGTTTTATTCAAAGGGAGTGGAAGCCCTTCATGAAAATTCAAATACTTCCAATTTTTGTTAAATTGTAATAGATATTAGACATCTATTAATAAATATTCTCCAAATTTCAGTTTTTTGGGGGTATTTTAAAGAGTCTTTAGGTGGGGTAATATGGGACAAATATTTCAGATTTGTATTAAATTTGAACCATAGTTTTTAGAAACCCATTAAAAACCTAGATTCCCTTACTTTTAATTTGTTTTTAAGACTCCTTAAGACCTCTTAAGCTAAAGCCTTAAATTTTAGACATTTTCTAGAATCAAAATTGGAAGAAGGATTCTAGACATAATGTTTAGTATCATTATATATTTATTTTAATCTTCATAAGGGGACATAAAATTGTTCTGTTTGGGGAATTAATTTTACCCGTTCTCAAGCGGGTATTCTTCTAGTGTATATGTGTATATATATATTATTTATCAATACATAGAATTTTCTCTTTTCGTTATTTTTTTAATCATTGTCTTACTCGGCAAGCAAATTTTCCTCCTACCTATAGCCTTGGTCTTTTCAAGACTAAGGCCAATAGGCATCTGTTTTTGCGATAATCATATTTCGTTTTTGTTAGCGCCTTACATCAAGTAGCTTTATGCCTTGTCTGGAGTGATTGCCATTAAAAAAAAAAGTTTCTGAGCCTAAAGACGATCAGGAAGATCGAAAGCACTTGAGGTGGCTGAGAAAAAAACTTACAGATCCATACTTCATGAATTAGACCCGAAAACTTGCTCATTGAGACAGCGATAAAAAAAAAAAAACGAAAGGAGAAAATTCCATCATTTTTAATCAGACATGTATCGATATATATATATATATATATATATAGTAATCCAGGTAGGGTAAAAATCCACAGGGTAGAAATCCAAAGGGAATCAAACCGGGTTTATAAAAGAGTGCTCAATAAAAAATATAGAGCTGTATTGTGAATGCTTTTATTCAAACATGTACAAGGTCTGCTACACTGGCATGTCGATGTTATCGATCTACAGCTCTCAAGAGCTGAGGTCTCATCAGGCAGAAAATTATTTTTTGATCCAACCTGGTTGCTGAATTCCAGGGAGAATGAAGTCAAGCAAAAAAGAAGAGGAGAAAGAAATAAAAGTCATGTGACCGATTTTAAAATATGATTGCCGTTAGAAATTACTATTTTCATTTTTTTATTTTTATCTTTTATATATTTTATATATCCAACGCTGAGCTGGGGTAGAAAGGGGGGGCCGAGGAAAAGAAAAAGAGAAGAGAAGGGAAAGGAAGAAAGATACAATTGCTGTTAGAAAAGTTTAATTTACAGCTATTTATATTTTTATTTTTTATTTTTATCCAACGCTTAGTTAGGGTAGGGGGGTTGGAAGAAAAAGAAAGAGAAAGGGGTGGAGGGGTGTTAGGGGTGGATGTCTATAGCCATTTAGGATTTGTTGCGAGAATGGTTAATGTAAGATTTTTAATGGAAGTTTTTTAAATACTACGGCAAGCCGTGAACGCAAAAACGAACGTCTACATTGTTGAAATGAGACGGATGAATTGAATCTTTAATTCATTTATGTATTTTTTAATTTTTAATTTTTAATTTTTATTTTATATATATATATATATATATATATTTATAAAATACAGAAATTCAATGTAACATCAGTACCGTCGGTTTCAAAGCGGGAGGTTGATCCCGATTATCGTCAGCTGATAAACATATTCAGGAATGGTGGAACTTATTCGGTCACGTCTGAGATCACGTAGGACACAAGGGCCCTTTAAAAACAGACAATATGTACACAGGCATACATTCAAATACAGAGCCAGAGCCAACACCAGCCTTGCAACCCGAATATGGCAATTAAAAGACGACGGGACCCCATTCACCATCAAATGGAAGAACATCGAGAGAAGACCATCTTTCTCCCCAGCCATCAACAAGTGTCCTTTGTGCGATGCGGAAAAATACCATATATTACGAGCCATTATGGACCCGCATATCACCTGCTTAAACTCAAGAGATGAGGTATTCCGGGGCTGCATCCACAGACGCCAAGCACTCCTCATAAACTGGACTGACCGACACAATAATGACTAAGACAAACCCATCTCGCATACCCTGCCTTGACCCACCACCCTATTTCTCAACCCCATATGGCCCTTACCTCCTCACCTAACCCTAGATATAGACGCAATCCCCTATATTATATTTTTTTAATATTTTTTTATATTTTTTATATTTTTTTATATTTTTTAATTTTTTATATATTTCTTATTAAGGTATCCACCCACCCCAAGCAACCCCAATTATTAGAATCAGACACCTACCTTCATCGATTAATTATCTCCCCCCCCCCTCTCGACGGCGAAGAACTACCTGTTTTGTAAACATCATCTCTTTGTAAACACCGGCTTTAGATAATGCCATAGATAACCGTTAGACAGACATCCAATTTCCATTAGACTTCTCCCGTGCCGGACCCCTTAAATATTTAATCTTTTTAATACACCCTTAGAGCCAGATCCACTATCAACAAGTTCGTAGCAGGCCCTCTCGGACCGTCAATAGCCGAACCTGTTGATAGCGAATCGGTCAGTTAAATCCGAGGCTTATTTATCGTTCTATAATTTTTCTATAGTATTTCCATATCCTCTACTTTCCATAACCTCCAATTTAAGTCCTCTAACCTTTAAAATTTTCAAGCTCCTCAAAGATATTCCCTTATACCTCTCCACACTCCACTCAGAATGACATTTTAGGACCCGCTTTACACCTGGAAACCGTTGCACTAAATAGCCAGTGCTATTTAAGCCTACAGTATTTTTCCCTGCCACGCGGGTTTTTTATTTTTATTCTTATTATTTTTATTGTTTTATTTTTACTTTTATTTTTATATTTTAAATTCGCTATTATTATTAATAGTAGTATTATTCCCTTCTTTGCCACTCTTACACTTTATGCTACGATATGGGGTCGAAAAGTTAGCCTGCGGTGCCGAGCCGTAAAGCCAACGGCTACAATGTTTACTACGCCGCACCTAGATCTTTCCTTTTCCCCCCTCCCCTCGGCATCTCACCCGACACCTGCATCTCTACTTCGTCTTTCCCCTATACTTCCTGGCCCCCAAACCCCGACCTCTACCCTACAGAAATTCTTACATTTTTTATATATATTACAAAAAAAAACCTTTTCTTCTGCTTTATTTTAATTAATAACCATTTTATATACATTAAAAATTTAAATATTAGAATCTAAATTTAACCCCTCACGCATACATATGTAACCCCCCCCCCCCATTTACACAAATCACGTCCTACGTGATCTCAGACGTGACCGAATAAGTTCACCATTCCTGAATATGTTTATCAGCTGACGATAATCGGGATCAACCTCCCGCTTTGAAACCGACGGTACTGATGTTACATTGAATTTCTGTATTTTATAAATAAATATTTACGCTCTTAATCCTTCGAAATCTTGGATTTCTTAATTAATCGAGCACTCTGCTGGATTTTTCCTGCCCTACCACACAGTACTTATATATATATATATATATATATATATATATATATATGATCTATTCTTGTTTTCTGTAGCTTTTTTACTGAAAGACAATCTGTATTGGGATTTTGAGAAATGATTAGTTACATTGTGAAACTTCTACTTGATTTGAATTTTTCAGTCTCTTTCTACATGGAAGGGCGGAGTTCTGAATCTTGCAGCAAAAGATGGTCTAATCTGAACCCAGACCTAAAACATGGTCGTTGGACAAAGAATGAAGATTCAGTATGTATTCATTTATTACTTGCAAACGTATGGGTATACTTGAGAAATCGCATATATTTTGCTTGGTTTTCATGCACGTATTTGATATAAGTGAATCATAATCATCATCATAATCATCATCATATCTAGTTTGTGTTTCACATGCTGGCATGTGTTGGACAGCTTTTAAAAATTGACTTCCAAACTCATCTATCTCTGACCAGGTCTTTATTTATCTCTTTCTCTTGAATTCATTCTTATCACTTCTATCTTTTCATTGGCCTTCTCCTGCCAACTGACCATGCTACCTCAACTAAGCACTCTCATCCATTCTTTCAATCTGACCAAACTAACAAAATTTCTTGTTCTGCACACATCTCCTTATACTGTCCAGATTTAATCTTCCTCTGAGGTCATCAGATCCAAGATTTTAATACTTAGATTACATTCTCATATCATTTCTCTCCATGTAACACATATCCTTAACCCTCACTGGCCAGGTTTCACTTCCGTACATCATCACATCTCATACACATGCCAGATAGGTTCTTCCTTTGGTCGACAGTGGTAACACTCTGCTGGTTAGTAATGTCAGCAAATAAAATAATAATGACCTAAATATATTAACCTCATAAAAGAATACCTATATTGCAGTATATTTATTATTCCAACGACCTCCATTCACACGTTTTAAGAACAAGAGTTGAGCATTCATCTAATGAAGGGATTTTTTCCCGAAATATTATATTATACGGACTCCACCATCAAGTGAAAGCAAGTAAGATTTGTAAGTTAAAAAAAAATCATGATAATAATAAAAATTGAAAAAAAAGAAAAACTCATTTTAACTTTTTAATTTATCTTGTTTTACTTTCATTCCCGCTTATATCCGATACATCCCGCATTGTAAGCGCCTTCTATAAATTATCTACATATTTTTTTGTCCAAAAATAATATTCGGCTTTGCTCAACGTTTTATTCAGTTTTTAATGATGACTCCATTTTGTTTATAATTGACAATGTCTATTATTAAATTATCAACTAGTTATGTCTTACCTTCTTCACTTTTAAATTTGTTAAATTCTGTAAAAACCTTTTTTGTATGTAGAAAGTTTTTGTGAAAAGGTTTTTTGTGTATAATACAAGTAAGTTTTTTGTTGTTTCTTTTTTTAGATAGTTATGGAAATAACTTTTTATTCAATCACAAATAAAAAAAATAAGAAACAAATATATTACACTTATCCATTCGGTGAAAAAGTAAACTATAAGATTAATAATTCAATAAATAATTAATAAATCCCTTATTCGTCACTTGAACATTGTTTAGTTCAATATCGAGAAATCCTGATTCCTTATATATGATTGTATCACAGTCCATAGTTTTCTTCGAATGTCCAGCTGGCTTGGCAGGCCGAGCGCAGACTCAAGGTGTTTCCACGAATAATGGCAATAGAGAGGCGCTCGTAAAGCGAAGACAATTCGCGATTGTCTCCGGTATTGCGCGTCATAAAAGTAAGTAAAACTATTTTTGCTGTAAAGAATAAATGGCCACCAGCAATTAAAACATTGAATTAAAGCTAAATTTTAAAAAATTTATAAAGCAAATTACAATCTTATTTCAGGGCTAAAAAGCGAATTAAACCCCACAAAACATGTGTAAAAACATGTGTAAAAAGCCAAGCGAAGTAGATGGGATTTTTCAACTGTCACAATTTTCTACAATTAAACCTAACTTTCATTTGTTTAATTAAAGTCTGTGATTGTTTAATTTAAGTTCAACTAACTTTGATTGTTTCTAATTCCATTTTTATTGTGATCACTCATCGTATTTTGAAGGTTGACGATTCATTGTTCATTCTTGTATTCGTAAATATTACTTTAAACTCATCTGGTGCTACCAGATCAGGCTGTCTGAAGATATTGGCATCCTGACCAAAAAAGGCACCAAACATTGATGAATTGTGTTTTTCCTTTCCCCTTGCAAAACTCTATCATGTTCTGCAAAGCCAGAAACAAAAACAACAATTTTCTTTCTACAAAACAACCAAACTAAACAGCATGAATAAATATTTTTAGATATATAGAACTTGAAGCATAAAAACTTTTACCAAAATGACGGTATTCAACATTAAATAACCCAAAAAAGGTTGATATGCCGTAAAACAAAACAACTAAACCAAACACCATGAATAAATATTTGAAGATATATAGAACTTGAAGCATAAAAACTTTTACCAAAATGACGGTATTCGGCATTAAATAACCCGAAAAGGGTTGATATGCCGTAAAACAAAACAACCAAATAAAACATCATGAATAAATATTTTAAGATATATAGAACTTGAAGCATAAAAACTTTTACCAAAATGACCGGATTTGACATTAAATAACCTGAAAAGGGTTGATACGCAGTAAAACAAAACAAACAAACTTTAATCTCAATACTTTTTAATCACTCATTGTATTTTGAATGAGACAGAACAGATACTACACTTTGAATTATTTATTTGCACAAAATATAAAAAATTACATTAAGAACAAATTAGGCACAAGGCCATCAAAACTGGGGTATAGGGTGTCGTTGGTCATCCTTGTCTAACATGATAAAATTGTCTATCCTACTCTTAGCTAGAATCATCTCAGTCACCAGAATACCACATTTACACTAGGGGTTGTCCTACCTAAGATATCCCCAAACTGCTTTGAAAATTTGATTGTTCATAAATCGACATATACAAAAGTACACTTTGACCATTACCAAAAAGCCAGGTCGTACTGATTAATTTATTTATGAAGTCAGAATTCTATTTATGATGTTATATTCGATTTTGGAACAGTTGATTTTAGAATCAAAATGTCCTCTTTGGCGATAGGACGATCTCATTTGTTATGATATTGAGACCCATAATGTACTTACAGAAGAAATTCATGATTTTTAGTCGTGAAACGTATTTTAATTACAACAAAAGCTATATCCTTTATCTCTACAATGCCACCATCCGCCCATGCATGGAGTATTGTTGTCACATCTGGGCTGGGGCATCATCCACTAGTCTCTCCCTCTTAGACAAGGTCCAAAAAAGAGTCGCTAACTTAATAGGTCCTTCATTATACACCAAGCTTCAGCCCCTCTCCCATCGCCGCAATGTTGCTTCCTTGTGCCTGTTTTACAAGTACTTCAATGGATTGTGCTCTGATGAGCTTGCTGCTCTGGTGACCCAATGACGTAAATTCACTAGACCAACCCGACAGTCTGCCAAATCCCATCCATTCACTGTGGAGGTCCCCAGATGCCGAAGAGCTTTCTACTCCAAAAGCTTCTTTCCTCGTGCTGCTGGACTCTAGAACTCCATCCGTGCTCCCTGTTTTCCTGACGGTACTGACATGCAGAAATTTAAAACTAATGTAAACAGATATCTTGCTGTACAGCTCCCAATTTAGATTGACCCCCCCCCCCCAACTTTCACCCTTTTTCTCAGTAGCCCCTTACGTCTACAGTGGCGGCCTGCCTTGTTTGGGGTGAACTATGTTAAAAAAAAAAAAAGCCTACGAGGACTAATATATTATACACATGGCCATCCCTGTAATGAACCGGAAGATCTAACGTTTGGAGTCTCTGATTGGAGGCAAGTTTTACAGTCAGTCCGCTGACATCTTTTAGCTTGACTCTCATTGTTCCTAGAAAATTTAATTCTGAAATAATTTAACCATGTCCATGATAAGTACAAAAAAATCCCACATCGAAGTAAACATTATTCAGTGAAATATGCATTTGCCTTTGTTTATTCAAAGTTACCTGTCTCTTCATTTATCAATTAGCTTGTTGTGGTTCTTATTATTTGGTATGTAAAACATGTAAAAATATCAAACTAATTTCACAGGAGAATTTTCCCTCTGTTTTTAACTGTTGTTGTTATTATTATTATTATTATTATTATTATTTGTTGTTGTTTTATGCCTCCTTGGTCATCTCCCCTTTAACTATCTTCTCAATTTAACTGTTAAAACAAAAAGACAAAAAAATTAAACTCTTAGTACAGTATCCAGATCAAATTCTGTTAAATATTTCATTTGACAACTCCCAAAAGTGCCCTCTCAATTTCTCCTTCCTACCACTTTCTCTGCATTCATCCAACCTCATCTTAAACTGATCCATGCTATTGCTGTTCTAAATCCGATCTGACAACTTATTCCAAAAACATATTACTCTGTGAGCAAAAAAACTTAGCTGATTAACAGATTTAGTTTTTGAAAACTGCCTTGACAATAACCTTCCAGATCTAGGAGAAATACTAAAAAAATGCCCACCATAATTAGAAATGCCATTAATTATCTTGAAAGTCTCAATCATATCAACTCTCATTCTTCTCTCCAGCAAAGTAGTCAATCCCAATTTGTTCAATCTCTCCCTGTAACTGCACTTCTTTACTTTACTTATTAATTTTGTCACCCTTCTTTGTATGCCTTCCAGTTTCAATATTACATTCCAATTTTCATGTCTAGTCACTGGAGCCCAGACCTGTTATATCAATTATCTTAGAAAAATCACATTGCCTCCAGTAAAGACCCCAATTGCATGATCACCTGGCCTGTTATAGAGATGACCATAATTATGAGCATATAAGTATTTTTTATATCAATTATCTTAGAAAATTCACATTGCCTCCAGTAAAGACCCCAGTTGCATGATCACCTGGCCTGTTATAGGAATGACCATTATTATGTAACATATAAGTATTTTTTATATAAGTCTATTTTGACTTAATCAACAATCTGTGGCTTATGTTTCAGTTACTGTTAGCAGGAGTGAACATGCTTGGAACCAACAACTGGAAATTCATCAAACAGTTCGTAGAAGGACGTTCGTCAACCCAGTGCCGTGAGAGGTGAATACTGTTTTCCCCATTTTTCATTCTCGTCTTAATTTGTATGATTCTTATACACCTCTGCGAAAACACGAACTCATACAATTAGCTAAAAGCAAAGTGTGGTATCTGTTTTGATACATGTCATCTTTTCTGTCAGTGAACGAGAAATCCTTCCAGACTGGGGTAATTTAAATTTTTTTCGTAATCCTGAGTATATCCCTTTTTGGGGAGCTAGATTTTCCCCACATAAAAAACGAACCTTATGTTTAACTCTGCCCTTATGAGGAGAGAAGTAAATAGGGACGCTTACCATTTACAGCCAAAGGGAGATCACTCGCATTTTACATTACACAATGTCAGTTATATGGGGGAGGGGAGAGGGGCTTTCGATAGCCGGTTCTTTCCTCTGTCCGGATCTCATGATATCTGGTTACTAAAACAAGTCACATGAATTTTTGACTGAATATGTCGAAAATTAGAAAAAAGAATTCTCTAGGTCATATTTATGAAATGATTAAAATCATTTTAATACTGCTGTTTCGGTATTATTTTGAAAGTCCAGGGCCTGAAATGTGTAAGTCATCATGTACTTTTACCTCCATCTTTATAAAGTTAGGTATGTTCGTATGTACAGGATTCACGGCGCTTGTTCGTAATTGTCCACAGCCCGTTTTTCCAAACTTTTTACTGACCAAATGTTTTTCTTTTTTCGGTGTACAATTAACTATCAGGTCGCTAGAGAATTCCGTGGTTTTGGGAAATTTTTTTCAAAATATTTCAGATTTTAGAAGGGGGGATCAATTTCCTATATACATTTAATGTAAACTGATCCCCCGACTTTTTGACCATCACAAATTTTTTTTAAAATTGTGTACAATTACCTATCATGTCGCTAGAGAATTCTGTTTTTATAATTTTTTTTCAGGTATTTTAGATTTTAGGAGGGATCAGTTTCTTATATACATTTAAAGTAAACTGATCCCTCACTTTTTGACCATCACAAATTTTTCGAAAATTTCCAAACAACCCGGAATTCTCTATCGGTAATTAATTGTACACAGAAAAAAAGGTAAACAAAAACGGTTGAATAAGCAACATGGTCAAAAAGTGGGTGATCAGTTTGTTAAAATTTATATAGAAAACTGATCCCCCCTTCTAAAATATTTTAAAAAAATTTCCCCCAAAACACAATTCTCTAGTGACCTGATAGGTAATTGTAAACCAAAAACTAAAATTTGGTCAGTAAAAATGTTGGGAAAAACGGGTTGAGAACAATTACGAACAAGCGCCGGATTCACTCCTAAACTAATTAACCGAGCATTATGAATTTTGGAATACAACACAACTGCTTAGTGTAAAGGATCCAAATGTGGACTTATGTTTTGAGGCATGTCCGTACTTCCAGATTTTTCTCCGCAACCATCCATTGAATTTCTCTGAAATTTTGCATGAAGTTGTAACTTTGGTCAGGTTAGAAAGTGAGATTCTCCAATTTTTGAAAAAAAAATCTGGTTAGCCCCCCAGGGGGTAAAAAGGCCCCCGAAATGGCAAAAAATGACATTTTTTGTCCCATAACGTTTGATCCATCCATTCAATATCTCTGAAACTTGGCCAAAATGTGGAGGCAATTGTTCCTAATAGAAAATAAGTATCGCTGACCTTGGAAAAAATCTGGTTCGCGCTCCCAGGTGGTCAAAAGTTCCCAAAATGGCAAAAAATAACCCTTTTCTCCCATAACGTTTGAACCATCCATTCAATTTTTCTGAAACTTGGCCAAAATGTAGAGGCAATTGTTCTGGATATAAAATGAGCATCCTTGACCTCAGAAAAATACAGGGGATCAAAGGGGGGTCAAAAATGCCCCAAATTGCCCAAATTTATTGCATTTTACACTCACCACATCGAGTCACATACAGAAGGGGACCACGCACGCGCGGCTTGTTTAATTTAGTTTTATGCAAAGAGGTAGGAGGTGGAAGCTCTTCATGAAAATTCAGATACCTCTGATTTTTGTGAAATTTTAACATTAGATATTATACATCAACTAATAAATATTCACCAAATTTCAGTTTCTTTGAAATATTTTAAAGGGTTTTAAGGGGACAAATATGAGTACACCCCCTCATTTAAAAATTCAAATATTTCAGATTTGCATTAAATTTTATCCATAGTCATTAGATACCAATTAAGCAAGATTCCCTGAATTTCAATTTCTTCTTAAGACCTCTTAAACTTAAGCCTTAAATTTGTGACATTTTCTAGAATCAAAATCATGTAATGGATTCGGATCAAAATTAAGAAAGCAATTCTTGACATAGGGTTAGAGGTTAGGGTTAGAGATAGGGTTAGTATCATTTCCTGTTGATTTTAATCAGGCTTAAAAAATATTTTTTATTGGTACAAAAGAATTAGTACAATTATTTTTGACAATATTTCTAGATCAACTTTGACCAATCAGTAACTATTTTAGCAATAAAAAAGATTCCTTTTTAATATATTTTAAGTTTATATTTGATTTATTGGTACTGTTATAGATGACGCGCCTGATTTCCGTGACTTTGCGCCGACAACGATCGGGCATGTAGCGGAAGTGCCCGAGCGCTGATGGAATAATATAATTTTTTCTTTCTTTATCTTATAAAAACAGTGACAAAATTTTACACCCCCCCCCCTCTAAAAAAAAAATGATTTTAATCCATGTATTTTTTCTTTGAATTTATTTGTCTTATATTAGCGTTTGCCAGTCTTCCAGTTAGAGCTTGGCAGTTTGAATGCAGGGCTTGGCTACCGCTAAGAATGGGAACCCTAACCCTAAACCCTAACCTTAAACCCAACCCATTTTTCTTTGTTTTATGTAAGCAAGAAGAAAAAAAAGAAAAACGGCGAAACAAACGAAAAAGAAAACATTGACAAAATTCCCCTCCAAAAAAAAATTTTCTTTCTACACATTTGATTGAAAATGGTTCAAACCCTACAGTTTGTTTGGTTTTTATCTTTTTATCTATGAATTTTTTCTTTGAATTTATTCATCTTATATTATCGCCTGCAAGTCTTCCATTAACGCTTGGCGTTTTCATCTCGGCAACTCTCGGGAGCTTCCACTACCTGCCCGATCGTTGCCGACGCAAAGTCACTGAAATCAGGCGCGTCATCTATAACAGCACCGATTTATTTATCGATGTTGCATATCCGGGCCGACTACCGAAAATGCAACCTGGCAAGAATAGATGTACTTGAGACAGACACACATTTGGCAGGAAGCAACAATATAATTGTCGAAAATAAAATGATTGTTGATTGAGTCAAAACCACCTGCAACGGTTAGCTGCAGACGGGAATACACTGTCGCTAGATGAATACCCTAGGAGTATTGCTTCATTGACAATGAAATCCTAGAATGGCCATTTGCAGGTGAATGCATGGGTGTCACAAATTGTTATATAATATCAACCGGAAATTGAGATTGTTAGTCGACTGGCGATCAGGTCCAAAAAAAACACCCTGTCAAATTCCTGTGCATGCGTCCTCCCTCTTCATTAACCCTCACCCTCCTTACTAACCCGCACTTGTTTACTGCCACTGACTTTATTGTCATTATATTTTCGTATAATGATGCAATACCACCATCATTAAAGACGTCATTCATTTTCACATTTTACTTTCAGATGGCATAACTCTCTGAATCCTGACATTAAAACTGGACCTTTTTCATATGATGAAGATAAAATACTTTATAAATTTGTGAAGGAATACGGTAGGTATCCTTTTGTTGCATAATGAGGGCTGTGTTTGAGTGGAAAGGTTTTAGGGCTAGGTTGACACCGGACGGAAGTTACAAAACCACATGATTTCCGGGGGGGGGGGGGAGGAGCTTCTCTCTCTCTCTCTCTCTCTTAGCTGGTGGAATTCCAAAGAGGAAAGACACGTCTGACTGTTGTCCTTAATAGGGACACCGTGAAAAGTATGGCCAGGTGTAGTGGGACGGGCTATTCGTCTGTCCCTCTCTCTCTCTTTCTCACGTATACGAAAATAACCTCTGTGACTCTTCTCCTTTATTTTAAATAAACCTTATTAGAAACTGTATGTTGGTGTCTGAGTAGTTTTGTGTCCGTGTCTGAGTAGTTTTGTGTCCACAGACGATCAACAAGCGGGTGAAAATACACTGAATGTTGGTGTCTGAGTAGTTTTGTGTCCGTGTCTGAGTAGTTTTGTGTCCACAGACGATCAACAAGCAACTGTAACTTCCATTCTTTCTCAAATAAAATCAATATATTATCTGAACATAATAAAAATTGAAGCTTGATCTGTTTTTAATTCTGACATTTGGTCGAAATTTGATGAGAAATGTTGTTACGGTTTATTTCCACAAAAGATGTGCGATTGAGTTTCAATCGCTGATTGCACTTTATAAGAGTAAGAACGCATCTCCCTACAACAAATGCAAAGAACTTCCATCTCTTCCTCTTTTCGCCTCACATCTGTGGCAGAAAAAAAAGTAATCTTCCACCTCTTCTTTCTCTACTTCGTAATCTTCCTCTTTCGCTTCTTCTTTCTCTTCTTCTTCTTTCTCTTCTTCTTCTTTCTCTTCTTCTTCTTTCTCTTCTTCTTCTTTCTCTTCTTCTTCTTCTTCTTTCTCTTCTTCTTTCTCTTCTTCTTTCCACGTCGTCCCTCGTAGACTACGCTCTCAGCCTTCTGCCGTCTTGCCTCCAGCGACCTGTTTTTATATCAAACTGGACTCTCGTCTCCGCGAGAGAACACGAGATTTCACGGGATTACCTGGCGATATTAAGCCTAGGACGCCATCTTGCCGCTCTTTGGGCGGTCCAGCCCTGCAGAGCGCGCATCGAGACCGTTTGCCAGGTAATCCCATGTTTTCACAATTTATAACACACTCCCCCCTGATCTCATTATCACAGAAAGAGCAGGGAGGCCGTGTCCTTTTTCTTCGAGTGCTTCTTCGGGGAGGGGGATTCGGGGCCTCATCGTCATCCGTGCTGTCTTCCGTGGCAGGAAGGTCAGCGAACCTGAGGCTGCGCATCGCAGCATCACTGTCCGGGCTTTCATCAGCAGTAGGAGGGTCAGTACATTCAAGGCTATCACTCTCAGTGTCGCTGCGCGATGAAGCCGTCATGAACCAGAATGATGGTTCGCTGGTCACGGATTCAATGTCAGTATCCTCGTTAAATGGCAGCTGCGTTTGGAATACCGATCTTAAGTCTTTAATGTGACGGGGTACTCCATCAACTCGCACCGCCTGCGGGCTGATCACTTCAGTGACACGACCGGTTCCGTAACGAGTCGTGCACTGGCCTCGGGGTTTTTTAACCCAAACGACATCTCCTTTTTTCATTTTCTCCTGTGGAGGTTCTGGTTCGGGCAGTAAGCTGCTCTCCAAACCTCTCGCCCTGACATGGTATGTATGTAGCGCATTAGCTGGCGCGGTGGAGGGTGAAGTATCGTCCTTAGGGGTGACGTTATACCAATAGACTGCTTCAGCCACCGTACACCCCTTCCGCGCTGCGATGGTCTTGATAGTCCTATGGTTGCGCTCAATAATTCCGTTCCCACTGGGCACATGGGCACACCGAAAACGCAGACGGACACCCCAGCCATCTACAAACTGTTTGAACGGTGCACTAACAAAAGCGGGGCCATTGTCGGTCAATATCTCAGAAGGAGGGCCACGCTCAAGGAACACACTTTCCAACTCATGGACAATGGCAGCCGTATCCTGCCGGCGAAGGGACCGCCACAATGCAAATCGGGACGGTCCGCAGTCAATAAGGGTCAAGAAATTCCCCCCGTTGTAGTGAGTTATGTCCATCGCAATCCTATCCCAGTTATACTTCACACCGAGTGTGCCCTTCTTCCACCGGACAGGTGCTGGGTCGATCGATTGGCAGGTGTTGCAACTTCTCACAACAGATTTCACAGCCCTCCGTGACACAGAGGGGTCAACCAACCTGGTGAAGTAAAAGGTTCGGTTTACACCAGGGTGCCCGCTTTGGCAATGGACATCAGCGATACGCTCTGGGCTGAGTCTACGTCCCACCGCAGCACAATTTACAGGTGCTGGTTCGTTCACTTCTTTCTGCAGGTCCAGCCAACGGCGAGGCACTCTGGTCAATCGATCCGCTCGATTCAAACAGGACTGCACCAGTGTCACATCTATGACCAAGTTGTATTCATTGATGGTTTCGGTTAGGGTAGCAAGCCGCCTCCGGATTAACATTTCTGCCGATGCCTTCGTTGTCAGCCGTGCTTTTCCGTTCAAGGCATCGGTCATCCACCGATGCACACACGTGGAATCCGTGATAACGTGGAGGACGCTAGCCTGCCACTGAAGCGCTAGATTGACTCCTTTCAGTGTAGCATCGAGTTCAGCTAGGTTTATGTGCTTAGCGTCATTCTCTGGCCGGAGCCAGCAGGCATCTTCTACTATACTTCCGTTGACTGCCAGAGCAACGCCAAGGGCAAGTGAGCTGGCGTCCACCCAAACTGTAAACTCACTCCCATCGACGCACCAGCTCCCTCGTACAGGGTCATCATTGGTCACTCTGGCCACAGCTTCCACCAGCATGCTTCGCAGGGAAGGATCACGCACCTCATCGTCCCATCCTGTTGACAAAGAAGTTGCCCGTCGCTTTATAGCCGCCACAGCCACTCGGAGCCACCCACACACAGGGAAGTGACCCACCAGTTTTCCACACACGGAAAACGTGCTCCGACGTGTGATGGTAGATGGGATTTCCGGGATTTCACCGCCCCTTCCCCATTGGAGGCCATCTGCACTTCCGCTCACCTGCAGCCCGAGCACTTTCGCCCCATCCTGCAGCCGCTCCGGTTCCTTGCACGACAACCCGAAGTGCTCAAAGTGTTCTTTGACCGCCTGGGCAGACAGCAGGCTCTCATTGACAAAAATGTCGTCTATATAAGACGATGTCGCCTGTTGCACAGCTTTATCCTGACGCCGGATCGCCCGCATGATCGCCGTCATGATGCCCGGGGCTACATTCAAGCCAGACCCCAGGCTGGTCAAGCAATAGCGAGTTCCTTTGATTACCACCGTCTGGAATGGCCACAGCGATTTCTCAACACGTATTTGTAGGTAAGCTCTTCGCAAGTCCAGTATGGCCGCTTCCGCACCCTGCCGTCGCCACTCTCGCAGTTTATGAGCACAAACGTCAGCCCCCGAAGTGTACGGGTCAACGTGTTCATTGAGTTCCCGGTAATCAAGAACAGGTCGAACTTTCTGCTTGTTCTCTTGTCTGATAGCCATCAGGGGAATTAGCCCCCGCGGGGGCCCGAGCTCATCCTCTGGGTATGGAATTAACCAGCCGTTATCCAGCCACACTTGAAGTTCTGCCTCGTACTGCCCCCTAAGCCATGCAGGAGGGGGATACTCTGTCAGCCGATTCCGCAAAGACACTGGTGGCTGGTCGCCTGCCCACTTCCAGGACGCTGTCCATGTGTTTGTGCCCTTGTCATATTCTGTGTGGAAATCGGGTTCGTCAAGAGTGATTGCTGCACACATTTGTTTGTCTGGTCGAGGGAATCTCACATCACCGACGCTGTTTACAGTAATTCCGCCTAGCTGTGTAATAGTGTCCATTCCAAGGAGAAGGTCATATCCGAGCAGCTCCCCATC
The DNA here is from genome assembly GCA_963556195.1 of Sepiola atlantica. NCBI lineage: Eukaryota > Metazoa > Mollusca > Cephalopoda > Sepiida > Sepiolidae > Sepiola > Sepiola atlantica. The sequence continues at coordinate 48,226,244 of OY744529.1, forward strand.
GACCACCAACACCGTCACAGCCACCGGGGGGCCATTGTCAATGCTGATATGAACAACACTGGATCCACAACACACTAATGAGCCTTTGCCGACAGTCAGGACGGGGATCTGTCGTTTCTTCCATGTGGTGCAACATTCCTTTCGAAGGAGGGTTTGGGTACAGCCGGTGTCAACCAGCGCTGAACGTTTACACCCATCAACTTGAACTGTCACTGCAGGAAGCGCTTTGTTCAATGCCGCTTTGGGGAGGGTGCTAGCGCTGCGGCGTCCTCCCCTTGCCCGTTTCCCGGACAATTCCGTGCTATGTGGCCTGGCTTATTGCATTGGTAACACCGTATTACTTTTCGTGCTCCATAATTTGGGGTGCGCCTTGTGCCGCCTCTGCAGTCTCTGGAGAAGTGGTTGGGGCCACCACATGTATAGCATCGTAGGCCCTCTGCTGGCGAGTCCAAGGTGTCAACCGCTGCAGAGACCAGTTCTCGATCGTCCTTCAAGATGTTTCGTGCTCTCTCCAACAACTCCACCAATTCAATCTCTGTGAGTCTCAATGATGCTCGCAGCAGTCGGCTTGCATCGTCCGGAAGTCCAGACAAAAAGGCGCATGCCAATATGCGGTCACTCGCACCGCCGAAGGGAGCAGCAAGCTTTTTCAAGTCGGCCATGTAGACGTCCACTGTCTCCCCCGGCCCAAGCCGGCGTTCGGAAAATTGCCTCCAGGCAACAAAAGGATCTGCACCAAATGCCCCGTGCAGCGCCTGTGCAATCTGCTCCATGGTCGCATCATTACTGAGCTGCTGGTACACGGCGTAAGCCCCCTTAGTGAGTCTCAATGGGATGACCATAGCTGGGTCTTTAATTTTGCACAACCGGCAAACACGCTCGGCCTTCTCCAGCCATTCGACCACCGATGGACCAGCAGGAGAGCCGTCGAATTCCGGAATCAATCTGATGTCGAATTTTTCCATAACAATGCCGAAAATAGCTTGTGGCAGAAAAAAAAGTAATCTTCCACCTCTTCTTTCTCTACTTCGTAATCTTCCTCTTTCTCTTCTTCTTTCTCTTCTTCTTCTTCTTTCTCTTCTTCTTCTTTCTCTTCTTCTTCTTCTTCTTTCTCTTCTTCTTCTTCTTCTTTCTCTTCTTCTTTCTCTTCTTCTTTCCACGTCGTCCCTCGTAGACTACGCTCTCAGCCTTCTGCCGTCTTGCCTCCAGCGACCTGTTTTTATATCAAACTGGACTCTCGTCTCCGCGAGAGAACACGAGATTTCACGGGATTACCTGGCGATATTAAGCCTAGGATGCCATCTTGCCGCTCTTTGGGCGGTCCAGCCCTGCAGAGCGCGCATCGAGACCGTTTGCCAGGTAATCCCATGTTTTCACAATTTATAACACAACATCAAACGGAATTTTATTGAACAGACTTGCGGCAGCTACACATGCAAGTTTGCCTGGAAACACTTTAGAGAGCTGCTACCAATCCTAACGAAAAAACACCTGCCAACAGCTACGAGAGATCGTGTATACTCATGTGTCAGAAGTGTGTTAATGTATGGCTCCGAAACTTGGGCTGTCTCTGCCGGCACATTAAAGAAACTGCACCGTAATGACAAAACAAAAGTCAGATGGATCTGTTTGGTGAGGCCTGAACAAAGTGTATCTTTTGGGTCGCTACTTGCACAAGTCAACTTGAAAAGCCTCACGGACGTCATGCAGAAGAGCAGACTGCATTATCGCAAAAGCCGCTTACCATTGATTTTTTGCTGGCAACGACCATTGGTCCTTTCTGGGATTTGGATGGTAATAAGCCTCCACAAGTTCTCAGTACTCTTCTTCTTCCTCTTTTTTTTCTTTTCTTCTTTTTTCTTTTTTCCTTTTTTTTCTTTTCTCTCTTTTTTTCTTCTTTTTCTTCTTTTTATAATAATAATAATTTATTACTACTGCTGCATTTTTCATAGTATTTACAAATTTTATCCTTAACATTAAAATTTAATAGTATCCTTCATTATAGATATATAAGTGTTCCTTTTTTTTTTATTTATATATACAATGTGAAGACATGGTTGTAATATTACAAGTAAATTTTTAGAATTAAAATGTTTTTAATTTTATTTAAAATTGTAATAACACTATGCCTACTGAATGAATTAAGATATTTTTTAATTCCTCTCTTTGCCATCATAGAATTTACCGTTTGTCTTGGATTGAATCTTTCTTATTCTCTCTTTTCTAGGTCACAACTGGACACGTGTTGCTTCCCGGCTTCCTGGACGAACGGATGGTAAATGCCGGAAACAATACGAAAGACTCCAGAAATGGGAGGCACAGGCAAAATATGTGAAGAAACAGAATGTGAGACATTTTAATTTGTGAAACAGTTTTGTGTTTAAAAAAAAACAATTTTTAATATACAATCAATATATAAGTAATATACTAGTGGGGCCCGTGGAAAGTCCACAGTTGCATCCTTCCTCTGTTGTGTCTTGCTGCTGTTTTCCATTCTCTAGATGTCCAGTGCCAATGTAGATGCCACAATATTATTATACCATCTTTGTTCAAGTTGAAACATACTTATCTAAGTACTCTGGCTAGTTTCAGAATATATCTGGTTATGGAGGCTATCTCCAAAA
>OY744529.1:48233867-48236367 GCA_963556195.1 Sepiola atlantica
GAGCCGTTCCTGGACAAAACTTTTTTTTACTTTTTTTTATAATTTGTTGCGCAATCCCCTCTTGTGATCCCGACTCGGGGGCGGCCGTAACAAAATTGGGGGCTCGTCCGGGATTTTTTATATTTTCTCCAAGTTCAATTAGGACTCCTTGGAGAGACGGAGCAGGTGCGAGGCAACGAGACACATAAATCCAAGATGTCGATAGTAGAGGCCTTTCTAAATTCTCCCATGTTCGAGGACCTCAAGAGATTAAAAAAAGACAATATAATTGAGGTAGGGATAGCATTAGAGTTAGATACGAGACGGTCGATGAGGAAGTCCCAATTAGTGAGAGTTGTTGCGGAGCACATGGTCGGCAATGAGATCTTTGACGAAGGTGTGCTGGACGACCTTGTGTCAGACTCGCCCGGACTCTCAATGGCCCAAATGGAGCTGGAAAAGGCTAAGATTGAAGCCAGCTCGCGCGAAAGGATCGCTAAGATGGAGCAGGAAACCAGACTCCGAGAATTGGAGGATGGAAGAACACTGCGCGACGAGAGGCGAAATGACTTCGACCTTGCTAAACAGGTTAGACTCGTGCCAGCATTCTACGAAGCTGATGTGGACAAATATTTCCATCACTTCGAGAAAATCGCCTCAAGCCTGAACTGGCCGCTCGATAACTGGACCTTACTACTACAGACAGTATTGAAGGGTAAGGCCCAGGAGGTATACGCGTCTCTGTCAGCGGAGGATTGCGCCGATTATAACATTTTAAAGTCCGCAATCCTTAGAAGCTACGAGATGGTGCCGGAGGCGTATAGACAGAAGTTTAGAGGACGTAGGAAGGATGAGGAGGAGACGTATGTCGAATTCTTTCGTCAGAAGGAGACATACTTTAATAGGTGGTGCGCAGCCAAGAGCGTGGAGGCAGACCACGATAGACTGAGGCAGCTGATTTTAATGGAGGAGTTCCAGCGGTGTGTCCGTGACGACCTCAAAGTGTATCTTAATGAGAGACAGGTCGACACCGCATATGAAATGGCAACCCTCGCCGACGAATATGCGTTGACGCATAAGTGGGGGAAAAATCAACCAAACGACCCATTTGCTGACGGAAGCGGCACTAACCCTAAAATGGCGGCTAGTGCTGGTCCGAGTATGAGGTCCGGTCAGACGGGGTATGAGTATCGACATACCAACTCCAGAAATCAAACCCATCTTCCGAACGGTCGATACGCGGAACGATGGAGAGCCATGACGTGTCACTATTGTGGAAAATTAGGACACATAGCGGCTAGTTGTCCGAACAGAAAAAGGGACAACGATACTGAAGCCAGTTCCCTCGATAAACCCCAGGGGTTAGTCGCAGTTAAAAAGAGCCCTGTGAAAGGTCACCCACAAATACCCATGAAGGGGTATGAACCCTTTATGTCCAAGGGAGCCATATGTGCCGTGGGTGAGCCCACGAGAAAGTCAAAGGTGAATATATTACGAGACACTGGAGCGACCCAGTCCGTAGTATTAAAGAAGTGCTTGCCACGTGGTGCTACTACAGCCACGGGCGAAGTCACTACAATACGAGGAGTTGGGAATGTCCGTGTCAACATTCCAATCCACAAGGTCAACCTCGAGTCCGAAATTGTGCGAGGCACCGTCGAACTCGGAGTAGTAAACCATCTGCCTATGAGAGGCATATCAATGATTCTCGGCAACGACTTGGCCGGTGATAAAGTCAACCCCCTTCCTGGAGCGAGGGAGATACCAAAGGCCGAAACAGTGAAATCGAGAACTCCCGGTGTGATACCATTGGTTGTAGTCGCACGGAGAAAGCCCCAAATAACCGGAGGAGGACACGCTAAAAGTAACGGCAATTCGCCCAACCCCGGTCCCCGAACTTTTAAAGTCGGAGACAAAGTTCTTATGCGATTATCCATGACCGGCGACCCTTCGAGAAATCAATATTACGGACCGTACGAAATCGCCCGAAAAGCTAGCGACTCTCGTTACGTCCTTAACACGCCCGACCGCCGAAAAGCTACGCAGCGGTGTCATGTGGCTATGATGAGGCCGTACGATTAGGTAAAATCTGTTTAACCCTGACCCCAAATAGATATAGCTGTCCAAATGTCTCCCCCTACAAAACAGTAAACTTGGGTTAGGTAAACTCCAAAATAGGGTTACGAAAAAGGTCTCGCGATGCGAGTCTTTTTCGTCTTTTAGGGAAGGAGGTGTTGCATATGGCAGAACTAGTCCTAGAAATTAGTTATATTTTATTTGCCAGTGGACGAGCAGAGAAAAACACATTTCATCATTCTTATTTTCGAGAGACGGTTCTGAAAGAGACATATGTCGTCATTTTTGTTTTGGGACCGGCAGCCTGCCGGGTAGGTGGGTGAGGTGGGAGGCTCACACCCGCTTTGCGATTTCGTAAAAGCTAAATTTAGCCCATCAGGGGAGAAGGGAGATCGCCCTACCCGAACCCATTAGCTTCGGACTGGAAGTGGAAGCTGACACAAGC
>OY744529.1:48241367-48381367 GCA_963556195.1 Sepiola atlantica
AGATTCAGACCCCCCCCCCCCTCCCCCAAGCTTGACTGTGACATATTTTGACCCAAACAAACTCCCGAGCTAAAAATAGACATGGGAAGCTTATAAGTACCAATACACATGAAAAAATTTAAATTGCTTAAAATATCTCAATAATGGCATATATAGAAAGAGCTTGATGATCTAAGAAAGAATCTTTTTAAATTTTTTAAATCTGACTAAAAATAAGGAGGTTATGACTATTTTTGTGCCTCACACGATTGGATATTTTCCCCTCTTTAAGACCATATGCGTTTCGTCACATTTTTTACACTAATTTTCAGGAAAAATGTTATATCTTTGTTAAAATACAAGATTAAGCAATGAAATTTACCATATAAATGTATTTTTGTACAAGGAATCAGAATGTGCCACTGAAAATCTCCAGAAATTAATGGTTTCCAAGTAATCTGCACTAAGTGCACATAAATATGCTGCAATACCTTAAAAATACCATGTATCCATTAAAAGAAAGAAGTTAGAAAACTCAAAGTTGAATTGTAATACATTTTATGTACAAGAAACTAAAATCTAATACTAGGACTGTTTAAAAATGAATACATTGCAAGATTTCTTTGGCATTATTGTAGATTAACACCTTCCGCTAACTCACCCCCTTACCTCCCCAAAATATGAGATTCTACTTTTTTTATTTAGGCAATTAAAAAAAATTGAAAAACTTAGCAGAAAGAAAGAAACAAAAACAATTATTTTAGAATTTAGAGTGGGGATCAGTTTCACATAAAATAATCCCCCATTTCAAGGCCATTCTAGCGTTTTAGGACAGTTAATTATTTTTTCTATGGGAGATAAATCCTGTGCGTTTTTCTTGTTTTTTACTTTTTTTTTTTAGACGATTATGAGGGCCTTTGTGGGAGGATGGGGGGCTTACCACTTGAACTTCAGGTTAGTGGTAGGGCTAGGGGCAATTAAGTGTGAACACCCTGAAAACTTAGCAGAAAGAAAAAAACCCAATTCATTTAGAATTTCGAGTGGGGGATTAGTTTCACATATATTTAATGTAGAATAATTCACCATTTCCGGGCTATTCTAGCGTTTTAGGGATTTAATCAATTTTTTTCTATGGCAAATAAATCCTGTGCGTTTTTTTTTATGGGGGTCTGCTTTTTTTAAAAAAATTTTTTAGACGATTATGTTTGGTTTTAATGGGCTTTTTTGTAGGATTAGGGCTTCCTACTCGGACTTAGCGTTAGTGATAAGGTTAAGGAAGGGGTTTTGTTTTGGATGGAGGTTGCCATTCGGACTTAGTGTTAGGGTTAAGGGAGTTTTTTAGGGGGTGGCTTGCCACTCATATTTAAGGTTAATGGTACGATACGTTCAAGAAGGCATTTTTAGGAGGTGGGCTTGTTAGTCGTACCTAGAGTTAATGGTAGAGTAATTATTTATTTTATAAATTTCACTAAAAGGCAAGCATGGCCGGGAAATCGGAGATCATTTTACATCAAATTTATATGCGAAACTGATCCCCACTCTAAATTCTAAATTATTTTTTGTTTTTTCTTTTTTTCGCCAAGACTTTAAGGGTGTTCACACGTAATCGCCTAAAAAAGCAGAATCTTAATTTTTTTTTTTAAATTGGCGACTAGAAAGTCATTACTACTAGAAGTTCGAAAGTTGAGTGAAAACCAGTATTTTTTAAAGTATTTTTATAAAAGAACCAAATAGGATTAACTTTTTTAAGCACAAGTATTTTTGTCTTATTTTTACAAAGTTTTACAAGACTGATTGATTGTTATATCATCAGCAATACTAGCAGCCATTGTTGACTTTCGCTCAAAAAAAGGACAATATTTTTTCGGATAAGGTAATTTAAAATTACTACTACGGAAAGACAAAACAACATACAATTATAATTTTAATGCATAAAAAAAGATAAAAGATTAATTTATTTACTAGTTGGGTACGAAAAATGTAACAACATTTTCTATATTCATATTTTAAAATTCGTTCTAGAATGAAAATAAACAAAAATCGCCTCGTGTTTATAGCTGCTATTACTGCTGCTACTACAATGTTTTTCAAACTATAAATAGAAAACGCTTTTTTTTTTCTGGATAGGATCATGAAATATCATGACTACCAAAAGAGAACACATATATACAATTATAATTTTAATGCATAAAAAAGTAAAATGATTGATTTACTTACTAATTGGGCGACGGAAATGTATTTTTCAAAAATGTTCAACCCACGTCGAGTTGAAGTCTTATTTTTAAAATTTCAAAAAAATGAATGAGCCGAATTACTTCGTACACTGACAAACATTAAAAGTGATACTTTCCCTGATTAGTTTCCAAATTTCAGGACGAAATTCCACATACAGCAATGGTACGAGACTTTTAAACGAAGGGGGGGGGTAAAAAAAAGTGACGTAAATTGCTGAAAATAGCGTTAACATTTTTTTGCCTTTATTTGCTCAAAACTCTTAAAAATATATAATGTATATTATTATTCATGAATGCACCTGAAAGGATATTCATTTCCTAACAAAATGATGGTATTTTGAGCACTTAAAGTGCTTTAGTTTTTAAGATATGACTATTTTAATAGAACTACCCTCAAATCTGTGATTATCCAAACAGTTTTCTGGTCGATGTGTATTGCTATTATAAGGCCAAGCCGTCATCCCATTAATTTCTCGCACTTTTTACTTAACTCCTTAGATAAAAATAGATATGAGAAGCTAATAAGTCTAATCTATCCTCCCATTCATTTCTCGCGTCCCTTGAAAGATACAGACTGCTGATAAAAATGGACTAACCAAAATCATGATTTTCATTTTTCGCTTGTTCACATCCACAACAATGCCGAAATTTGGACAATTTTCTGACAATTCAAAATTAATATCTGTATTATTTTTCTACATTGTTTCTTTATCCTGAGAAAGTCTTTCAATGAAGACGAAACGTTGATGAATACATAGATAATATAGTTTTTGGCTTTCCGTTTTCATTTTCCATATATATATATTGTTTTTCTTCGTAGGAACTCTTCCCTTTATGCGAAGATTTAAATGCAAATAATGCGGAAACACTCTGGCAAAATCAGCAACAAATGCTCAAGAGAGATTTGGTCCGGCAGGAAATTGACCGAAGGAAAGGTAAATAAATGGTTTTTATTCGAAATGACAACTTGTTATTTATTATTAATTATGCCTCTAATTTTAATTCAATATCAATAATATCATTCGAAAAGTAAAATAACTATATATCTTCTTCTATTCATTTAACATCATTGTTCCCTTGGGGTCAGGGGTCAGACATTCAATGATATTACGCAAGCTCACTCTCCACTTCTCACGGTTCAGCAGGTCAGCAGTCTCCAAATTCCACTCTGTGCGGTCTTGTCCAATCACTTGCTTCAAAATTTTCTGTGGCTGGCCAACCTTCCTGCAATTTATAACATTCATGCTTCCACAACGGGTTATCCAGGAGGATGAACGTTCCACATGACCATACCAACGTAATCGATTCATCCTTAGGATAACCTCCATGCTGGGCAAGTGTAGTGCTTTCAGCAAATCTTCTGACCTGATGTGTTGGGTTTGGTCAGATTTCACATTGCAGATCCATCTGATCATGGATCTGTCATTGCACTGCAGACGGACGATAGAGGACTGGGCATTCACTGCCATATATCATGACGCTCCTGACACAGCTGCTATACAACTTAACCCGGATATAGAGAGGGACAGCACGTGATGTTATCAGATGGAACAACTCACAAAATTTTGCTCAAGCTGCCGTCACTTTTGTGGCTGTACTGAGTTCACATCCACCACCTGCACTTAGCATATCTCCTAGATAGCAGAAAGAGTCTACAACCTCCAGGGTACTGTCATCTAGTGCCATATCTTTGTGGATGGGGGTGGGAGAAACTGTCAATAGGATGCGCCTGTCCCATGCATCTTTTACACTTGAAGTTGACCTTTATTTATATTTATAGACTGGAAAATTCTTATTCAAGGAAGATAATCTTAGTACATGACTTCTTATTGCACACTTCTACACAGCTATGAGTCAAATAGCAACTTGTGTTAAATGAATCATTTACAATAGACATTAAATTTGCACATTAAATACCGGACTATGAAATCGGCCAAACCAAGTTCAAATCTATTTGGACCGTTTGCATTAACTTATCTTTTGCAAATATGTGTGTATATGTATGTATGTATGTGTGTATGTAAATATATATGTGTGTGTGTATGTATGTATGTGTATATAATTCAACCTTTATCCCCCTCTCTGTCACTATAACCACACGCCTGTGTATGTGCGCGCATGGGTGTGTGTGTGCGTATTTATGTGTGTGTGTGTATGTATTGCTCACCTATTCACAAGACTCAAGATTAGACCACACGCATACGGGCGCACACACGCACGCAGACGCGACTTCATTCTTGGAGACGACAAAAAGCAATAAAAAGTATTAAATTTCAAAAGAAATTCTGCGCACCCTAGGAGGCTGGGATGACCGATGGGTCATGGATGGGTAACACGCACTTGACCAAGAGAAGCAGGAAAAATGGCAAATAAAAAATAAAAAATAAAAGATACCCACACACCCGCAAACCCACGCATGCGCAAAAACAATAACAAATTCCTCAAATAAAACAACATTTGCTCAAATTGAAAGACATTTCTTCAAATGGATTTTCATATCTGATGAAAGCGGACCACCGCTTGAAACGCGTTATATAAAATTATAAAATGGTAAAACAACAAAATAATAAATAAATGTTGAAAAAAACATTCTACAAATGTTGGTAGCCTTACTCCTTTACATATATATATATATATATATATATATATTCCATGAAAAATGCCAGTATACTGAAATCATATGCCCTTAATAGGGTTAAGATGAAAATTCATATACACTAAGTGTACAAAAGCAAGGAAATTCCCAAATTTTTACACTTTTATTGTCATTAAGGGTATGCGAGCACAACAGGGCTATGTATTTTACTGGTAGGAATTTTTCTTCAGCGCACCTCACACACTTCATCCACTCATGCATAAAGATTTATACTGTAGTGATGTGATAATGAAAGTGTTTGGTTGATATGTAGTCATACCCTTAATGACAATAAAAGTGTAAAAATTTGGGAATTTCCTTGCTTTTGTACATTTAGTGTATATGAATTTTCATCTTAACCCTATTAAGGGCATATGATTTCAGTATACTGGCATTTTTCATTGAATGTCACTAATTTTGTAAAGGCTATGCCTCAATACAATGCCTTCTCATAAGGTTTTTTTGAATTTAACTAAGGTATATGGTAAACTGAAATTAAAATGCCATCAACTAGACATTAGAACCTCTATCTCTGCCAAAAATCAGCTGAATCCATCAAATAGTTGATGAGATACAGGGTGGCACATACATATGTACACACAGATAACATGATTTCATGATGAAAGTCTATTAAGGGAGAAGAGCGCTCTCGTGCCTCCCTTGATATATATATATATATATATATATATAGGAAAAAAAAAAAAAAATGAAATATACCTTGAAAGTATAATCTAGCATGAAAAGTGGATGTTCGATATACGAGATAGAGCAATGCTATGTTGGTTTGCCCAGTATTTAGAAATAGTAGTGATCAGTCTGCATCCCAGTACAGACCGAACAGTCCTTTATGCATCATGAATAAGTTGTTTGAATCTGTGATAAATCAATAAATTATCAACCCTCTCAGCAAAAAATAATTTACTTAGTGAGAAGCAATATGGATTTCATCCTGCAAGATCAACTGCTGATGTGCTAACTTTTATATCGCATAAGGTCCGTGAATTTTCTGATGGAGGGCTTTGGTTCTAGAACAATAGCCCTTGACATATCAAAGGCCTCTGATAGGGTTTGTGCAAGAACGAATATATTTTTTTATTTCAATTTACACTATACATTAGTATGCTTTTCCATTGATGCTTTCGGTTTTGATTAAAACATTGACTAAAGAATTGGTTACATTCAGTAGCTGTTGCTCTGTGGGCTGAGTTTCCAGAGTTTACATGAAACCAAAGGTATCGATGGAAGATCATACTAATCTATAGTGTCAATTGAAAAAAAAAACGATTCCTAAACTTCCTTCACTTTATAGTTTATTGCTTTTACAATTCTGCCTGTTTTTCCGAAAACTTTGAAACATTTTATCTTCAAATAATCCGTTGTTTTAATCCTTTTCAATTTGTATTCTGGCAGGAGAGATTTTTCCACCGCGTCCACAACTGCTTCGAAGATTCCAGAACCCTACATTGGTAAAAATGTGGGAACGACGCAAAAAGATGCGCAAGAACATAGAGCAGTTGGTTCACAAAACTACAAAAAAGTCTCCCACGAAAAGCATAAAAAGTGTAAGGAGTTTATAAATGATAACATTTGATTCTTGTAATAATGTTGCTAACATCCTTTTCAAAGGTTTTCCTCGGCTAATTGTAATAATGTTGCTAACATCCTTTTCAAAGGTTTTCCTCGGCTAATTGTAATAATATTGCTAACATCCTTTTCAAAAGTTTTCCTCGGCTAATTGTAATAATGTTGCTAAAATCCTTTTCAAAGGTTTTCCTCGGCTAATTGTAATAATGTTGCTAACATCCTTTTCAAAGATTTTCCTCGGCTAATTGTAATAATGTTGCTAACATCCTTTTCAAAGGTTTTCCTCGGCTAATTGTAATAATGTTACTAACATCCTTTTCAAAGGTTTTCCTCGGCTAATTGTAATAATGTTGCTAACATCCTTTTCAAAGGTGTTCCTCGGTTAATTGTAATAATGTTGCTAACATCCTTTTCAAAGGTTTTCCTCGGCTAATTGTAATAATGTTGCTAACATCCTTTTCAAAGGTTTTCCTTGGCTAATTGTAATAATATTGCTAACATCCTTTTCAAAAGTTTTCCTCGGCTAATTGTAATAATGTTGCTAAAATCCTTTTCAAAGGTTTTTCATCGGCTAATTGTAATAATGTTGCTAACATCCTTTTCAAAGGTTTTCCTCGGCTAATTGTAATAATGCTGCGGTAATCGCCAGTGTATTTACATGCGGTAATCTCCTGTGTATTTGCATGCGATAATCCCCAGTATTTGTACATGCGATAATCCCCAGTATTTGTACATGCGGTAATCCCCAGTATTTGTCCATGCGGTAATCCCCAGTATTTGTATATGCGGTAATCCCCAGTATTTGTACATGCGGTAATCCCCAGTATTTGTACATGCAGTAATCCCCAGTATTTGTACATGCAGTAATCCCCAGTATTTGTACATGCGGTAATCTCCAGTATTAGTACATGCGGTAATCCCCAGTATTTGTACATGCGGTAATCCCCAGTATTTGTACATGCGGTAATCTCCAGTATATTTACATGCGATAATTCTCAATATTTTTACATGCGGTAATCATCAGTATTTTTTATGCTGTAATTTACAGTATTTTTAAATGCGGTAATCCTCAGTTTCTACCATGCCTGGGCGTCCTACTGTAGCGATTTCTGTTTTCTTTTAACACTGACATGTCTCTAATCCTAACCCCTACTCCTAACACGTCTCTACTCCTAACCCCTACTCCTAACACGTCTCTACAGAAAAAGAAGATAAAGACAAAGTTTAAATAAAATCTGACAAATGGAGATGGATGGGAAAATGGCGATAAACAAAATCAATAGAATTAAATTAACTCAGATTTGTAATATTTTGTTATTATTATCGAACTAGTTCTACTTCCCTGGCGTGTCTCGGTGAAATCATTTTAGTTTAGAATAGTAAGTTGTTTGCACATTTTTAAAACTCATACAGTTATATGGTTGTAATGGATACAACTCTTTTTATATTCTCAATTTAGACATGATTTGTTACCCTTGCTGATTTGTACTTTTTTGGTCATAATTGAAAAATGTTTCCATATTATCAGTTGTCCGAGCGGGAGTACATAAACTGTTTACTGAAGTACATTATTATAGTGCCAATAGCATAATATAACAATAACAAATGAAATTGAATCGTCAGAAGCAAAGTTTGTCAGCTTAAATGCTATTTAGGTCCAAATATTAAAATCTCACAAGATAAGTTTATATGTTTTATATATATATATATATATATATATATAAAGGAAGAGAGATAAAGATGTGCGGATGACAAATCTATTTCATCTTCCATTGTTCAATGCAAGGTGTGTACTCAATAAAAACATGTTTATTTTTCTTTCCTTAAGCCAGGTTTTTCAAAGATTAAAATCATCAGAGGAATTACATAGATGGATAAGTTGGCAGGGGAATAGACAAAATTCAAAAAAATATCTTTATAATTGCTCTATCTCGTATATTGAGCTTAAATCATTTCACTATAGGTTCAATTCTCTAAAAGTATACTTTCAGTCTCGTATTATATATATCCTCCTGCTCGTCCGTCAAAGTCGACGATGACCAAGGTATCAATCAGTTTGGCGTCGGGGGTCGGTGGGTCCTGAAATGGCTGATGAGGCCAATCCGTGCTCGGCAGACTCTTCCACACTCCGGACACGTGAAGGCGGCATCGACAGGCTGTGGACCGGCAGCTCTCTCCTTTCGCCTCCTGCGCTTCTGCCGGTCGTGGGTCATGCGTTGATCCTCTGCCCTATCGGCTCCCAGGCTGACGGCACAGCGCCAAGCAGAGCGTTCTGCAGCGCGACTCTCCCAAGACTGGGGGTTGATGTCAAAGTCCTTGAGGGAGGTTCGCAGGCAGTCTTTATATCGTTTCTTTTGGCCTCCTGCAGTCCGCTCTCCCTGGCTGAGTTCCCCATAAAGGAGTTGTTTGGGGATTCGGCCGTCAGGCATGCGGTAGACATGGCCTGCCCACCGAAGCTGGGTTTTGTGGACTATGGTGGTGATGGTATGGAGCCCCGCGCGCTCCAAGACTTCTGTGTCAGGTATTCTGTCTTGCCAGCGGATGTTGAGAATATTACGGAGGCATCTGAGGTGGAAGCTATTCAGCTGTTTTTCATGTCTTTTATAAAGCGTCCAAGTTTCACAGCCGTAGAGTAGGGCTGTTAGGACGATTGCTCGGTATACTTTGATTTTGGTTGCGAGTGCAATACCTCTCCTCCTCCACACATTGTCTCTAAGTCTTCCAAATGCACTGCTCGCTGTGGAGGTCCTATGGTTAACTTCAATGTCAATGTTGGCGGTACGGGAGAGGGTGCTGCCAAGGTAGGTGAATTGCTCCACAGCATGAATCTTCTGCCCTTTGACAGTGATGCCGGGTTCGTGGTATGCATCTCCTGGGGCGGGTTGGTACATAACTTCTGTCTTCTTTGTACTAATAGTAAGACCAAAATTGTCACAACTGGTGGAGAATCCGTCCATTAGATGTTGCATCTCTGTCTCATTTGGGGCGTTAAGGACGCAGTCATCAGCAAAGAGAAGGTCTCTGATGATGGTTTCCCTCACTCTCGTGACTGCCTGCATTCGCCTGATGTTAAACAATTTTCCGTCACATCTGTACTTGATGTTAATGCCAGAGTGACTGTCTTTGAAAGCGTCCTGGAGCATGGCAGAGAAAACCATGCTAAAAAGCGTTGGGGCCAAGACACATCCCTGCTTGACTCCGTTGGTCACAGGGAAGGGCTCTGAGGGGTCGCCGTCATCCAGGACGTGAGCGGTCATGCCCTCGTGGAACTGCCTGACGATGGCTATGAACCTGTCTGGACAACCAAATTTTCCCATGATCCGCCAGAGGCCATTTCGGCTGACAGTGTCGAAGGCCTTGGTCAAATCGACGAATGTGGTGTAGAGGCCCCGGTGCTGCTCGACACACTTCTCCTGCAGTTGGCGTGCAGCAAAGATCATATCAGTCGTCCCACGGCCCGCTCGAAAGCCACACTGGCTCTCGGGAAGACGACCATCTTCAAGGTGTACCAGCAGGCGATTAAGAAGGACGTGGGCCAGGATCTTCCCGGCGATGGATAGAAGGGATATCCCGCGGTGGTTGTCACAAGACTGACGATTTCCTTTGCGTTTATAAATGTGAACAATAGTGGCATCACGAAAATCTTGGGGTAGTTCTTCACTCTCCCACATGGATTGGAAGAGTTCTGTCAGTCTTTCCAGCAGTGTAGGTCCACCAGATTTGTATATTTCTGCTGGAATTAAATCGGGGCCTGGGGCCTTCCCAGAGGAGAGTTGCTTGATGGCTTTGCTTACTTCCTCTGACGAGAATGGGATGTCGAGCTCCTCGTTGATAGGCTCCTGGCGTAGTCGGTCGATGGCTTCATCGTTGATGGAAGATGGCCGGTTTAGCACGTTGTTAAAGTGCTCTGCCCATCTATCAAGGATCTGCTTTTTGTCGTTTAAGAGAGTTGTTCCATCGGAGCTAAGCAGGGGAGAGGAGCTTGAGGACTGGGGACCGTAGACAGCCCTCAGCGCATCGTAAAACTTCCTCATATCATGGTTATCGGCATGCTCCTGGATCTCATCTGCTTTGGCGCTGAGCCAGGCATCCTGCATGGAGCGGAGTCTGGCCTGCACCTTGCTGCGGGTGTTGATGAAGGCAGCTTTCTTTGCGAGGCACTTAGGGTCACTCTGATGTGCACGGAGAAGTTGGCGTTTCTCCTCCAGGAGGGGTTGAATCTCAGTCATTTTCATCAAACCAGTCCTGGTGCTTCTTTTTCTTAGGTCCAATGATTTCGAGAGCGATGGTGTAGGTGGAGTCTCTGAGGCGTGCCCACTAATCTTCAATAGTGTCCGAGATGGTAAGGGGGACAGATAGCTTGTCGTTGATTGTTTCCTGTAGCTCATGGATGGCATCTGGACTTTTCAGTTTCTCCACGTCGAGGCGCTTTGTGACTTTCTGGCCCTGAGGCCGCCTCTTAGGTTGGATGTAGAGGCACATTTTGGATGTGATCAGGCGGTGGTCTGTCCAACACTCGGCACCGCACACAGCCTTGGTCAGCCTTACATCTCTTCTGTCCCTTGCCCTGATAATGACGTAGTCGATCAAATGCCAGTGCCGGGAGCGTGGGTGCATCCACGACGTCTTGCTACGGGTGGGTAGGCGGAACATGGTGTTGGTGATGGAAAGGTCGTGTGCAGCGCAGAGGCTGAGCAGCCGCAGGCCGTTGCTATTGCACTTGCCCACTCCATGGTGGCCAAGGACCCGGTCCCAAGTGGAATGGTCAGTGCCAATGCGGGCATTGAAATCGCCGAGGACGATGAGCTTCTCTCTCTGCGGAGCAGTGGAGATGAGGCTTTCCAGATCTTCATAGAACTGGTCCTTGGTATCTTTGAGGTTGGTCATAGTTGGTGCGTAGGCGCTGATCAGTGTGGCGGTTCTTCCCTTGCTAAGCGGGAGTTGCATCTTCATCAGCCGGTCATTAATGCCGTCCGGGATGCTGACCAGCTTCTTCACGTGTTCAGTCTTGATGGCGAAGCCCACGCCGGCCTCTCTGCGCTCCTCGCTACTGCGTCCACTCCAGAAAAAGGTGTAGCCGCCGCCTGACTCTGTTAGTTGGCCCTTGTCAGGGAGGCGAGTCTCGCTGAGGGCTGCGATGTCTACCTTATAACGGGCAAGCTCCCTTGCCACAAGCGCAGTTCTTCTCTCGGGTCGGTCAGCTCTGTTGTTGTCGAGCAAAGTACGAACGTTCCATGATGCTAAGGTAAGCACCAACCCTTTCTTTCTCATGTCTCGACCGCTGTGAGGGAAACCCCGCCAGCCGCGGTATGCTGGCCAGAGGTAATGGTGAAGCAGCTATGTTTAGGGCTCCTTTTATCGCCCCGTCCTCATGCCATGGAGGCGAGCAGAGTGATCCTGAAAAGGACTGCTCGGTCGACCAGCCAGTTGCCTGCACCCCCTCGCTGCTTCGGTCGAGTGGAGTACGACCAGTTTCTGGACCGCCTGTGTGCAGGTTTGCAGCTACAGCTCCCAGTGATTTCCACACCTGCTGCTTTGCCGCTTGCCCATCGCCACAGGGCTTGGTGTTGACGCAATGTTTGACACCCTGACTTGCGCTGGATTTGGATTATAGTGAGGGGGACTTGCGCTGCATCGGCCTCACTCTCTCGTCCTGGCCCGCCCGATTCCAACGGCGAGACATAGTCGAGACGGCTGGGGGACGAGCAAGGGTGCAGGAGCTGCCGGAGGGAGGCAAATATGCCGTCCAACCGCCTACGGGGCTCCACTCCGTCATTTCTGTCGGGGTTGCTCCCCTAGCCTTATCCATTTCCAATAGCTCTCACAAGGCAGTGAGGCCATTTGACCCATGGCTGGATTAGGGATTGGTAATGTGTCAGGGCATGTCCACACGTCGGTGGGCCGTAGCACATTCCCTCTGGGACTCCCTACTGTTCCGAGATCCTCTGCTGATTCCGCCTGGATGCGCATGACAACCAGTTACCGTGTGTGGCCGCGAGGAGGCACAGCAGAGGTCTTGATGAAGGAGAGGCTGAGTACTGGCAGGAGAAGACTTACACGCTCGGCTTCTCGTTTCGTGCAAGGCTGGCCAGTGGTGGTTGCTGAGGGCGAGATGGCGAGTGGGCCAAGACGCTACCTTATAGCTAACACACTTTCGCGTCACATCACCCTGTGTGCATTGCACACTCACACATAATGTATATATATATATATATATATATACACACACATACTCTGAGGAAAGTCAAAGGGAACGGACGAAAATTCTGTTCTTTTAGAAAAATGATTTTTTAAAAAAATATTTTGTATTCCTATGCGTCAACAAATAAGAAATAAATAGAAAAAGATTTAAACATTTATACATTTTTCATATTAATTTTTTATACAGACATATATATATATATAGAGAGAGAGAGAGGGAGAGAATGCTAGTTTGCTTGAAGCATTGCTGGGTATAGTAGTAGTATGTTTTTAAAAGGCTGTGGGCAATGCAAATTCCGGGTAAGATGTAAGTTGGAAGGAAGAAAAATAATAAATCGAATACGAAATATGAGTTACTATTTATTTTTTCTTAAAATCTTACATAACAGCAAGAGTGTTGTTAGCTGTTTGTGTGATGTCCGGATGATTATTAAAAATCATTTATTTAATATTTCGGGAAAAGAAACTTCCCTTTGTCAAAAATAATTAATACCAGAAGGAATATCTCCGATTGTGCAGAGACTCTGACAAAACAAAATGGCTGCCAAAAGACAGAACAGCAGCAAAACTAGTCCCGCAGAGAATGGAAATTGAAGATTTTTAGGGTTATGTTATGTATATAATTTGGTGTTCAAAAATATGTGTGTAATATTGGATAAGTGTATGGTGATCGATAAACTGTTAGTTTTAATATCATATATATATATATATATATATATATATATATTTTGATTATTTACTTTTAATTTTCAGTGTTTCATCTTCGTATTTTTTTTCGTATATTAAGAATTTTAATATAAAGTAAAGTAATTAATCTGTCATTTTAAATATTCTAGATTTTTTCAAATTAAATTTATTGATTATCATATATTCAAGAAGTGATATTAATTGTGAGTTTCGTCAAATTAGTTTATCGAATTAATGTGATATGTATTTACTATAGGATATAGGGAGAAGTAACTCTGTTTGTTATGCGAATTAATTTATGGATTCGTTCGGTGGAAATCTGTGTAATAAATTATTAGTTATATATATATATATATATATAATACATATATATACATATACATATTGTTTGTTTATTTATATATGCTTTATTTTCATCTTGTTTACATATTTCTTTATATAGGGTTTTTTTTTCTTTAATATTTTTTTTTTTTTAATATTTAATTTATTTATTTATCATTATTTTATTATTATTATTTTATTATTTATTTATTTATTTTATTTAATATTTGTATGTTATTTGTATACATTTTATGTGTTTTGATTAATTAATTAACAATGCTAGGTTATGAGGTGACTTATTTTGGTGGGTTAGTGGGGTAGGTTGAATATGGTTTTTGGTTTGTGGCTGAATGTGTGTTGGGATGGATGTTCATATGGGGAGGGGCCTATTTGATTGTTTGGGTGTATGATGATTTAATATAGGAGGTAAGTAATGAGTGAAGTGGTGGATACGGAGTATAATGAGTGTTAGATATGAGGGTTGATCAGTGGGTGAGAGGTAGATATTATAGAATGAACAGTGAGTGGAGCTCGTGACGCTGATTGAGTGAGGGGTTTAATCTGAAGATGAGGATTGATTCTGTGATTTTAAGGTTCCCAATGTTTCTGACAGACGCTAAGATGGAGACATGAATATCACACTGAGTATTCGAGCAAATCTCTGTGTGCTTGTGGAAAGACGATATACGGGTATTCAAGTGCTCCTTGATGCGCAGGTGTAGCGGTCTTGTTGTGTTACCGATGTAAAACTTGTTGCATTTATTGCACTGTAGCTTATAAACACAGTTGGTGCAATGGCACAGACCGGTGTTGGGGATAGTAAGTCATATTTCGTATTCAATTTATTATTTTTGTTCCTTCCAACTTACATCTTACCCGGAATTTGCATTGCCCACAGCCTTTTAAAAACATACTACTACATATATACATATATTACATATAAGATAAGAAGAAATATTATTTTTTATAAAACTAGCAAATATATGCTCCCTTTGGTTGCATATTTTTGCAAGGCTACCACATCACCCCTTTCTCTCTTGATGTCTGCGAGAGAGTGTTCTTATTTACTTGTTTGTAGTTGTGAAAAAATTACATACAATACATAGTTAAAGCTAAAAAAATGTTTTTGACTATTAAAATAATTTCCAAGGCTATTGATAATATTTACCCATTCGTTTATTTTTTATTATCACTTATGTTTGAATTCATGCTTTGAAACATGACGTAAATCATAAATCTATGACGTTACGCCAAAGCTATAATTATTTTGTTATGGGAATGTTTTACTATCTATTTATAAGAAAGTGCAAATAGCTCAGTTGATGGCTGAAGATCTCAAATTTTCGGTTTCGATTTCCGGCCATGGCATCCGCCTTATGTGTTGAGAATTTTTTATTTACTATTGATGCAATATTTTTCATTTCTAAAAGTAGTTAAGATCTCTGATATTTTGAAATTAGACAAATTCTAATTTTTTTAAACTGTCACGGACGGACAGACAGACAAAGTAACTATTTATATAAGATTGTACAAAAAATGACATAAAGTGATGCAAGATAAAGAGAGGGATGAAAAAAGGACAGGAGGAGGGGGGGATTTCATGTTATTTTCAAATTTACAAGGTGACACAAGGAGAAGAAAAAAGTAGATTGAAAAAGGAGCAAGATTTTTTACATAGTCACACGTAGGGTTGAGGGAAACCTAAGAAAACTCTTTCATTTGAACATTTTTAAATGAAACATTTAAATTACTGTGAATATTTCTTCCTCCCTTTTCTTCTTTAGCAGATCACACTTTCTCAGCAATTGGATAACATAAAGCCGAACATGACTGTGATGGAAATGATAGAAATAGCTCAGATAGTAAGTGACGAAATTAAACCATCTAAACTCAGCAACAAGCGCCTCTGTTCTATTGTCGACCAAAAAATCAAGAACTTGCTGTATCTGGATTGGCTCAAAGAAGAAATGAAGAACCAACCAAAACTGTCAATCAGTAAGTTACATTCAATTTATTTAATTCTCTCAGCAAAACGAAACAGCACATTCCAGGCACACGACAGAGCTATTTTTGTTACAATACAATATGTATCAAGTGTGACGCAGTGTGATGATGTATGGAAGTGAAACCTGGGTTGAGGATGTGCGTTGCCTGGATAGAAATGATATGATGTATGTATAATGAAAGTCTTAAAGACAGGCTTAAATCTGATGACCTCGGAGGAAGATTAAATCTGGACAGTATAGGGAGATGTGTGCAAAACAGGAGACTTCGACGATATGGTCATGTTGAAAGAATTGATGACAGTCATGAAAATTGAATTTCTTTTTTCTCTTTCTTTTTCTCTCTCTCTCTCTCAGCACTCGACGTGTTCCCAACGTCGACTTTTCTCTTCTCCTCCCAACGTCGACTTTTCTCTTCTCCTCCCAACGTCGACTTTTCTCTTCTCCTCCCAACGTCGACTTTTCTCTTCTCCTCCCAACGTCGACTTTTCTCTTCTCCTCCCAACGTCGACTTTTCTTTTCTCCTCCCAACGTCGACTTTTCTCTTCTCCTCCCAACGTCGACTTTTCTCTTCTCCTCCCAACGTCGACTTTTCTCTTCTCCTCCCAACGTCGACTTTTCTCTTCTCCTCCCAACGTCGACTTTTCTCTTCTCCTCCCAACGTCGACTTTTCTCTTCTCCTCCCAACATCAACTTTTCTCTTTTTGGCTCCCAACGTCAACTTTTCTCTTCTCCTCCCAACGTCAACTTTTCTCTTTTCGGCTCCCAACGTCAACTTTTCTCTTCTTCTCCCAACGTCAACTTTTCTTTTCTCCTCCTTGGAGCAAAGTCTCTACTCTTTTTATGACAACGAGAATTCACCCATGCAAAAAAATGCTCATTTTCATACGCGAACTCTTGTCGTGTCAGAAAAGTTACAAGTTTCTATTTTGCAACCACTGATCATCACTTTGGTCTTGGTAACATTCACTGTCAATAATAAGTCAAATAAAATTATTATTATCTACTATATAATCTAATACATAAAATTATCTACCAGATTTTCAAAGTTCAAATTGAGTCACACTTAACTCCCTTTCCACAAACTAAGCAGGGGGAATTTACCTCTTTTTGAGAGCTTTCCAACACTACAACCACTGATCATCATTTTGGTTTCGGTGCCATTCACTCTCAGACGATTACTTTCCATAGCATTCCTTCAAATCTTTAACTAAACAAATAGGTTTTCCATTTTTTCACAGACAAGTACTAAATCATAAGCATACAGCATCTCTTCCGGATAACCCGTACAAAACTCTCTGGATAACCCTTCTAAGACACAAATGAAAAGCAATGGGTGTCACGACATGTCCTAGCTTGATTGTACCTGATCTTTCTTCAATCAGACACCCATCCTCCTGCAACTTTCCTAGAAGGCGGTGGCTAGGAAACGAAAAGTTTAATCACTGTTTTATGTTACCAAATATTAGTTTTGGGATGGTAATTCTGAAACTAGTAGCAACTTGAGTCTTGTCATTTCTGAAATGAGAGAAATAATTTCTACAGCAAAATCCAATATGATTGATTAATGATTTACTTTTTTGTTGTTTAGATAAATCTGAAGCAACTTGCGAAGCAGAAAAATCCATGGACAAACTCGAAGGCATGACATTGATGATGAAGGTGAGTTTTCTCTTTTAGAATGAACTTTTCAATTTTTTAGAAATTTTAATTAAGTTGTTCGGAAAATAATGATCAATTTTAGAAACAAACACTTACCCATTGGACCAATGTTGAGTTTTCTCTTTTATTTTAATCAAGTTGTTCGGAAAATAATGATCAATTTTAGAAACAAACATTTACCCATTCGACCAATGTTGAGTTTTCTCTTTTAAAATAAACTTTTTCACTAAGTCCTCTTAAAAAATGATAGTGCTACACAAAAAAAAGCATCATGTTTGTGCAATATGTGTTAATTTCCAAGAAATATGAAGTAAAACTGAAGTTTTCTCTTTTCTGTTTGTTTTGTCATTTTTTGATATTCAAAATTAATGCCGGCAATATTTTATGTATTATCTGCCAATGCCAGGTTTCTTAACTTTTCTTGAATTTTGTAGCCAAGATTATTAAATATTTTTCATCCATTTAAAAAAAATTTTTTTTTTTTATAAAAAAAAATCTTCAGGTTTATGATGAGCAAAATGATTGCTTAGGAAATAAATCCTCTTAAAAAATGATAGTTCTACACAAAAAAAAACATGTTTGTGCAATATGTTAATATTAATTGACAATTAATTGAGGTAAAACTTTGTTAGGGCAATCTAACAAAACAGAATCGAGTTCTTTCCCTTGATCAAAAGAAAGAGTTATCGCCCTTGGATAAAAAGATGTTGTCTGCTCTTACAATTAAAAAATAAACAGAACGGCTCTCACGATCAAACAAGCAGCTCGCGTCCAGCGGTTTTCTACATTTCATCTAATCAGTGTTTTTGTTAAATAAATTTGTTGACGAAGTGAAGGACGAAGTGGAACCCACTTCGTCCTTCATTTTTGAGTTGAAATTAAACCGATAACACTAGACATAACAAACTTAACAAAAAAAAACAAAAAACAAAAAACAAATACGCAATTTATATCTTAAAGAACAAATGTGCAAGTAAAGTTTCATTTCAAAATAACAAACTAATCCACTCTCTCTCTCTCTCTTTCTCTTTCCCTTTCTCTCTCTCTCAAACTGTAAATAAAGCCTCTGTGTACCCATAGATTAATTCCTATTTTAGTCACAAAAATATTAAGAACAAGAAAATTTTTTTGTGTCTATTAAAAGTGGAAGAAATTCTTTCCTTTATTTTGTATTATCAATTATTAAGATTAAGCCTCCTCTTCTTTGCTTATAAAAATTAAATTTGCATACGTGATTATTTCTATATTATTATCAGTTATTAAGATTCAGATTAAGCCTCTATTTCTTTGTTCATAAAAATAAATTTGCATATGTGGTTTTTGAAGAGAGCCAGGCACATGTACGTCACTTTTATTACATAGATTAATGGCTTCAAAATTGTATACCGACAGGAATTACTTGAAACTTATTAAAGAGTACACAGAAATTATTAAGCAAATCAAATTTTGTATAAGACACTACAAAAACATCAAATAAAATGAACTGAAAATTGTTCAGTATTTTCCAAACGATTTAATACTTTGAAATTTATTATTTTTACCTTCTGTTTTATTTTAATAGTTAGTTTAAGATCAATTTGTTTAAAGTATTATGGAGCACAGGAAGGAGCTGGTACTAGTGTGATAACAAGAGTTTGGAGTGGATGGAGTATGGAGTCAGTTCAGGGAAATTTTGCCATTATTAACCAGTAGAGTGTTACTGCTGTCGATCAAGGGAAGAGTCTATGCAGTGTGATGATATTTATTTTAGACAAACTAGTTTCGACGTATGCAGAGTGAGGGTTGAGGACATGTGTTGCATAGAAAGAAATGATATGAGAATGATACAATGGATGTGTAATGTGAGTCTTAGACAGGCTTCGTTCTGATGACCCGAGAAGAAAATTAAATCTGAACAGTATAGGGAGATGTATGCAGAAGGTGTTGGTTTAGTCACATTAAAAGAATGGATGCGGGTGCCAAGGAAAACATTGAAGGAAATGATAAGGATGGATTTGAAAGAAAGAGGGATTGATAAAGACCTGGTCAGAGACAGGTGAGTTTGGAAGTCAATTTCTAAAAGCCGTCCAACATCTGCTAGCATATAAAACAGTGAATGGCCACTTGTGCGTAGTGAGGAGCCATACCCTTCTCAAGGTGACCCTGTTAATATGCATAGGCATAGACAGAACATGGCTGATCTAGAGGAATAAACCTTGACCACAAATCCTGCTATTCCATGAGTAGCAGTAGTTGGAGTTGCACGAATTGACAAACTGAGTAGCAGTAGTTCGCGTTGCGCTCATTGACAAACTAGTGATTTGTTTGTGAGAACAGCATGGTTTCACAGATGATCATATATATTTGACAATGGGAAGACATAACTTCTCCAGTTAGTGGAGTATCATGGACTATTGCCACAATGTTCCATCCTTGTGCTTGTTTTACAAATACTTCAATGGATTTTGCTCCGATGAACTAGCTGCTCTGGTGCCCCCTCGACGCAAATACACTAGACCAACCCGACAATCAGCTAGGTCCCATCCATTCACTGTGGAGGTTCCCAGATGCCGAGAGTCTTCTATTTCAATAGCTTCTTTCCTCGTTCTGCCGGCCTTTGGAACTCCCTCCCTTCTCCCTGTTTCCACGACTGTATTGACATGCAGAGGTTTAAAACTAATGTAAACAGACATCTCGTTGCACAGCTTCCAACTTAGGATGACACCTCAACCCTACACCCTAATTCTCAGTAGCCCCTTACGTCTTCAGTGGCGACCTGCCTTGTTTTGGGTGAAATATCTTTTAAAAAAGAAAATATGCAGGTTTAGCGTGTCACATACAATCAGCCTTAAGAAAAGAATAAAAATTAAAATTAAAACATTGACAAAATCTCCCCCACCCAATTTATTTTTCTATACATTTGATTGAAAATGGTTCCTTTGACCCCCCCCCCCTCCCTCACCACCACCCCCAACCACACAGTTTGTTCGTTTTTTTATCTTTTTATCTATGTATTATTTCTTTTAATTTATTCGTCTTATATTATCGCTTGCAAGTCTTCCATTAACACTGGGCGTTTTCGTCTTGGCAACTCTCGGCCGCTTCCGCGACCTACTAGATCGTTGCCGATGTGAAGTCACGGAAATCAGGCGCGTCATCTCTCACAGCACCAAAATAATAAAAATGACGTTCTCTTTTCCTTGTTTTTCAGGTGCTGGGCATGGATCATCCGAATATTCTAAAAAAAATAATCTCAGGAACAACCAATAATACAATAAACTTGACGAATTACATGAACGCCAAAGAACTGGAAAAATTTAAAGAAGAGTTCTTGCTCATATCTGAGGATCCACAACCGAATGGCAACTATTCTGGAAACCCAACACCCAAAGTCAAATATTCTGACAATATCCCTCCAAATGTACACACATTGAGTGCGTTCCATTTACTTCTGATTGAAAGTAAAAAACTACAAAGATCGGCCGATAATTACCATATTACTCAGAAGAAAAGTGACGAAAATTCAGGTAGAGTAACGCCAAGTCTGATCAAGTTTGGGTGATCAAAACTATTTTTTCTAGGTCTTTTGCCTCTGACCAAAGATCCGTTTGAATGATATTTTCATAACTTTTATAACATCAGAAAAAAGTTTGGGAATATATTCTGATATAGATATGTTTATTTTTTAAAATGTTATATATATTTTTGTTCACCCCAAACAAGGCATGTTGCCACTGAAGCATAAGGGGCTACTGTGATAGGAGCCAGATTGGGGGGAGGGGGATCAACCGGGATGGAGAACTGGACAGCAAGATGTTGTTTTACATTACATTTAAATTTCTTCAGTTGGGGAAACAGAGAGGAAATTCCAAAGGCAAGCGGGTGCTTGTGCAGATGAGCGGCCGTACGAAAAAATTTATTTTTTTATAAAAACAGTATTATGTACTTATTCAGTGTTATTTTATTACTCACTGTAGAAAAAAGTAGAAAAAATGATCCATCTTTTTTCTGTAAAATATTTCAAGGGCAGATAATTCGCAAGGGAGATAGTAAACTATTTTTAACCCAGTGAGAATATGAACATTTCGTTTTATTGCAATAAATTAATTTAATTTCGTTTATTTACTTTCATTTTGTTTTATTGGAATAAATTTAATTTTTATACATGTAGTTGTTTTTTTGTTCTTTTAAAATTGTGTGATTTTCTCCCTTGCGAATTATCTGCCCTTGAATTATTTTTAAGAAAAAAGATGGACGCTTACTGAACGAATCGCTGTTATGATACGAAAAATGGAAAAATACTTGTAATTAAAGTTCTAGTGGATAATTTTTTCTACTTTTTTCTACAGTGAGTAAGAAAATAACACTGAATACTGTTTTTATGAAAAAATAATTTTTTCGTAAGGCCGCTCATCTGATCAAGCACCGGCAGGCGGTCTGAAGAAAGAAGAATATTTTCCAGCATCTAGGGACTTCTACAGAGAAGGGGTGTGATTTTGTTTGTAGTCAAGTGGGTCGGGGATACAAGTGCAAAAAGTTAATCGGAAGTTTCAGTGTTGTGAGTTTAGAAAAGAGGTTCTCCAGCATTCCGATGGGGCGATGGGGGCTGTAGTAACGTCGATGTAAGCTCCCTCGTCGATTCGGGGCTAAACATGCCAGCGAATGAAAAGTCAGGGTTTATATGGGGGCACGGTGGCTCCCAGAGGACAATTTCTATAAAAGCCACTGATTGGTTCAAAATATTCTGATTTCTTTTCATTCATTCTCGCGTAAAATTGCCTGCGCAAATCGGTCAGCGCAGAAACGAGTTTAAGCACTTTCATTTTGGCCACCCAAGTGTAAACATCGCTGTTACAAGCTTAAAAAAAAACCGGGTTAATTTCCTACTTTAGCGGTTTTTATGCGACGTCTCGCAAAATAACTTAATTTTAATCAAAGGAATTTGGAAGTATTTAAACTGAAAATACATTAAAAAACAAATCGCCGTTTTTAACTGTATATGAATTTAAAGAAATTAACAAATACATTGAGGTCCTGGGTATGACCTTAAAAGACATCCAGTGGTGAGGCCTCGACTTTGGAGTTGTGGGGAATGTGGAGTTGCTCCCTAGTTGCCATTGCTCCCAGGTCCACTCTGGCCCGGAGTGGTAGTACCTGTAAGGACCTAATCTATGGATCAAGTAGAACCTACTGGCACTAATAGATCAGGCTGTGTGAAGTTATTGACTCCTGACTCAAAATGCACCAAACATTGATGTTTTATTGTTTTTTTTCCTTTGCAAAACTCAATCATGTTCTGCAAAATCCCAAACAAAAACAACAATTTCCCTCCCTGCCCTGTTCTTCTCTCTCTCCTCCTTCTCACCCCCCTCCCCTTTCACTCAACCAAACACCATGAATAAATAATTAAACATATAAAGAACTTGAAGCATAAAAACCTTCACCAAAATGACCGGATTTGGCATTAAATAACTAAAAAGGTTTAATATGCCGTAAAACAACCAAACCAACCAAATATATTGAAGACATTGCCAAGGCTACAGCAAAGAAGGTTGGCTCCCTCTACCGTGCTAGTAAACTCCTCGCACCTGACATTATCCTGTACCTCTACAAAGCCACCATTCGCCCATGCATGGAGTATTGTTGCCACATCTAGGCTGGTGCATCATCCAATAATTTCTCCCTCCTAGACTAGGTCCAAAAAAGAGTCGCCAACTTAATAGGTTCAATCAAGCTCCAGCCCCTGTCTCATCGCCGCAATGTTGCTTCCTTGTGCTTGTTTTACAAATACTTCAATGGATTGTGCTCTGATGAACTGGCTGCTCTGGTGCCCCCTCGACGTAAATACACTAGACCAACCCGACAATCAGCTAAATCCCATCAATTCACTGTGGAGGTCCCCAGATACTGGAGAGTCTTCTACTTCAATAGCTTCTTTCCTCGTGCTGCCGGCCTCTGGAACTCCTTCCCTGTTCCCTCTGACTGTATCGACATACAGAGGTTTAGAAATAATGTAAACAGACATCTCGCTGCACAGCTCCCAGCTTAGGATGACACCCAAAACCTACACCCTAATTCTCAGTAGCCCCTTACGTCTACAGTGGTGGCCTGCCTAGTTTGGGGTGAAATATGTAAAAAAAAAAAATCGCATAACAAAATTAACTAGCAAATTTGGCTTAAGAAATAAAAACAGTATGAGCTACTGTGTCGATGACAAATGATAGTTAATTAATAAAATGTACTTTTTTCAAAACTAATATGCAATGCAAATATCGGAAAGTTTTATCAAATTTGTATAATTTGTATTATTCGGACTACTGTTCTCATCTTGAGTGTTATCACGTTTCGACCACTGTAACCTCCGGCCTTCTTCAAGTGTATCTTTTCGAACTCTGGAAATATTTCTGTCAAATCTGGATTCCCGAGTTCGACAGAAATATTGTCAAGTTCGAAAAGATACACCTGTAGAAGGCCGGAGGTCATAGCAGTCGAAACATTGTGATAATAACACTCAAAATAAGAACAGTAGTCCGAATAATCCAAAGTATAAAAATTATTAATCCTCATCTCAAAAATTCAGAAACAGTTTTATAAAATGTCTTGTTGGCTTGGCAAGCCGAAAGCAGACTTAAATCGTTTCCTACAATATTCACGAGAGATGCTTGTAAAGCCAAGTCAATAACAAAAATATATTTTTTTAAACTAAGTGACCATTTTTATTTATAATCCGCAAAAAATGGGTATTTGGCATTAGTTTAAATCCAATTATTTTTGCTTAAAAACGTAATTTCTAATGTTTTTTTTTGCCAATAAAAATAATATGTAAATACATTAATCGTAGTTACTTACTCTCTCATGTAAATACTAAGCAGCATATTTTTTCCACAAATTTTCGCTTCATATCAGCTGTAAAATAGTAGAAGCTAGGTAAAGATGGAAATTGACTTATCCAGGTACTGTACTAACACTGTTCAAGGAGCGGATATAAACTAGTTGACTTTTAAATCTTTATTTCTCAATTCAAAATCATTTTGTATTTTTTTTTTTATATATTAAGCTGATGAAGCTGGCCAAGAATTCCAGACTCTCTCCGAGAAGATGGAAACAATAAAAGAAACTTTCTGGTACAAAATGCTTGAAAATCATTTCCAGTCTTTATTCACGTGGCCGGTGATGCTGTCCTCTTTGAATGGGGTCTGTCGAAACCTGGAAGCCTCACAACCTTTCTCACAAAAACGCAAACATAAAACGTAAGTAAAACCTTGTTTAGATGTTGTTTCACGATAAATTGAAATTAGGTATTGAAATATCCAAATGTCGTTTTTAAAAAACTTTTTTTCTTTTTTTTAATAAGGTATTTCGTAATGCACGTGTCCCCTTCAGATGTGCAGTTCTTCATCATATTTCGTTAAAAAAAACGACGGAGAACAATATATTATACTTAAAAAGGAAAGCAGTAGAAATAGTATTTAAAAAAAAAAAAAAAAGGGAATGAAAATGAAACAATGTATTTTAAAAAATATCAAATTGTGTAATGACTTATTTCTATGTAGACGTCAGTGTTTTTTTTTTTGTCGTTATTCGTTGGTCGTTTTTATTTGATTTCTGTAAGAGAATATTCACACTTGCACAAAGATAGAAAAGATACTACACTTTGATCCCAGCCCGAAAGTCTGAGAATCAACAGAAGAATAACTTGCGAGAACAATTTTCAGTTTCTATTAATTTTAAAAATTTTTACTTTTAACATCGTTCAACTCAAACAAGGCAGTCCACCACTGTAGACGTAAGGGGCTACTGAGAATTAGGATGTAAGTTTTGGGGGGGGTCATCCTAAGTT
Organism: Sepiola atlantica; assembly: GCA_963556195.1. Lineage (NCBI taxonomy): Eukaryota > Metazoa > Mollusca > Cephalopoda > Sepiida > Sepiolidae > Sepiola > Sepiola atlantica. The sequence continues at coordinate 48,266,493 of OY744529.1, forward strand.
GGGAGCTGTGCAGCGAGATGTCTGTTTACATTAGTTTTAAATTTTTGCATGTCAGTACAGTCGGAGAAAACAGGGAGCATAGAGGGAGTTCCAGAGGCCGGCAGTACGAGGAAAGAAGCTATTGGAGTAGAAGGGAGATAACTCTAAATTTCTGACACGCCGCTATTCCGAATTTGTAGACGCTGAAACTTTGAGATGAGATAACTTTTTTATCGCTGCAAAAAAAATGCTACAGATAACTCTAAATTTCTTATACGCCGCTATTCCGAATTCGTAGACGCTGAAATTTTTTTATCGCAACAAAAAAATGTTATAGTCTTTAACACAAGAAAGAAAATAAAGTCTCCGTTTTTATTAAATTTCATAAAGATAACTTTTAAACGCTTTTATTTACATGTCATAAAAAACATCTCATAATTGTTATAAAGTTTGTGACATCTACTTTGTGTTACAGACCGTAACAATTTTTTTTATTAATTGTTATAAAGTTTGTGACATGGAAATAAAAGCGCTTAAAAATTATCTTTGTGACATTTCAAAAACGGAAACTTTATTAAAAATTACTCTTGCATTTTCTTTCTTGTGTTAAAGAATAACATTTTTTTGTAGCGATAAAAAAATTTCAGTGTCTACGAATTCGGAATAGCGGCGTATAAGAAATTTAGAGTTATCTCTCTCAGATCGGTTACGGTTTATCCAGGAGTGCCAAAATACAGCAAATGAAGACAGTTTTTAACTTTTTTTGATAAAAAGCAAACGGTGCTTCTGCTGTTTCACCATGACATTAAAATATTTAAAGACATGTATGAACTTTGTTATGTACTCGCGTGTGTTAGCTGAAAATAAGATTACACAGAAAAAAATTACACAAACTCATCTAATATTTATTAAATTATAAGAAAAAGAAACAACGATTTTACGTATCGTTAGCCATTTGTAACAAGTGAGATGACTTATTTTTTTATATTACCAATTTAGCAGAAAACCACAAAATTCAAAAAATATGAGTTATCTCCCTTGTTCTTTGGCGATTAAAGATAAAATAAAATGATTGAAATATACAAGATGGCGAAGCCCGTTAAAAATCGTTTTTTATTTTTAATTTAATAAATACTGAATTTGCGTAATTTTTTCTGTACAGTCTTCTATTAAGCTACCACGTAATTACATAACAAAGTGTATACATTTCTTTGGCTATTTTTTTTATACATGTCATGGTGAAACAATAATATTTTTCAGGTACCCTTTGTGTGGTAAAAAATACTTATGCTACAATAATATTTTTCAGGTACCCTTTGTGTGGTAAAAAGCGAAAAATATGCCGTTCTACTGTCGGTTCAAGTAACAAAAGAAAGGAAGCGAGTGTCATATCATGTGAAGAAAGCAACAACAGTTCAGGTATTTGTTGATTTATTATGTGTCAGTGTTTCGTCTGTAGGGTTTGAAGATTTTTTATTTTTTACATAATTCACCCCCAAACAAGGCAAGCCGCCGCTGTAGACGTAAGGGGCTACTGAGAATTAGGGTTTAAGTTTTGGGTGTTGTCCTAAGTTAGGAGCTGTGCAGCGAGATGTCTGTTTAAATTAGTTTTAAACCTCTGCATGTCAATACAGTCGGGGGAAACGGGGAGAAGGGAGGGAGTTTCAGAGGCCGGCAGCACAAGGAAAGAAGCTATTGAAGTAGAAGGCTCTCCGGCATCTGCGGACCTCCACAGTGAATGGATGGGATTTTGCTGAGTGTCGAGTTGGTTTAGTGTATTTATGTTGAGGGGGCACTAGAGCAGCCAGTTCATCGGAGCAAAATCCATTGAAGTATTTGTAAATCAAGCACAAGGATGCAACATAGCGGCGATGGGACAGGGGCTGGAGCTTGGTGGATAGTAAGGGACCTATTAAGTTGACGACTCTTTTTTGGACCTTGTCTAGGAGGGAGATACTAGTAGATGATGCACCAGCCCAGATGTGGCAACAATACTCCATGCATGGGCGGATGGTGGCTTTGTAGAGATACAGGATAATGTCAGGTGTAAGGAGTTTACTAGCACGGTAAAGGGAGCCCACCTTCTTTGCAACAGCCTTGGCAATGTCTTTAATGTATTTGTTCCAATTCGTGTTACCTGTGAATGTAATACAACTAAAGTTAAGTAACATGCAACGGCATTCATCTGGGGGTGGGTTGAGCCGGCTCTAAATGAGTTCACTACATCTCACATTAAGGTGGTCCACCCCTGCTGAGTTCTTGGCATACTTCAGCCATTCCCGATTACAGTGTCGAACACCAAAAATGCGGGGGCCAGCCACCAGCGCTTCATGTTTGTCTTCACTGTTCCTATCCATGTCTTTAGTTGGCTGCCTCTGCACTTCTTTCGGCCAGCGAGTGCGATTGGGGCTACCAACTTGCGGATGAATTCTTCTTATTTAGGGCATCAAAGAACAAACCAGCAAAGTCTCCTAAGAAGTTCTCTGTGATGCTGGTAGTGTTGCATCTTGCATGGATGGTGCGGTTTGGTATCTGGTCGAAAAGACTGGTGCATAGGATGCGTGAGTTACCATTTGGTAATATCTGGTGTCGGACATTTTATGTACTTAGGATATCGATTTGGATTTAGTTACATACAGTTTTATATATAACTAGAAAAATACCCGTCCCAGGACAGGTAAAATTAATTTCCAAAACAATTTTGCACCACTTTGATGCATCTTTACAAAGATTATATTCAAGATATAAAATACCAAACTTAATTTCTAGAATCCTGATTTCAATTTTGATCAAAATCCATTTTGATTCTAGAAAATATCTAAAATTTATGGCATAAGCTTAAGAGGTCTTAAGAAGAAATTGAAATTCAGAGAATCTTGCTTAATTGATGTCTAACGACTATGGATCAAATTGAATGCAAATCTGATATATTTGACTTTTCGAATGGAAGGTTAGGCCGATAAAAACCCTTTAATTAAATATTTATTAATTGATGTCTAATAACTAATGTTAAAATTTCACAAAAATCAGAGGTATCTGAATTTTCATGAAGGGCTTCATTTCCTTTTTGTCTGCTTTGCATAAAACTAAATCAAACTAAATATAGCCCACCCTTACCCCTAACAGCTGTGTTGCAAAATTAATAATGGTCCGTTAATTAATTTAGGACTGAATCACGGCCATCCTAATAAAGGAGGCCAGAGCGCTGGATAATAATGTAATGCTATAAAGTAACAAATGAGATCTGTCGAACTGTCGAACTATGGCCATTTTGACCCCCCCCCCCCCCCCTTCACTTAAAAATTCAGAGAAATCAACCCATTTTAATAAAATTTGCAGTGCTTATTAATTAACGATCACGGAATATAACTAACCCATTACTTTATTAGAAATCTTAGTGCAAATGTATTATTCCATGTAATTTGCGTAGCAAACATAAAATTAATACTTAATAATAAAATGGTGTTGTCATGAAGTTTTCAATTTTTAAAACATGAAAATTTTTCTTTGAAAAATCATTTGTCTGATTTAATATTCATACTTTAAATTCATTCTTTCCGGTCTACATCGAATGAAAAGACTAGAATCAGTTATACTGCATCGAAATATCTCTTGGTTTATAAACACAAGAAGAAGACACATCCCCATTCTGAGGCAGTTTTATTCTTTATATGAACATTTCATTATCATTAGTTTTAGCTGAATAATTTGATAAGAGTTGTTCTCATTTCCGAAAAAAAAAAATCTTTCTAGATTTTTTTAACTTAAAAGTAAATCAAACATGAAAGATTACGAATTCAGTAAACTAACACAAAATCAATAATTCAAAATAATTAATACAACATTTATTGAAATAAATTCAAATGTGTGCTTTTTTTTTTTTGCAAAACGAACAGCTTATTTACAATATAGTAAGAATTTGTAATAAATTAAAACAGGCATTGTTTTTTTTTTGGGGGGGGGGGGGTCCAGACAGACAGTTTATTTACAATATATTATTTGAATATCTCGCTTATTTCGTTGGATTTTCGCACACATTTTGGACGAAACTTATTAATCAGTTTAAAATTGTAATTTTTATCTCGAAATAAAATTCTAATTTATTTTTTTAATACTTGAAATTTGAACTTTAATGCAATGCCTTAATCGTTGGACGCCATCTTGTAATTTCCTGATTTCTTTCATGCTTTCATCTATAAAAAAGCAAATACGTTTGCAAAAAGGAACAGGTTAAAAATGATTTCCAAGTGAATGAATAATCCTTAGGAGGGTAGCCATGTTCTTGGCAAGGCAATAAAGTCACAATAGCAGGAACAAGTTAACAATGCACGTTAAGTATTCTGATGACTTCCGGTCCTCATTGATAGTGGTTCTTACTCCCACTAGCAATGACATCATCAGAAAAACTCGACTCAGTTAACAGGCCTTCTTTCTTTACGATAGCCGTAACTGAATCCTGTAAATATAAATATATACGCATTTATATAAATAGACTAGTGGACGTATCAGACTTTTCCTGGAGGATCACAATAAAATATCAGTAAACAAATAAATAATTTATTCGATCGATTCAGTAATAAAAATGTACTATCATTGCAAAAAGTTGGAGAAGTGTTGCTTTTTCGTCCATTTTTGGTGACATTTTCCACATGAATCAATTGATAAAGCAGTCGGAATTACGCTAATTCTTGAACAACTCTAATCTACGACCGCAAACAAACAATTTGTCGTAGTTTAAGTTGTGCATATGTGTAACATAGTCGAGGTGTTCTTCAATCCCCAGTCCGTTCACTTGGTTGTAATCGCAGTGGTGAGGTGGAAGCCAAGTTCCCATCAGAGCAATTAGGTTTTAAGGACCCCAGGAAAAAGCAGATACGAACGGGATACATTTGGGTCTCCAACGGTTTCTTCCGATTGACCATCGCACATTGTATGGGGAGGCACATAAATAGGAACACTATCTTTTTTTTTTTCTTAAAATAAATCTTTCCTATATTAAAAATAGACCTTGTGATGAAAAACCACTTGTTTACAGTGTGTGAAAGTCAACCAGAAGAAACCGGTGTAGACCCAAATGCGTCCCGTTTGTATTTGCTTTTTTCTGGGGTTCTTAAAACCTAATTGATCCTTCCCATTTTCTCTTTTCTCTGTCGTTGTAAACTTCTTCTTCTCAATAAAAAATTTAATAAATATTATTAATAAAGAAACGTCACAAATGCATTTGGATTTAAAAAATCTCTTTAAGGTTTTATTCCTTCTTTAAAGCATACATGTATGAGTCAATCTTTTGGGTTATCAACTCTACAGCCTTATTTGTAAATAAGATTTGAGTTTTATTTAAAACTTTTTAATAATATATATTTTTTTTTCACATGTGTTTTTTTAATAAAATTTAAATCCTATTTACAAACAAGGCTGTAGAGTTGATAGCCCAAAAGCTTGACTCAGACTCCTGGAATTTTAAAGGGCCAGACTCAGACTCCTGGAATTTTAAAGGGCCAGACTCAGACTCCTGGAATTTTAAAGGGCCAGACTCAGACTCCTGGAATTTTAAAAGGCCAGACTCAGACTCCTGGAATTTTAAAAGGCCAGACTCAGACTCCTGGAATTTTAAAAGGCCAAACTCAGACTCCTGGAATTTTAAAAGGCCATACTCAGACTCCTGGAATTTTAAAAGGCCATACTCAGACTCCTGGAATTTTAAAAGGCCAGACTCAGACTCCTGGAATTTTAAAAGGCCAGACTCAGACTCCTGGAATTTTAAAAGGCCAGACTCAGACTCCTGGAATTTTAAAAGGCCATACTCAGACTCCTGGAATTTTAAAAGGCCATACTCAGACTCCTGGAATTTTAAAAGGCCAGACTCAGACTCCTGGAATTTTAAAAGGCCAGACTCAGACTCCTGGAATTTTAAAAGGCCATACTCAGACTCCTGGAATTTTAAAAGGCCATACTCAGACTCCTGGAATTTTAAAAGGCCAGACTCAGACTCCTGGAATTTTAAAAGGCCAGACTCAGACTCCTGGAATTTTAAAAGGCCAGACTCAGACTCCTGGAATTTTAAAAGGCCAGACTCAGACTCCAGCTTAAGAAATATTCTTCTTCTACTCGTAATAATTTATATATACTATATATCTCCATAATTTTTTAACTGTTGGGTCACGACTTATCACGGCCAAGAGCCACTCGAGGATCAGGGTTAATGAAACGAAACGATTGTCAGCCAAAATTGTTCAACGCAATGAACTAAGTTTGATTACTTATGGGACAGTTTACGACAAGTATTTGTTAATATTTGATTTGAAGACAACTATGTTGTAGTCTGCAAGGAAGCAGTCATGCAAGAATGTGTTCCACAGACAGACAGCCCTTCCAAAGAAGTTCATGGAAATACCGACAGATGCTAGGCACACGGAGAAAGAAGGGGGAAGTCATTTTCCGGTGTGGTAGCGAGACAAGAATTATAAGAGATTGGAGCGTAGTCATACACTTTCCATGGAAATAATGATAGAGTAGAGAGAGACTAGCAACGTCTCTTCCATGGAAATAACTTTAGAGCATACATGTATACACATACCGTCTCTCTCCTTTCTCATGGAGGGGCGGGAGCAGCTATCTAAACCCAACTGCCCTTTTTGTTGGTTCAATAGAAAAGGAAAGAACTTCCTTGGTTTTTCTACCACAAAAGACTAGCAGCTTTCTGTCTCTGTGATGTCACTGCCGGGAGATGTAGCTCTTACTCCAATTTTAATTGGAAAATTCCACTCTAATCAATTTAAATTTTCCCTATTTTTACATACCCACTTGCTACGTTTACTAGAAGATAACAGATTTTGGTACTTTGTTTCATTAGGACCTGAGCTAACTTTGACCCCGTCGTTAGGGTCAGGGTCAAAGTGGGGGTTAGCATTAGGGTTAGGGTCAAAGTTAGTGTGTGTCCTAATGTAACAAAGTACTCAGATTTTTCCTTAAATTATGATAGAGTAGAGAGAGACTAGCAACATCTCTTCCGTAATTTTACTCATTTAAAAGGCTGAATCTTCTGCAGGAATATGTTGATTCCAAATCTGTCATTTGTATTGTTCGGAAATCAACCAATCGACAACAGACACACCCACAAATATCGTTGCTTTCTATATAGATTCGGCAGAATTTGAATGAATTCATTTAACTGTTGCTCTATTGATATTTTCTTTCAGATGCAGTGACCCCTGCAAAGGGTTCACCTCCACGTGCGGAGCCAACCTTGAAAAAGAAACGCCCTGGCCGTCCACACGGCTCTTACACTAAGCACAAAGTGTTTGACTCGACTCCGCAGCGAATTTCGAGTCGTCAGCGGAAGAAGAAATCTCCGTTTGATGCTGATTTATTATACGCAACCGAAACGAAAAGTGAGCAAACGTCGAAGAAAGGAACTCCACATACAAACCACAAAAAGAGACCAAACGTAAAGAAGGCAAAAAAGGATGACCATGAGGCATCAACTGTGAACAAGGGTTTACTGGCGAATGTGTCGCCGACTCTTGTACAGCAGGTGATCACACAAGAAGTCCAAGTAAAACCAATCGGTACTTATGTTACTGTGCCCCTCCTCACAATGAAAAAGGAGTGATGCATCCTGGTTTATTGCTTTTTTTTTGTTATTGTTTACTTATTTATTAAAATAGAAATACAATTGATTTATTTTTCTTTTCTTCTTATTTTCTTTTCTTTCTTTTTTTTCTTTTTTGTTTTCTTTTCTTTTTTTCTTTCTTTTTTACTTTTCTTTTTCTTTTCTTTTCTTTTTTTCTTTTTTTCTTCTTTTTTCCCATCAAATGTTTGACTTCCGTATAATTTTTGATTGTCATCTAACTTTGATTCTAAACTCAAAAACTTTCATCCATTCTTTCAATGTGGCTATATCATCGAAGTATTCTGTTCTGCACACATTTTCATATACTGTCCTGATTTAACCTTCCCCTGAGGTCATCAGATCTAAGTCTGTCTTTAAGAATCACATTATACATCCATCATATAATTCTCATATCCTTGCTCTCCATGCAACTGGCCAGGTTTCATTTCCATACATCAATAACTTATTTATGAAAATAGAAAAACAATTGATTTCTTTTTTATTTTCTTGCTTTTTATACAATAAAATTTTTCCCATCAAATTTTTGATTTCCGTATATTTTTTGATTGTCATCTAACTTTGATTCTATACCAATTTCAATCATCTTTGAAAGAAATTTTGTTCGAACCAGATTCCTGGATTCTTCGTTCCATCTCATCTTGCCAATCTTGTTGCTGACTGCATTGTGCGTAAAGTTCTGTAGCAGTGAAGTTTGGTTGGTCTGGATTCCTTTCTCTCAATCTGGTAGCCGGATATATATACAGAAGAAGGAGACAACGACAATCCTTTTAACTTGTCATCGTCATCATATTTGATTTAACGTCCATTTTACATGCTGGCATTGGACGGCTTTTAGAAATTGACTTCTAAACTAACCTATCTCTGGCCAGGTCTTTATTTATCCCTCTTTCTTTCAAGTCCATTTTTATCACATCCTCCCATGTTATCCTTGGCCTTCCTGTAGCAGCCATCATGCAGGTCCACAGGGAAAACGAGTGAGGGTTGCGCTGTGTATTGTCCATCAGCGATTGAACCCAGAGTGTTCCGGTTGCAAAATGGAAACTTGTAACTTTTGTGACGCGCCGAGAGTTCGCGTGTGCAAATTGTTTTGCATGGGCGAATTCTCATTGTCATAAAAAGAGTAGAGACTTTGCTCTGAGGAGCGGAAGAGAAAAGTTGACGTTGGGACCCCGTTGAGTGCTGAGAGAGAGAGAAAAAGAAAGAGAAAAAAGAAATTCAATTTTCACGACTACACTTTCCCTGTGAACTGAAATTGCTACTTCAACTATTCTACATCTACTGACCACAGAACTTTCATCGATTCATTCAACATGACCATACCATCGAAGTCTCCTGTTTTGCACACATCTCTGTATACTGTCCAGATTTAATCTTCCTCTGAGGTCATCAGATTTAAGCCTGTCGAGTGCTGAGAGAGAGAAAAAGAATTTATTCATCCCTCTTTCTCTCAAGTTCATTCTTATCACTTCCTCCCATGTTTTCCTTGGCCTTCCCCCGCCAACTGACCATGCTACCTCAACTGTTCTACATCTACTAACTCAAGAACTCTCATCCATTCTTTCAATGTGGCCATACCATCGAAGTATTCTGTTCTCCATACATCTTCCTATACTGTCCAGATTTAACCTTTCCCTGAGGTCGTTATGTTGCATACCCTTTAATTTCTCGTACCTTTTCTTCTTCGTCGTGGAGGGGGGCCGTGTCGATGTCATCTAGTGGTTGAGTTCTTTCTCGCTTCTGTACTGCCATGAACATCGCCGTCCGTTGTGTCTACAACAAAAACCTTCACAACACGATTCACGAGGCAACAATCTTTTTAAATTTTGATAGTTTTATTCAAGCGTCAGTTTTCTGTCAGCCATGGAGATGTTTTACTAAACGGTGAGGGAGAGATCAAATTACTACTTTATCCATAGTTAATTCCTAACTTAAGTCCATAGCCATTCGAGGAGGGGAGAAGAAGGAATCTCTTAGGGAAATAAATTCCCATTTTTCATTTTGGACTACATAGGGAAATCGTCTGTTCAGCTTGCTTCCAAAAACCAGACTCTCTAAACTCTGTTTCCCACACAAGAGCCCGTGACGTCACAGAACCCCTATGCGCAGGTGCACCTTGACCCTTGACCTGAGGTCTCGTCAATGTGGTGGCCCTGTCAACGTTTGTGAGCTCCAACTGTGAGAACAGCCCTATTTTGCACTTGATTGTACGAGTCCACCCGCACAAAATCGCGCAAGCCAAACCAAACGATCCCTCACACATACGTCCACTTCAACATGCGTCCGGCCTCACAGGGCCATTATCCAACAGTCAGATCTAAGCCTGTCTTTAAGCCTCAAATTACACATCCGTCATATAATTCTCATATCCTTTCTCTCCGTGCAACTGGCCAGGTTTCATTTCCATACATCAATAACTTACAACTTTATTTAATCTCAACTCTAATGAATCTGTCCATTAACAAGTTGTTTCCTAATGGATCATCTCCGCTGCAGTATGAGTTTCAACTACCTCAGACATTACACTATCACATTCTTCTTCTTCACTCAAGTCGTCAACTGATTCTATTTGTTTTAAATATATATCTTTTATCACATGACTAAATTATACAATTCGCTTTTCTTAAATATGTGGTCAAACCACATCAATCATTTGTAAATCATCTCTTAACTTCAAAACTTAAATATATATCTTTTATCACATGACTAAATTATACAATTCGCTTTTTTTAAATATGTGGTCAAACCACATCAATCATTTGTAAATCATCTCTTAACTTCAAAACTTAAATATATATCTTTTATCACATGACTAAATTATACAATTCGCTTTTCTTAAATATGTGGTCAAACCACATCAATCATTTGTAAATCATCTCTTAACTTCAAAACTTAAATATATATCTTTTATCACATGACTAAATTATACAATTCACTTTTTTTAAATATGTGGTCAAACCACATCAATCATTTGTAAATCATCTCTTATCTCTGGACAACTACCTTTAACTTCAAGATGGGTAACTCTGTATTTTACATGAGACGAACATATTATGAAGAACATACACACATATTTGTAAAATCGTATTAATCTCTCGGCTCGCGAGCTAAAACGAAGGGCAAAGTAAAAGAGAAGCAACGCACAAGAGACTCCTAAGAACACATCAGCGTTCCGGGCGTTTATTTATATCAAAATTCTATACCAAAGGAAGATCACTCTAATCGACAAATTAAATAATGACGACCGATGACAAACTAAGACACTACAATATTTATAATTTATTTTCTGTAGCAGAGCGTTACCTCTGTGTCGCAGACGTGATGAGCTTGAACCTGAATCGAGCAATGGAAGTGGCCCCAACTTGCCTTATCCCCACCGTAAAAGGGTCTGTTTTTTTCTGACGTGTAGTTTGAAAATTAATGAAATGTCAAAATCATAGGTTACTAGTGAGAATCGAACTCACTACCTAGAAGAAACAACGACTGGTTATTGCACTGCAATAAGCAAATCCACCTTAATAAGAAAAAAGGTGAACCCACAGAGTATCTGTATTTTCATTGGTTGAAAGGAATTATCTGTATTTTCATTGGTTAAAAGGAATTATCTGTATTTTCATTGGTTAAAAGGAATTATCTGTATTTTTATTGGTTAAAAGGAATTATCTGTATTTTCATTGGTTAAAAGGAATTATCTGTATTTTCATTGGTTAAAAGGAATTATCTGTATTTTCATTGGTTAAAAAAAAATTAACTGAGATTATTTAATAGCTGAAATCTGCCGACTGGAGGCGAAGAAAAAAGCAGAAAGGAGAGAAGTCAGAAAACATCCCGTGATTGTGAGCCGCATTATTTTCTTGACTGTGGCAACAAATCCATTATTATTTTCATATTAATCCGGTGAAATTGAGCTTCAATGGTCCTGTTGACATCAGAGTGTAAGCAGTGCCTGATCGAGTTTTAATCTCTTCACACTGTCAATCAAAGGGTCTATCAGGCATGTGTACGCAGTGTGCTGATGTATGCAAATGAAAGCTGGCCAGTGATGGTTGATGACATTCGTTGCATGGAGAGAAATGATGTGAGAATGATATGATGAATGTGTAATGCGAGTCTTAAAAACAGGCTTAGATCTGATGACCTAAGAGGACAATATAGGGAGATGTATCCAGTACAGGAAACTTTGTTGGTTTTCTTACATTGAAAGAATGAATGAGAGTGCTTGGGTTAGTAGATGTAGAACAGTTGAGATAGCAGGGTCAGTTAACAGAGAATGTGTGAGTTTTTCCAGGGGGGGGGGTGTAGATACAGACATGAGAAGTGAATGACTTAACTATAGAAGTAAGAATATGCAATTCCTAGAAAAAAGCCATCAATAGTTTTGCACTCTCTCTCACTCTCTGCCTAAATCATGATTATGGACAAAAGAAGACCCCCCCCCCATGAATCATCTCCACCAGGTATGAGTACTGACCAGCCAAATATAAGATCTTTGAATCAAGTCTGTATGATGAAATTGATGGGGGGGGGGGGGGGTAGGCAAAAAGTAAAAGGTTTTGATGGGAAAACATTCAAGCATTGTGAAAATTCCAATATGATGGCATGATAAAAAAACAAAGGAAACACCATACCCACAACTAATGCTATAATTTATTAATTAATTTCACATACAATGTGAACTCCATTGGTAAAACACACAGAAACTTCAATAAGAGAATATGCTAGCACTAAAAAAACATTAAAATAAATGATCATCTAAATGTCCTTTTCTTCCACATGTTAGATTTCAACCTCACATTCAATTTCACTCATACCACACTAATATAACCTATAAGTCTTCACCAACCTACTGAATCTGATAGCATTTCCAATCTCACCATATTATCAAACAAATAGATTTCTACCACATCACACCTAGTTTAATTTAAAATGATAATTTTAAAAAATGACATTAAGTTAGACAATGGCTAAAAAATAAAACCATTTTGTTTCTTCGACATACCGTTGTACATCATTCTCTTTCCATGTGTCGATGTCTGCACAGAATATTAATAAATATGCAACATAACTTTCCCCTCTACTACTGTTTTCTTTTTATGTTGTATTACTGACGTGCTTAAAAGAATGATGACAAGCACTTATGTATAAAATAGTTATGTACATTTTTATTGCTCGATTGCCGTGAACAAGAGGCGTGAATAAAACACAGGAATTGACGGAAGTTGATCTCTTGAATGCGCTAGGCAGCAAACTGTTCGATCTTATTTAGGTTAGTTTATATAACATTTTTGGACATTCACACATCCACCTTTAAACATTAATTCTGGGATTTGTCTTCGCTGTCAAAAAGACGTGGCTTCCATCCATTTTATTGCTGATTTAGTGACGGGTGTATTCCTGTCTGCAGATAACCTTTGCAAGTGTCTGCATCAAAGCACAAGATTTTTATTTGCCTGTCAGCTATGTCTCCGTGTAAATTAACCGGGTTCTGTTTCTTCCAGCCAGGTGCGTGTCAATTAGATTTTATTTATTCCTGCTATTTCTGGTACAATAGAAACGCTATTCAACAATTAGTCATTAAAACATCAAGTCTTCTTTCCTTTTAGTCTTTCTATTCTCTCTCTCTGTCCTCTTTCTTTCCATTTGGTTATAATGATGATGACTCCCTACTTCTGCCATGTTTGGAAACTCTAAAGACAAAGAATGCGGTTCTTTTTATTATTCAACAATTTTGATTTATTCCTTTCTTTGGAGCAATAGTAATTTGCGTCCTCATAAAGTGAGTTTGGCAAAACTTGTCTGGATTGCTGTAGATTGCCTGGCAGCTATGTCTCCATTCCAATTAACTGGATTCTGTTTCTTCTGGCCAGGTGCGTGTCAAGTAGCTTTTATTTATTCCTGCTATTTCCGGTACAACAGAATTACCCAAATTAAAGAAACTGTTGGGTTTTAGACTGACATCATCAAGGTTATCAAGAAAAGAAAAATGAACTGGTTTGGCCACGTCATCAGAAGAAGTTGTGAAAGCAATACATACTGAGCATTCAGTGAAGAAGTTTCTAGTAAAAAAACCTTATGGTAGGCCTCCAAAGCGCTGGATTGATCCTATCCCAACCGATGTAGAGCTTCCTTTGATTGCCAAAACACCATTTTTATTTTTACTTTATTTCATTTTATTTTATTTATAACGTAAAAATTGAAAATTATAAAAATTCAAAAATAACAAAAGTATCAATAAGGGGTTCAAGGATAGGAGCAGGAGTATATTGGAGTCTTCATTCATTCCCGGGCAACGTTGGGTGGCCTGCGAGTAATAATTATTTACTGAACTAAACACTGTGTTTTGTAGATTATTTGGTTCGCGATTCTCATCTTGGTTGGTATTTTCACAATGTTTCGGACGATATAATCTCCAATCTTCTTCAGACGCATATTATCAAACTTGGGAATCTTTATGTTGAACTCTGGAACTTATACGGAATTTCGAACTGAGCCCATTATTTAATCCACGAGGGTAGATTTTGATCATTTCATCAGCCATTTCTTCTTCTTTGCGTGTCTTGGAAGCGTGTGGTCATACAACAGTTTCCTACTTTTTTGACGTGGTCCTTTGCATTGTTGTACTCTGCAAGATCTTTCAAGCTGCACCAGTTAAGCAGTCGAGGGCAAACAAGGCAGTGTTGCATCGTATGGTCCTCCTCTCCACATTCGCAGATGGTTGGGTCAATTTTGTAGCCCTGTCTAGTCATAGCAACTTTTGATTGCCTCATTCCCATTCTCAGGCGGTTTAGTGTTTTCCACTAGAACCAGGGTGCTTCTGAACTGGGAGGGAGGGACTCACAAGGAGAGATTCCCATGTCAGTAGGTGGGGTGACATTCTCTAGCCGTCTGGTTCACAGCTGTAGTCTGGTCTCTTCCTGAGATCTTAGGGGTTCGACATGGCTGAGGAAGCATCTCTTTGACTTAAGTCGTTAGACCGTTGGTTTACATCCATGAAGGAAATGGCATTTATCACTTATAGCTTTTTGTAATCTCTACTCGGCTGGCAGCTTTCTGTCTCACATCTGCAGGAGCAATGCCAGTGAGGAGATGCAGGTTGTTCAAGTTGGTCGGCTTCAGGCAGCCAGTGATCAAGCGGCAGGTGTTGTTCAATGCTGAGTCTAGGTTTTTGGCATGCGTTGATCTCTCCCAAACAGTACAAGTATACGCCGCATGATCAGTTAATTAATTTTTATTATTCTTAGTTATTATCGCTTATAGTAAGGATTGAACCTTCAACCCCAGAAGACTGTCACTTAGAACTTATTGTTTATCTATGCTTTTTACCGTTGCATCACGGATCCTGTTCGAACAGATGAACCCGAACAAATCTACCCTTGTGAATTAAATGAAGAACTCAGTTCGAAATTCCGTATAGTTCATAAAGATTCCGAAGTTCGAAAAGATGAAGGTTACGTCGGACGAAACATTAAATAGATGAGAATAGTAATCCAAACGATCCAAATTGTCCTCATCTCAACAATTCGGAAACATGTGAATCTTTTATTGTGAATGACGTCATTGTAATTCTTGTTCAAAGATCAAAATAAAAATTCAATTGTTATAAAGTTTCGATGTGAAATCCAAAAGTCTTCCATTCATATCCTAAAGGATGCAATTTATAGACTTGCATCACTTTGTCGCCGCCACAGAAGTGGTTCCTATTCTCAGTACACGGACGGTTGCAGACTTCATTTTTGTGTCGGAATTTTTCCCTCCTCGGATTAAGAACAATACCACAGTAACAGGTGTCTCCACGGTGTAGACCAACAAACGGTTTTTTCTTTGTCATACAGAGGTAACAACATCGCGAAATGCTCATGACCCCCGCCTCGTTCGCTTTCACCTTTGTGATGGCATAGTCATACATGACATTATGCAGGTCGGAACCTGCTCCGACCAGGAAGGTAAAACACCCCACATACATGGCCAACGGGGTTTCTCGTTGTGCAGCATAATTCAGGGAGTACATTTGGATATGCTGCTCTCCACCACAAGTTGTCGCTTTGTTGAGACACGGAATATTGCAGGCGCTACTGTTTGACACCCGACTAAGCAAAGATGTTGTCAATGGTTTGTCTCCACACCAGCACTGGGTACCGCGTTGGAGAGCTGCGTACCTTCGGAAACGACTATGACAGGAAAGCATACAACGACCGATTGTCATAAGTGCTGTGTCCGAAAAGAGTTCAGATAATTGCCGCGATCGTTCTTCTTCTTCATCATTCTTCTCCTTGTAGCAGCCGACATAAACGCTGTGGAAACCAGTCTGAAATAAAAAACAGTTTCTTTTAAAGCAACAAATCGAAACGCACACCTCATACTGATTCAAAGTTGACAACTATATATTATTAAACTTTTCTTCTTCAGCTTGCAAATAATGATTCAAAAAATTCAAAAATAATTTTAGAGCCGAAAAGCCATTCATATGGGACGCCACTTTCTCTGACCCTTTCACACCATCAGGAATTGCAGAATCTGCTATCAATCCTGGAACCGAAGCTCAGTTCGTCCAAACCAGAAAAAACGACAAATACAACTCTCTCAATGACCATTTCATTCTCCAGTGAATTGCAGTCGAAACGTCAGCGGCCCTCGGTCCCGATATTTCACAATCCATACCAAACATTGGACGGATGATAGTCACTTGTAGGAACGAGCCCCGAGAGACAACTTGAATGTTCCAGTGCATCTTCTTAGCCATCATATGTGGCAAGACCATGTCTATTATGACGTAATCCCACAACGTCTAAGTCTTGATTATCAAAGAAAAAGAACAATTATTAAAAATAAAAACAAATATTATTAGAATAACGAGTACGTAGCAATTTTGACAAATATTTGCAGAGAAAACTAGAGATGGGTTACTTGCGTTCGCGCATGAGAGATAGCTTGTCTTTTAACACCATATCTATTATGATGTCATCCCGCAACATCTAAGACTTCTTGTGAAAAAGATTTGGGCTTCTCTCATCTACCAAAACGTAGTGAAATTAATAATTGGCGCTTGTTCGTAATTGTCCACAACTCGTTTTTCTCAACTTTTTACTGACCATTTTTTTTCTCTTTTTTCCGTCGCTAGAGAATTCCGTGTCTTTTGGAAATTTTTTCAAAATATTTTAGATTTTAGAAGAGGGATCAGTTTCCTATATAAATTTAACGTAAACTGATCACCCACTTTTTATCCAGGTAGCATTTTTTTCACCTTTTTTACGGACCAAATTTTTTTCTTTTTTCTGGGTACAATTAATAACTTATCATGCCGCTTGAGAATTCCGGGATGTTTAGAAATTTAAAAAAAAAATTGTGATGGTCAAAAAGTGGAGAATCAGTTTACGTTAAATTTATATAGGAAACTGATCCCCGACTAAAATTTAGAATATTTGAAAAAAACTTCCCCCCAAAAAACAGACTTATCTCGTGACATGATAGGTAATTGTAAACAGAAAAATAATTTTTTAAATTTGTGATGGTCAGAAAGTAGGGGATCAGTTTACGTCAAATTTATGTAGGAAACTGATCCCCCTTTCTAAAATCTAAAATATTTGAATTTCTTTTCCAAAAATCTCAGAATTATCTAACGACTTGTTAGGTAATTGTACACCGAAAAAAGAAAAAAAATTGTCCAGTAAAAAAGTTGAGAAAAACGGGTTGTGGACAATTACGAAAAAGCACCTTATAATTTAATCACCAAACGATACGATAACTAATATTTCAATAACTAATTTTTTTCATAAAGAAAAGCATAATTCTACAAGCAATTAAAATACATGAATTCTTTAAACTGTTGGGACTGAATTTCAGATGTTATTAGTCGAACTTTTGAACTAAAATGACGATGCACATGCTCAACATAACCGCCGATGCAAACAGTAGCCAATCAGCGGAAGGAAAAATATTCCATCACCTTCCGTAGGCATATCTAAAAAAATATTTCATGGTGTTTGTTTATCTGATAGATAAATAAAACAAGAAAAAAAAATGGAGTCATTGTGTAAGATAATAAAGAGTGGCAAAAATGAATCATGGACGAGTCGAGTGTGGGTGGGACGTCGAGAAAGAAAGAAAGCGACTTGATAACTGTTAAAAAGGAGAAGGTTCCGCAGTGCAAGCGAGACTTGAAAGGCGGCAGTTTCAGAAAAGCGAAGAACCGGAGCGCTTGGTGATCGGAGTATCGAAGTACCGGAAGAATGGGAGTTTACCGATGTTTATGGCACCGATGAAGCTTTATTAGCTATGGTACCCAAGCCTGTCTTGCTGTTAGGCTTTCGTGTCCGCTGACTAAAAATGCGACTGATAAGCAAGTTGGTATGTGAAGGAATCCCCTGACTTGTATTTCATCAAACAGACAATTGGAAGTGCTTGTGGAACAATTACTTCAGTTCACGCTCGGATAGACAATGCAGAGCAAATTGCTTTCCAATCGGATGTATATATGAACGAGTTTCTAGCGGAAACCAAGTCTGTGACCTCAACAAGAAAAATACTTTCATGAGACAAAAGTATGTCAAAAGATTTGTTTTTTTATATGTGTGTGCGTAGCCGGCGTAAACCATCCGGTGATGGGAAATAAAGAAAACCAAAGTTTTTCCACATACGTTCTGTTCTTTGTCATTCTTATTGGATCTTACCGGAAGAACGGATAATGCAACAATTGTATACTTCATTTAAAGTTTGTAGTCCATAATTCACATGTTAATAATCAAAGGAAAAGGAGTAGTAATTATTTAAAATATTAATATTTAAATAAGTCCGGAGGTAATAATTATTTTCAGAGTCAGAAGTAATGAAAGAAAAAATAAGCAGGAACCAGATATTTAAATCTAAAAAAACACTTAAAAAGGAGTATCTTTTACAATAATCAACACAACGCGAACGGGCACATTTATTTGTTGTATATTTGTATTTTTGGACCCCGTTCTCGTTGTGTTGATTATTGTAAAAGATACCCTAAAAAAGTTTTGAAACTAAAAAACTATGCGAGTCAATAGAAGATTAAATTTTCTTGCGTTTGGTAAAAGTTATTTGTTGTAAATTTGTTTTTTGACCCTGCTTTTCTTGTTAACTAAACTATACGGGAATCTTTTACTATAATCAATAAGAACGAAAAATGGGTGAAAAAAAAACAAGTGTGCAACAAATAAATGTTAGCAAAGGCAAGTTAAGTTATTCATCTACCTGCCTGGATAATTTTATTTGTGTTTTAACTTATTTTAAAGGGTGGTTTTCTTGTTCAAAACAGTCAGTGTTGACAGCTCGGAAAGAAATTCAAAATGGAGGCTCGCCCATGGCCAGGACTTGAAAATAGATTTTTAAAAATCGAAAACTAAACAATATACTGATAGAAACTGATAGAACATTACATTTTCGCATGATTGTTGACATTTATTGTATGCGTTTCTATCAGTGTATTGTTTAGTTTTTGATTTTTTATCGATTTTTAAGTCCTGGCCATGGGCGAACCTCCATTTTGAATTTCTTTTCGAGCAGTCAACACCGATTGTTTTGAACAAGAAAACCGCCCTTTAAAATAAGTTCAAACACAAATAAAATTATCCAGATAGGTAGATGAGTAACTTAACTTGGCTCTCTCTTGGCCTTTTGGCTAAGATCAAAGTGTAATATCTGTTCCGATGGATACTACACCCTATAGACCCGTATCGTCTTGGCCTTCGGGTCTTGATTCCGCCGATCTGTGGGTTTGTCCTGTGCACTTCTAGGAGGTCAACCATCCCAGGCTTTGCCCTTTGAGAAGGGGTTAGTTTATTGCTAATCGCCTGAGGCGCCCCTACCGAGGAATGTCGACGGGGCTGCCCAGACCATTTTTGAGGGTCATAAGTGCTCTTCCTCTAGGGTGCTGACTTATCAAATCCAACTTTCCGACCTTGTGTCACATTTTACCGCTGTGGGAGGTAGATAAATACCTTGCCTTTGCTAACATTTATTTGTTGCACATTTGTTTTTTGTTTTTTCACCCTTTTTTCGTTCTGTTGATTATAGTAAAAGATTCTCAACTACACGTTTACTGTTTACGGGAAATTGTAAATAATAAGGTCGTTACATTAGGACGTTATCGAAAATCTACTGTACCTTTCCATCGGGTGTAATGATTTTGAACAGCTGAAAGTGTCCGTTTTTCCCGCCACAGCGATATTGTCCATCCACTGCGCAAGGGGCGTTACATCTGTATTGAGGGGCCACTTTTTCGAGTGACCTGTTTTGATTGCCGCATGAACACTTGTTGCCATCGGAGACGGCGGCAAACGTGCGTCCTTTGATTCGGCAAAAGTTCAGACATAATTGAGAGTCCATGTTTCTCGCCGTGAACGACTCGCGCTCCATTTCGCGTTTGAAGTCTTCCCGCCTAGACCATTGCCGGCAGCCCATGTCCTCACCCCCCGACACTTCCATCTTTTTTAGTGGAACAATTAATCCTAGTTGAATGGCGTTATCGTCGTCGGAGAAGAAGACGCACCTGACATTCGGCACGAGAACATAAAATAAAAGGGAAATACTTAAAAAGAAATGATAACCGAAGGCGTTAATTCGTACGTTTCTCATCGCGTCCATTTTGTTTTGACCAAAGAGAAAATTGCAACATTTCAAAATGGCGTCTTTTCTTCAGAAAAACTTGGAACAATTTTCTTGCGTGTTACTTTCGCCATTATTGCGTCAGAGAGAGATGGCCACAAAATATTTTGATGTTTTTAAATATCTCCATTTTGTAAAGCAGGCGAAATATTCAAATCTATGTGACGTAATTAAACCATGTTACCACTTCTCATGTGTGTGTTTGTTTCTCGCCTCTACGATTTATCGATTATTTATTTAAAGCAAAATACAATACCGGGTGCTGTTATAATTGTGTTACTAAGACACTGAACGTTACCTACACGTAGTTCAGCCACGAATGTAAAAATGTGCAACGGTTGAAAACCCGATGAAAGGAAATCAACCCGTACTCCATAAAAATGAATAACACATCGTATCACACATTATAATCATATATTTTACAAACAACCAAGACACATTAACAATACATAACAAGTATTTATTTATTTAAAAAAAAAAAAAAAATTCTCAAAAGATCAACAAATATTCTTCCGCACAAACGGAGATATCTATAAGAGGCTGGTTTTTGTTATTCCGAGAAAGTTGATCAGTCAGGATCAGAATTAAAAGTTCAAATATAGCAATTAAGAAGGCTTATAACCTTTATAAAAATGAAAATAGTTTCGGAAACTTATTTCTATTTTGGGCATGAAAAGGGAGGAAGTCGACATATTGCCACTGTGGGAATGAAGGTCAAGGTTGTTTGTCTGGATAGCGTGATATTTCGCGCCATCTTTTTGTTTCAGTTGCATCATCGCTATGAATGTCTAGAGGTGACGTCATAGCAGCAGCCTCGATCTGAAATTTGGCGGGTTTTTTTGGTTAGTTCGAGCTTGATTTCAGAGAGTGAAGTTGATTTTTCAATGGACGTAAAATATGTGGATGATTTCTACTTGTTCTTAGAGGAAGAGCGATATATTTGAAATCCTGGGTATTTGAACGACCCTATTTATACAGAAACATTTTTTCCTAGAATGGATTAACGAAAGACGTTTCTAGATAATGGAACACTTTATGAAGAAAAAGTGTTTGACTTTTTTGAAGAAATTCATTTATTTCGAGGATTGAGCCTTGGAATGAAAAATGCGAAGGATTAACGAAGGACATTTTTGGAGATATTCATTTAGGAAGTAACTTCGCGGATCGATTCCCTTGGAATGAAAAAGGTTGAAAAAAAGACAAAGAGGGACTTTTAAAACGGACATTTAAATGGAAGAAAGAAAAAAACTGTGCCTGAGAAGATTCAAACTACGGCTACGGTCCGGTATATTTTGTATTTTATTTTATTGTTTTAAGCCCCTTTGTTAGATTTTTAAGAAGACTTTTTAGTCGTTATTCTATGTTTTTGTATGAACAGAAAAAAAAAGAATTAATTTGTTTCCAGTTTCGTTGTGAATTTTCATGTTTTAAGTTTTTTTATTTTTATCTTGGTAACTGTGGGTTAATGTTATTAACCTTGCTTTGGGAAATAAAAGCAGCCATACCCATTTTTAATGTTAATAAAGCTATTTTTTAACTCAATCGAACCTCTTATGTTGTCTTTTCCCCTTGTCATGTTTTCTTTTTAACTGTTTTTAATCCCCATGGTTACCAAGTAATTCGAATTTCGCTAACGACCACAAAATTTCGAAAATAGGAAAGTCTTTTTTTTCTTACGTAATTCGAGGAAAACAAATGAGAAGTCCTTCTCCTCCCACGGGAGATCGAGATATGAAGGTAAATGTGTTAAAACCGCGGGGAACGATTGAATGAGATCATTTAACACGACAATATATAACAATATGAAAGTTTGATTTAGGACGAATTAATATAGTATTTCTTTTTTTTTGTCCTTATATCGTAAACATATACCTTTTTGGTTTGACGACGGAGGGAATGATATTTTAACAGAATTTTAGATTCTGTGGTCCGTTCTTAACGAGCAGTTTTTAGGATCCCGAGATATACGTAATCTCGACTTTGAAGAGGTCATATGATTGGCTGGTCTGTCGTAATCAATTTTGTTTTTTGAGTTTTTCTTTTGGTGTCCGGTAGACAGCCGTATTAAATGTCGCTGTATTTCTTAAGCGTTAATTTTCGAATTCCACTTTTCCTATTTTTGATGTTGTGTGCGGGGATAAATTGTCCGATATGACAGCGAGGTGAGCTGTCAATCTCCTTCACGTCCGCTCTTAACGCTGCTCCTTCTCCTCGTGTTTCTTCTCGCTTCTATTTTCCCGCTCTCATGTGCATAGCTACAGTATTCTCTCATTTGATTGGTTGAATCCTCCGCCCCCGCAAATGCGTGGGCTGACTTATGAAAGCCTGTCTGTCGAGCTTCCTGTTGACCCACTTTTGACAAATGTCGCCCGCCTGCCCCCCCCCCCTTTCTGTATGCGTAGGGGAACATGTGCCAACAAGTCCCCTGCTCCCTTTTTTATGCTTTATGGGGCAAAATATGTAGATATAACAGTGCTTTGTTAGATTAGGACCCACCCTAACTTTGACCCCGTCGTTAAGGTCAGGGTGGGGGTTAGGGTCATGGTCAAAGTTAGTGTGGGTCCTAATCTAACAAAGTACCTAATATCGTAAAATAAAACCAAAGTTTAAAAGACCAAAACAATTTAACTACGACATTAAATCTACCAAAATGCATTTTAATGCTTTGTTAATAGTTGTTAGAAATCGCACTTTTAAAATCTTCACACTCGCCACCCCCTCCTACCGAAAGGAGGATGTGACCTTTAGTTGACCTTTGGCAGTTGATCATAGGGATATATTTTGTCGCCTTTTTTGAACACATGCAGTGCCAGACAACCATCTTTTATGAGATTTGTATCAACTCAATAGATTTAATATTGAATTTTTCCTATGGACTTTAAAAAGTCTCTATTTATCAGTTGACCTATTCGATCAATGCAATAACCTCGTGGCAACTGAATGTAATTAACATCGATTTTTCCAAGAACTTCCAACTACGTGATAACCAAAACTAAACGGCTTCGGGTTGCGCGGAACGCATGGTCCTTTTAACAGTTGCGTTCGGTCCCCCATAGCCGTCATCTGTGTGAGAAGGAATTCTCACATAGTTGGAAGGGAATAAAAATTAATTACTTTGTGATCCTTCAAAATTTGAAAGGAATTTGGAAGCTTTTAAACTGTCGAATAGAAAATTCTTAGCAAATCTTCATGTGTTAAAAGACTGAAAATTTTGGAAGCTGCTTACTTCTGTAGCAGCGCAGACGGTAGCTTGTTAAGAGGTTGTGTCTTAGAGAAAATGCTAAGATCCACACTTACATTAAAATTGTTATGAGAAATGTTTAAAACAGAAAAACAGATAAAAACATGCATGAAAATTCAAATGAAGGAAGAATGGACAAAAGAAAATATTATTTAAATAACACAATATTTATATATATGAACAAAATACAAGACATTAATTTTTCATTTGAAATGTTCAGTTAGAAGAGTAATAAAATGTTTATGCCTGAAATTTATGAGTGTGTATATGCGTGCGATAGTGTAAATGTTTGTGTGATGCTTTGCGGTGTTATACTGAATACATCTATGAATGTGTGTGTCGCCTTTTGTCAGGGTGCGTAGTTGTACGAATGTGTGTGTGTGTGAGTATATGTGTGTGAGTTGATAATTGATAGGGCATTAGTATGTGTGTATGCCATTTTTTTGTCAGCAGGGTGTGTAAACCGTTGTGGATGAGTTGAAATGAATAGTAGTTGCTTCCCAAGCCAAGGAGAGCGAGGGAAGTCGAAACGTTGTTCTCTGGTTTAGCGTGTGCTGATATTTTTAAACCCTTTATGTCTCGACGAAAACCTAACCTTATTTAAAGGTTTTAATTGGCTCCAGGCAGCACCTAGAGTTTGGGCGAGAAAAATGGGACTTTAATTATATGGTGTGACGGACATAGGGGAAAGCGCACCATGGTAGCAGCCATTTTTGCTCTTCACTGAATATGACGGTGGGAGTTAGGGCTAAGTGGGAGCCAGTTTTTGAACCAAAATATAATTTCGTTGTTTTTTTCAGATGGAATTTGGGAGCGTGGCTTGTGGTTTTGCCCATGCCGTCGATCAGTCAACATTATAAGATTGGGATACATGACGATTCCATACATCTAATAATATAAATTTAAACAACATTACCATAAAAACAATTAGTTGTAATTTTATAACAATTGTTTCAATTAATAATTTAATGACCAAACTATGTCGTAATAATGAAATTCAACTTTCAATATCTTATTTAAAAACGGAGTAAGTTAAAATAAAAATGAAAAAGAGAACAAAAAAGCTGAACAAAAGTGAAATTAAAAAATACTCCCGGGCAGCACCAGGTAGATACAACTAGTTTGGAATAAAATTATTAATGAATAGTGAATGCTACAGTTATCATAAAACCGTAGAAAGTGCAGAGAGCAACAAAGTAAGTTTTCGAAAACAACTAGAAAAAGCAATGAATGTAGTAGATGGAGACCAGATAGATGAAAAGGAATTCCCCATGAAAAAGTTAAGTCTATATAAAAAATGGGGTAAGCCAAAAAAATTGACTTTATACAAATATTTTCAAACCTACAACACCACTTGTAATCGTAGAGCTGTTGATAAATACAAAAGGCTGTTATGGAGGTAGCAGTGAATTTATACAAATATTTTCAAACCTACAACACCACTTGTAATCGTGGAGCTGTTGATAAACACAAAAGGCTGTTATAGAGGTAGAATTGAATTTATACAAATATTTTTAAACCTACAACACCACTTGTAATCGTGGAGCTGTTGATAATCAGAAAAAGGCTGTTATGGAGGTAGAATTGAATTTATACAAATATTTTCAAACCTACAACACCATTTGTAATAGTGGACTGTTGATTATCAGAAAAAGGCTGTTATGGAGGAAGAATTGAATTTATACAAATATTTTCAAACCTACAACACCACTTGTAATGGCAGAGCTGCTGATAATCAGAAAAAGGCTTTTGTGGAGGTAGAATTGAATTTATACAAATATTTTCAAACCTACAACACCACTTGTAATCGTGGAGCTGTTGATAAACACAAAAGGCTGTTATGGAGGTAGCATTGAATTTATAGAAATATTTTCAAACCTATAACACCACTTGAAATCGTGGAGCTGTTGATAAACACAAAAAGCTGTTATAGAATTAGAATTGAATTGATACAAATATTTTAAAACCTACAACACCACGTGTAATCGTGGAGCTGTTGATAAACACAAAAGGCTGTTATGGAGATAGAATTGAATTTATACAAATATTTTCAAACCTACAACACCACTTGAAATGGCAGAGCTGCTGATAATCAGAAAAAGGCTGTTATGGAGGTAGAATTGAATTCATACAAATATTTTCAAACCTACAACACCACTTGTAATGGCAGAGCTGCTGATAATCAGAAAAAGGCTGTAATGGAGGAAGAATTCAATTTATACAAATATTTTAAAACCTACAACACCACTTGTAATCGTGGAGCTGTTGATAACAAACAAAGGCTGTTAAGGAGGAAGAATTGAATTTATACAAATATTTTCAAACCTACAACACCACTTGTAATGGCAGAGCTGTTGATAATAAGAAAAAAGCTGTTATCAAGGTAGAATTGAATTTATACATATATTTTCAAACCTACAACACCACTTGTAATGGCAGAGCTGCTGATAATCAGAAAAAGGCTGTTATAGAGGTAGAATTGAATTCATACAAATATTTTCAAACCTACAACACCACTTGTAATCGTGGAGCTGTTGATAAACAACAAAAGGCTGTTATGGAGGTAGAATTGAATTTATACAAATATTTTCAAACCTAAAACACCACTTGTAATGGCAGAGCTGCTGATAATCAGAAAAAGGCTGTTATGGAGGTAGAATTGAATTTATACAAATATTTTCAAACCTACAACACCACTTGTAATCGTGGAGCTGTTGATAAACACAAAAGGCGGTTAAGGAGGAAGAATTGAATTTATACAAATATTTTCAAATCTACAACACCACTTGTAATGGCAGAGCTGCTGATAATCAGAAAAAGGCTGTTATCAAGGTCGAATTGAATTTATACAAATATTTTTAAACTTACAACACCACTTGTAATCGTGGAGTTGTTGATAAACACAAAAGGCTGTTAAGGAGGTAGAATTGAATTTATACAAATATTTTCAAATCTACAACACCACTTGTGATCGTGGAGCTGTTGATAAACATAAAAGGCTGTTAAGGAGGTAGAATTGAATTTATACAAATATTTTCAAACCTACAACACCACTTGTAATAGTGGAGCTGTTGATAAACACAAAAGACTGTTATGGAGGTAGAAATGAATTTATACAAATATTTTCAAATCTACAACACCACTTGTAATCGTGGAGCTGTTGATAAACACAAAAGTCTGTTAAAGAGGGAGAATTGAATTTATACAAATATTTTCAAATCTACAACACCACTTGTAATTGTGGAGCTGTTGATAAACACAAAAGGCTGTTATTGAGGTAGAATTGAATTTATATACAAATATTTTCAAACCTACAACACCACTTGTAATTGTGGAGCTTTTGATAAACACAAAAGGCTGTTATTGAGGTAGAATTGAATTTATATACAAATATTTTCAAACCTACAACACCACTTGTAATTGTGGAGCTGTTGATAAACACAAAAGGCTGTTATGGAGGTAGAATTGAATTTATACAAATATTTTTAAACCTACAACACAACTTGTGATGGTGGAGCTGTTGATAAACACAAAAAGCTGTTATGGATGGAGAATTGAATTTATACAAATATTTTAAAACCTACAACACCACTTGTAATTGTGGAGCTTTTGATATACACAAAAGACTGTTAAGGAGGTAGAATTGAATTTATACAAATATTTTCAAACCTACAACATCACTTGTAATCGTGGAGCTGTTGATAAACACAAAAGGCTGTTATGTAGGTAGAATTGAATTTATACAAATATTTTCAAACCTACAACATCACTTGTAAATGTTGAAGTGGTGTATAAACACAAAAGGCTGTTATGTAGGTAGAATTGAATTTATACAAATATTTTCAAACTTACAACTCCACTTGTGATGGCGGAGCTGTGTATAATCAGAAAAAGGCTGTTATGGAGGTAGAATTGAATTTATACAGATATTTTTAAACTTACAACACCACCTGTAATCGTGGAGCTGTTGATAAACACAAAAGGCTGTTATGGATGGAGAATTGAATTTATACAAATATTTTCAAACCTACAACATGACTTGTAATCGTGGAGCTGTTGATAATCAGAAAAAGGCAATATGGAGGTAGAATTGAATTTATACAAATATTTTCAAATCTACAACACCACTTGTCACTGTGGAGCTGTTGATGAACAAACAAAGGCTTTTATGGAAGTAGAATTGAATTTATACAAATATTTTCAAACCTACAAAACCACTTTTAATTGTGGAGCTGTTGATAAACACAAAAAGCTGTTATGGAGGTAGAATTGAATTTATACAAATATTTTCAAATCTACAACACCATTTGTAACTGTGGAGCTGTTTGTTACGTAAAGACGAGAGTTATCTCCCGTTGACTCCCACCGTCACTCTTGACGGCAACCTCCCACTACTTGTATTAGTAGTAAACGGCTATGTAATCAGTGTAAATAAATTCTTGTTATGTTCGCACGTGTCTCGACTCTGTTAATGAATGCTTCAATAACAAGTTACTAATATGGCTTTATTTATTACTCACCTGTATCAACGCATAATATAAAATGGTGTCAGAATAGAACATCGAACCGTCAACACTCACAGCCGTATATAAATATTTTCAAAAAAAAAAAAAATGGAATTTTTACCACATCCAAAAGAATTAAATTTCTCTTCGGATAATCTCGGACAGGAATGGGAAACTTGGAAAAACCAATTTCAATTGTTCCTGCAAGCTACAGAGTCGGACAAGAAACCGGAGAAGGTGAAAACTTCAATATTGCTGACCTGTATAGGAACCGAGGGAAGGAAAATATATTATACGTTTAACTTTGAAAATGACGAAGAGAAGCTAAACTTGAAAAAAGTTATAGAAAAATTTGATGCGCACTGCCAACCAAGAAAAAACCTGACGTTTCTCACATATCAATTTCTCACGTGCAAACAGAAAGAAACACAGAGATTTGATGAGTACGTCACAGAACTACGGCAAAAGGCAAACAAATGTGAATTCGGTGACCTCACTGAAAGACTAATAAAAGACATTCTAATTTGTGGCGTTAATGACAACATGTTGAGAGAAAGAATGCTCAGAGAACCTTCACTGGATTTACAAAAGGCGATACAAGCAGGCCTGAGTGCTGAAGAAACGAAGAGACACTCCAAGATAATGGCTGCATACGAAACAGAAAATATCGCAACAATTCGCAATCCAAAGAAAAACAGGCTGTCGTCCAAAGTCATGTTCAAACGTGAAGACAAAAAGCCCGCGAAAACACAACAATGGATTGAGACATGCACCTACTGCGCTGGGTCACATCAGAAAGGAAATTGTCCAGCATACAATAAAAACTGCACAAATTGCGGCAAAAAAGGACACTTCGCTCGAATATGTCGAACGAAAAAGAAAAAATTATATAATGTCGGACAATCACACAATTCAGACCACGTGGAGCAAAATCAGTTTAACATGGACGCCATATTGAAAAAAAATGTAGACGCACTACAAACTGACAAATGGAAAGTAAAGATTCGAGGCAACGAAACACTCATCAACTTCAAAATCGATACAGGTGCTGAAGTAAATGTATTACCAGCAAAAATATATAGAACTGTTGAACCAAAGCCAAAATTAAATAAAACGTCTATAAAATTAACCGCCTACAACTGTACGCAAATTCCCACGATAGGGAGCTGTGTTATACAATTACAAAATAAAAATATAAAAGTAAATTCGCATTTCATTGTGGCAAACACAAATGCAAACGCAGTAATCGGCGCAGAAACAGCGGAAGAATTAGGACTGATAAAAAGAACTTATGAAATAAACAAGACGGACATAGAAGCATTAAAAGAAAAATATAAAGATTGCTATGGTGACATCAGAAAATTACCAGTCACACATCATATAACAATAACTTCGGACATAAAACCCGTCATAAATCCTCCAAGGAACATACCGTTTGGGATGAAACCAAAATTAAAAAAGGAGTTAGAAAAAATGACTAAAATGGGAATAATAAAACCCGTTGAAGAACCGACAGATTGGGTAAATTCTCTGGTAATAGTGGAGAAACCGAACGGAAAATTAAGACTATGTTTGGACCCTAGAGATCTAAACAAGGCCATAAAAAGAGAACACTACAAATTACCCACCGCCGAAGAAATATTTGCAGAAATGGAAAATCCAAAATATTTCACGAAATTAGACGCTTCAAATGGATATTGGCAAATACCCGTTGATGAAGAAAGCTCTAAGCTATTAACATTTAATTCGCCATTTGGTCGTTATTCGTTCACGCGCCTGCCATATGGAATACATAGTGCCTCTGAAATTTTTCAAGCACAAGTTGCAAAAATAATAGAAGGCATACCTGGAACGAAGAACTCACAGGATGACATAATAATATGGTCAGAAACATTAGAGGACCATATAAAAACATTAGACAAAGTATTCAGTCAACTACGCAAAGCTGGATTAAAATTAAACAAAAATAAATGTGAATTTGCAACAAAGCAATTAACATATTTAGGTCATTTGATCACTGATGAAGGAATAAAACCAGACCCTTCTAAAATAAAGGCAATAACACACATGCCTCTACCCGAAAATAAAAAAGATATCCAACGATTTTTGGGGATGACCAACTACCTGTGCAAGTTCATACCAGAGTACTCAGAGGTAACTACACCGTTGAGAGTACTGCTACACAACGATACGCTGTGGTCATTTGATAAACCTCAAATAGAGGCTATAGAAAAACTAAAACGGATAATAACTAGCCTACCAATTTTAAAATTTTATGATCCCAGCAAAGAAATTAAAATCACCACCGATGCCAGTAAACATGGATTGGGTGCAGTGTTACAACAGAAACATGATGAAAAATGGTTACCCGTGTCATACGCGTCACGATCGACAACCTCAGCAGAACAAAATTACTGCCCGATAGAATTGGAAACGCTCAGCATAGTGTTCGCCTGCAACAAATTCCACCAATATATCTATGGAAGAAAATTTCTCATAGAAAATGATCACAAACCATTAAGGCAAATTTTTAAAAAATCCATTACAAAAAGCCCTCCGAGAATACAAAGATTCATACTCGCGCTTCAGAAATACGAATTCGAAGTAATATACATTCCAGGGCGAGAATCCGTAATTGCTGATGCATTATCACGTGCATACATATCAGACAGCGAACAAGAAATATCGGATACAGAAATGGACAAATATATCCATACCATTATAAAACAATATCCAATGAGCGACCAAAAACTCAACATATACCGTGAGGAGACTGGGAAAGACCCAACACTAAAAATGCTCATGAAATATGCGACATCAACTTGGCCAGAAAAAATGGAAGTGCCACCCACAATAGCACCATATATGCCAGTCCGCGATGACATATCGGTTGTGAAAGGACTAGTATTGAAAGGTACACGAATAGTGGTCCCAACCTCCCTAAGGAAGGAAGCCCTACAAAAAATCCACACTGGACATTTGGGCATAGAAAAGTGCATTACAAGAGCAAAAGAGGTCGTATATTGGCCTAACATAAACAATCAAATAAAAGAAATGGTTAGCACATGCACACATTGTCTAGATCACAGAAACCGACAACCGTCAGAATCACTAATACACCATGAAATACCCGTAACACCATGGACCAAAGTTGCGACAGACGTATTTTACTTATATAGTAAAGCATATGTAGTGATAATAGACTACACGACTAGATATTTCGATATCCACAAACTTGATGACTGCAAATCAAGTACGGTGATCAATAAAATAAAAAACACCTTCGCAAAATTTGGCATTCCACAAATAGTGATTAGTGACAATGGACCCGAGTACCGATCATCAGAATTTAGACAATTTGCTAAAGATTGGGATTTCAGGCATATCACGACAAGTCCGAACTATCCACAGTCGAATGGCTTAGTAGAAAGAAACATTCAAACAATTAAAAGAACATTAAAGAAATCGTTTGAAAGTAGACAAGACCCATACCTAGCAATGTTAGCGTTACGGACTTCACCATTAAAAGATAAAACCCCGTCACCAGCCCAACAGTTGATGAAAAGAACGCTAAGGACAAATCTTCCAAATATCATGCATAACAAAACAATGAAAAAGCGTGAAATAAATAATAAGTTCAGAGAGCTACCAGAACTAAAGAAAGACGATACTGTCCGTATACTTTCACAAGAAAAATGGAACCGAAAAGGTAAGGTTGTGAAAAAATTAAAAGAGCCTCGTTCATATCTAATAAAAACAGAACAAGGAAATTTTGTACGGCGCAACAGACGTCAGATTTTAAAAACAAAAGAAAATCAAAAGTACAAAATCGAACACGACTATGAAAACATAATAAACCAAGAAAATAGTCGAAAACAAGTCGTATCAAAAACGGGCTCGGAAAACAAAATAATACCAAACTCTACAAAGAAAGGGAGACCAATTAAGTGTCCAGCCCGATACAGAGACTAAATGAGAAAACTCTAAAAAATAAAAATACTTTTATTTTTCAGTTAAAACAAAGAAATAAAAAACGGAGATGTTACGTAAAGACGAGAGTTATCTCCCGTTGACTCCCACCGTCACTCTTGACGGCAACCTCCCACTACTTGTATTAGTAGTAAACGGCTATGTAATCAGTGTAAATAAATTCTTGTTATGTTCGCACGTGTCTCGACTCTGTTAATGAATGCTTCAATAACAAGTTACTAATATGGCTTTATTTATTACTCACCTGTATCAACGCATAATATAAAACTGTTGATCAACACAAAAGGCTGTTATGGAGGTAGAATTGAATTTATACAAATATTTTCAAACCTACAACTCCACTTGTAATGGTGGAGCTGTTGATAATCAGAAAAAGGCTGTTATGGAGGTAGAATTGAATTTATACAAATATTTTTAAACCTACAACACCACTGGTAATGGTGGAGCTGTTGATAATCAGAAAAAGGCTGTTATGGAGGTAGATACAGAGCATCTTTTTCGGTCATCAGTCTAAAAAAATTCACAGAGCTATGTCGGATCCAAAATTTAGAGAAATGCCCAGTAAAACGTCAACCTATACTAGTTAGATAGTGAGTACTCAGGGGACAACAGTGTCGGAGGTATTATATGAAGGCAAAGTTAACTGTCTGCCATCGCTGGTTGTGAAGGGAGAGGTACCAGCACTACTAGGTAGGTATTTGTAGTGTCGAAGATCACGTACCAATGTGATCGGTACGAGAGCAGGAAGCAGCAGCAGCAGCAGCGACATAGCTAGGGATATAGATAGAGAGATTACGACCGTTGATACACGCATGTTGTTATAACCCTTGTTAAATAAAGATATGTTTACAACCACCACAATTGACTGTTGTTTATTACCAAACACCACAAACTGGCGACAACGATGAGATGAAATTCTACACAAAAAAAAAAGCAAAGAAAGACATCTACAAAAAAAAAGTGCAAACAACGAACTTTTCTACGGAAAAAAAAACACGAAAAAAGAGGTCACACGTGCTACAAGAGAGAAAGAAAAATATACTTTTTTTCTTCCAAAGGAAAAGTACAGAAAAAAAAAACGAGAGATAAGTAATTCGTTTGTTATCACATTTATTGTCTTTAAATAACAATCCTTTTGTTATTCACATCTTATTGTCCTTTTAAACAACAATATGGCAAAATTCGTCACATTGGGGGGGCTAAGCCCTCCACGTGCGTTAGATACGATCGGAGATCCAGAGTCTTTACATAAAAGATGGGTAAATTGGAAAACCGATCTGGAAATTTTCATACTAGCTTCAGGTGTCATAAATTCTGAGCAAAAAAGAGCTATCCTTTTGTTAACAGGAGGCGAGGGTCTGCGTGAAATTTGGACGAATTTCACGGACGAACAAAAAGCCGGACACGAGGCTAATAAAGAAAGAGTCGATGTATTCCGAACAGCTATAGAACTGTTTGACAAAACTTTCGCTCTAAAGGAAAATATCCCTAAAGCGCGTTCAAGATTTTGGGAGTCTGAACCAAACACGGGAGAAACCGTGAATAATTATATCACTCGCTTAAAGAGTTTGGCGAAGGTGTGCGGTTTCACTCCAGAACCGAACGAATTCGTCAGAGACAAGATCCTTCTTCACATAAAGGACGCGGAACTAAAAGCCAAATTATATGGTGAAAGCAACTTGACGTTGGATCGTCTCATCCAAATTATTGGGACGTACCACCACAAAGAGGCCCTAATTTTAGGATCTACTTGTACGTCTGATATAAATAGATTAAGCGACAGACAAAAACCTAAACCAAGCCACAATGTGTCATCTGCATGTTATAAGTGTGGGGGGAATGGACATTTTGCAAGAGATTGTGTTAGAAGCAAGCATCACAAGTGTGGAATCTGTGGGAAAAAGGGACATTTTGAAGTCTGTTGTTTCTACAAAAACAAACAAACAAAAACGCAGAATAGAAACGAACATGACAGAGCCCCAAAATACAGTCGTGGTGGACGAAAGCATTATCATAACAAAGGAATTCAACAGAGTGTAGGGGAAAGGGAAGATAACAAAACTGGTGGCGCTAATGGGTTTAATGTATTCAAAATATCAATGAGTGAAAATGTAATAAACCTCAAAGTCAGAAACACCACCATCCCTTTAGTGATAGACTCAGGAGCACAGCATAATACATTATCTGTAGAGGACTTCAAGAAAATAGAAAAAGAAGGACCCAAAATTAAGCTCCAGCCAGATTCTACTAAACTATACCCCTATGCTAGTGAAAAACCACTTCCCCTTCTAGGAAAGTGCATATTGAAGGTTGAAGTTCCTAGCACAAATCGCTACATAACAGTTCCATTTTTTGTCATACCACAGGCCCAAGCGTCACTTTTAAGTGGTAGAACTAGTAAAAGACTAGGACTTTTAAGTGTGGGCGTTAACGCCAACATCTTGAACTGCTCGGAACTGGATATATGGACAAGAATACTAAAAGAATTTCCAAAGGTTTTCAGTGGATTGGGAAAACTGAAAAACTACCAATTAAAATTCAAAATAAATCCAGAAATTATACCTGTCACTCAGCCAGTACGTCGGATACCATTCAAGCGGCGGCAATGTGTCCTAAACAAATTGCAAGAACTGGTTGATCTGGATGTAATTGAGAGGGTCAGGGAACCTTCTCAATGGGTGAATCCTTTAGTGACAGTGGAAAAAAGGCCCGAGGACAATGGAAAAAGCGATGTGAGGATATGTATCGACATGCGTAGAGCAAACGAAGCTATCGTTCGAGAACGTCATCCAGTGCCCACGATTGAGGAAACTATACAAGAAATGGCTGGAGGCAAATATTTCTCAAAAGTAGATTTGAATATGGCCTACCATCAAATAGAGTTGCATCCAGACTCCAGAGAAATCACAACATTTGCTGCACCTGATGGGCTATACCGGTATAAAAGACTTATGTTTGGGGTAAACATGGCCTCAGAAAAATTTCAGCAAATCATAAGTCAGGTTATAGCTGGCTGCCCAGGAGCATACAACATGTCAGATGACATCATAGTAGTCGGGAAAACAGAAAGTGAGCACGACACTAGACTCGCCAAAGTTTTCCAACACCTAGCCGAACAAGGACTGACCGTCAATGGAAAGAAGTGCCAGATTAAAATGACATCTATAAGATACATGGGCCACATTCTGACACAAGACGGCTTGAAGGTCTCGGACGAAAAGGTGAAGGCTGTAGTTGATGCTCCTCCACCAAAAGATGCATCACAGATGAGGAGTTTCTTGGGACTGGCCCAATTCTGTGCTAAGTTTGTGCCCCATTTTGCTAGTGTAACTGCACCACTTTGGGATCTTACAAGACTAGATTCTGATTGGAAATGGGAAGAAGAGGAACAATATTCCTTTAACAAACTAAAGAAAGGGTTAATTGAAGCGCCAGTCATGGCATACTACAGTGTTGAGTTGCCAACTAGAATCACAACTGATGCTTCTCCCGTTGGCGTGGGTGCAATCATTGAACAACAGCAGCTAAACGGATACTGGAAACCAGTATACTATGTCAGTAGGAAGCTCACACCAACAGAGTCCCGATATTCTCAATTTGAAAGAGAAGCACTGGGAGTATTCTGGGCATGCAAAAAGTTCAGTCTGTACCTCATTGGATGTGACTTTCAGATCCTGACTGATCACAAAGCGCTGGTAAAGGTACTATCACCTTCCTCGAAGCCCCCTTCAGCAAGAGTGGAGAGATGGCTGTTGTTTCTACAACAGTTCACCTACAAAGTCATCCACATTCCTGGCCGAACCAATAAGGCGGACCTGCTGAGTCGACAACCCGTTGAAAACCCAGACAAAACTGAGGAAAAGGAAACAATGGACTACATCTACAGTATCATTAAAGATACTGTACCTCAGGCACTGACTCCCTGTGAAGTGGAAAAAGCTTCAAAGGATGATGCTACGATCTCCAAACTTCGGCAAGCTATATCCGAAAATGACTGGACCCATTTCAAAGGTACTGCATGTATTTCATGCAATCAAAGATGAACTCTGGATAGCAGGACAGATGGTCATCCGAGGACGCAGGATCATAATCCCTGAGGCACTTCAGGGGCGGGTAGTTGTACTGGCTCATGAAGGACACCAAGGGATTGTGCGAACCAAAAATCGCCTACGGTCCAAAGTTTGGTGGCCAGAGATGGATAGAATGGCAGAAAAGCGAGTAAAAGCGTGTTACCCATGTCAAGTGGTTGGCAAAAATGCCCCTCCAGAAGAACTAGAGAGTACACCGCTGCCTGACCAACCCTGGACCTATGTAGCTGTTGA
This sequence comes from Sepiola atlantica, assembly GCA_963556195.1. Lineage (NCBI taxonomy): Eukaryota > Metazoa > Mollusca > Cephalopoda > Sepiida > Sepiolidae > Sepiola > Sepiola atlantica. The sequence continues at coordinate 48,302,787 of OY744529.1, forward strand.
CCTACTGAGTGTCTCCGAAGGGAACTACCTGCTGGCTGTTGTCGACTACTACTCAAGATGGCCAGAAGTTGCGCATATGAAAATAGCAAATGCCAAAAATGTAACGGGTGCACTAGAAATGATGTTCAATCATCATGGATATCCCAACTATCTGAGGAGTGACAACGGACAGCCATTCTCATCAAGAGAATTCAATGAGTATATGAATACTCACGGCATCACCCAGGTGAGAGGGATCCCGTATTGGCCACAGTCCAACGGCGAAGTGGAACGGTTCAACAGAACAATCCTAAAGTCAATTAAGATCGCCAAAGTCGAAGGGAAAGACTGGAGGACTGAACTAAGGAATTTTCTGTTCCAATACCGAACCACCCCTCACACAGTAACCGGAGTATCCCCAGCGAAGTTACTAATGAACCGCGAACTCCAAGGTAAGCTGCCAAGTATTGTAGGAGCGTCCACTGATTTTAGTGACGTACATGATAAGGATGCTCTACACAAACTAAAACGCAACATAGCTGCTGACCAGAGAAGAGGAGCCAGAGACCAACAGATCCAGAGAGGGGACACAGTATTGTGTAAAAATTTACACAGAACAAACAAGCTGGACGCTCGGTTCGAGTCTCAGCCCTATCAAGTTGTGGAAAAGAAGGGAAATGCTGTTCTAATACAACAACCCCAAGGCCAAGTGAGAATGAGAAACGCTGCCCATGTAAAAAAGGTACCCGGCGACATGCAGTATAGTCCTGACTACACCGACGTCCCTAAAGCAGTTTACTCTCCCCCTGATACAACCCACTGGCCCCCTACTTCTACAACAGATATCGAAGACACACACCTCAACCCAATCGATGCACTTCCCATCTCCAGTCCAGACCCTAAGGAAACTGCTCAAGAACCCCTAACACCGGCCCTAACTGCCCCTAGTGGTTCAATCAGAACACCTAGAGTAAGATCCACCCCAGTGTGGCAAGAAGACTTTATAGTGACATAAATTTATAAAAAAAAGAGGGAAGATGTAGTGTCGAAGATCACGTACCAACGTGATCGGTACGAGAGCAGGAAGCAGCAGCAGCAGCGACATAGCTAGGGACATAGATAGAGAGATTACGACCGTTGATACACACATGTTGTTATAACTCTTGTTAAATAAAGATATGTTTACAACCACCACAATTGACTGTTGTTTATTACCAAACACCACAGTATTGGATGAAGAAGTTGAAGCTAGGCTGGGAGTAGATGTTCTGTTTAAATAGTGAAACCCCCAAAAAATTGCTAACAGAATATGATGCCTTATTCAACGGAGAAATGAGATGCCTGAAGGACTTTCAGGTGAATATACCCATTGATAAGGACGCCAAGCCCAAATTTTGTAGAGCCAGGCCTGTATCTTATACTTTGAGAGAAGGGGTGGAGAGGATGTTGGATCACCTGGAAAATCAAGGCATTTATAAAAGAGCACTCGTTGTTAAAAGCAATACGTTGGGACTATAAGCAAACCATCAATATAGCCGCTCCATGTATCAGCTACCCTATTCTTCGAACTGAAGATATATTTTCCACCCTGAGAAGTGGTTAAAAATTTAGCAAATTAGATTTAAGCCACACGTATCAGCAGCTATAATTGGATGAGGATATTCAGAAAAAAAATACCCATTTTGACATTGTCGTTCTCCTGTACCACTTCTGGCTTATACTCATACCACTTCTCATTGTGGTCCAATTCATGAAGTTGGCATATATTCCAGTGTAGTACCTGAGCGACTTTGTCATGCCTCCATTTTTTCTACTGGTGTTATGCTAGCATTGGGCATTCAGATACAATATGCGCTAAGGGTTCTTCCCTTTCATTACACAATCGGCACATCGGTGACTCTGCAATTTTGTCAATGTAATGTTTGATGGACCTAGTGAGAGTGGCTTGTTCCTGGGCTGCTATTAAGGTGCTCTCAGTAGATCTTTTGATTATTTTTATTATTATTATTTTTTAAATTTCTTTATTTTTTATTTTATTTGTTTTTTATTTTATTTTTTGTTTCAAGAATGTTTTACCGTATTTTGGAACCCCAACTGAATAATTGCTCGAGTGTCTCAACCGAATTCTCGTGTGACCGGCGGAATTAAATATTCCGGTGACTATTTTAGATGAACACCGTCTTGCAAGATGTTATGTATCATGTGAAGTAAACACTTAATCTATTTTGTTTTGTTACCTTTTTTTATTGATATGGATGTCGTGGATAAGGTGTCTTTTGTTAACAAAGTAAGTGTTGCTTCTTCAGGTGTATCATCTATGTATATTGTACATACACTTTGGTTTATCGAGAAAAAAAATTATTATCTTAATAATGAGTGTTTTAATATTTGCACAAAAAAGTGGAGAAAACCAGAAAAAGGTTTATAGAGTGATTCCCGTTTCCAATCGGGTGTTCTTCTAATGAAACCCCTTAATAACTAAACTTATTCGTTTTAATGGCCCAAAATACGTAAAAAAACTAAACAAAAACAGTTTGGAGACGAGTTATTCTATAAAAATACCAAAACGTTGATTATTTTTTTCATGTTTTTTTTTAGAAAAATACAAACCAACAATTCGATTATGAAATACGTAATTAAATGTTTATTTAGTTTTAAAATATAATTAACTAAATATTTATTTGCATTGTTTTTGTTTAATTGTTTTTCTTGTAGAAAAAAAAGAAAGAGGAAAATACGTTATTTAAATAAAAAAAAACAATAACGAAACGAACGTAATGAAGAAACGGTGCTTGTACAGAGAAGCGTCCGTATTAAATTATCAATACCACAACAACAACAAAAAATTATTATATACTTACACAGCAGATTTAAATAAGTATCCTCACCAAAAAGTAGGAAAAATGATCGAGTAGAATTTGAATTAAAAATAAAAATCAGTTTCATCGTATTTTGATGACTGCCATTGATTTATTACTTGTTAATGACAGACTGCGTTATCTCCCCCTGAATTTCGTGTTTTTCGCTCGAATCAATGGCCGAACCCGATTAAACGATATAACGGATTTTTATTTTTTATTATAATTCTACTCAATAGGTTTTTGTTAATTTTTGGTGTACACACCTATTTTTGCTTGATACATAAGTATTTCAAACAGTTTTCCGGTTAATTTAATTGGAACTGCGATTTTCAGCGTTTTTTTTAATATGTACGCTTCTCTGTACAAGCACCAAATATAATTAACTAAATATTTATTTTCATTGTTTTTGTTTAATTGTTTTTCTTATATAAAAACAAAGAGGAAAATACGTTATTTAAATAAAGAAAACAAAAAAACAATAACGAAAGAAACGTAATGAAGAAACACATAAAACGGTTAAAACCTGATGATAAATAAAAAGAAAATTGGATGTTAAATTTACGGTTCTTTTCTAGAACAGTGGCTCTTTGAAATATTGTTTATCTTTGGTTTAGGGAACGCTCGGATTCTTGCTTTGCCATAAGCGAAATGAATAATCGGTGCTTCTGCTGTTTCGCCCCAAACATAAAAATATTTAAAGAAATGTATAAACTTTGTTATGTACTTACGTGTTAGCTGAAAATAAGATTTACAGAAAAATTATGCAAATTCATCCAGTATTTATTAAATTATAAGAAAAACGAAAAAAGCAAAAACAATCGTGTTTCGTTAGACATTTTCACTTGTGAAATAGACAAGGGAGATAACTCAAATTTTGTTTACTGGTTTAATAAAAATGGCTACCGAATGATAAAATCGTTTATTTTTATTTTAATAAATGTTGGATGAATTTGCGTAATTTGTGGTGTACAATCCTCTTTTAAGCTACCACTTAAGTACATAACAAAGTTTATACATTTCTTTAGCTATTTTTTCTTTTTAAGAGAGGCCTAACATGTCGGGGCTAAACAGCAGAAGCACCGAATAATCCTCTCCTTGAGGAAACCCCATGTTTTGAAAAATGGTTGGATCATTCTATCACCCCAGCAGAAAGTATCTGTCTCCTAATGCAATCCCCTACCTATGTAAGTACGTCCTGAGATGGAATATTGTTGTCGCATCTGGGGAGGTGCCGCTCAGAACTCTTTCTTGCCAAGTTGCCTTGACAGAATATAAAATCGATTTCGTAATCTAGTGGCAGGTGATTTCTCCTCGTCCCTACAGCCCCTTTTCTCACAGAAGAGGCGTTGCTAGTCTCTCTCTACTCTCTATTGTTTTTTATTTACCATGGAGGGTGCTCGACTGAGCTCCAATCTCTAGTCCCCCCTATAAAACATTCACAGTAAGAACTCGTCTTATTACCACAACTGCAAAGGTCTTTCTTTTCTTCATTCGTGCGCCTAGCGATATGCGGAATTTCCATGAACAGTTTCTTTCCAAGAACTTCCCATCTGTGGAGCACGTTGTCACAAGACTGCTTCCCTGCAGACTAAAACATGGCCATGTTTAAATTCAATGTCAACAAATCGTCTCCCTAAGTAAACAAACTTTGTTTATTTTTCAAACCTTTCATAATGTTCTTCATCATCAAACCGAAAATCGATCCATCACATTAACCCTTATCCTCGAGTGGCTTTTAGCCTTGACAAGGGGTAACTCCTTAGTAAAAGGAAAGGACAAATGAACCGTAATACTTGACCTTGAATCACACACTTTAATTGTTGCCAGAAATGACTTTCGAAATTGTCATTTTAATGGCTTCAAAATCACATTTTATAAGTACTTCCACGGAATGTACTCTGATGCACTTGTACTCTGGTGCACGTGTACTCCCTGAATGAAAATACGGCTGACACACCCGACTAGCTGCAAAATTCCACCCCTTCATTTTAGAGGTTCTTAGATGGCGGAAGATTTTCTACTCTGATAGTTTATTTCCTCAAACCGATTGCCTTTGGAATTCCTTCCCTGCTCTTTGTTTTACTGACAGTATCAACATGCAAAAAATGTAAATGTAATGTGAACAAACACCTTGATGCACAACTGCCCACCCAAGTTACCCCCCCCCCTATCTGGTCCTTAACACAGTATACCCTTATGTTTCAGTGGTAACATGCCTTGTTTGGGATGAATACAAGTAAGTAAAAAAAGGGGTGGCTGGAGTAGCCCTAACCCGAGCATTGTCGTGTTTCTATTGCATACCTCCATAGTTACCCGACATGGATGGAGTTAAGGGTCACAAAAACGGGCACCGTTTTCGCAAGTCACCAAATTTCTCGAAGCAACTCCTATTCTACGGGCCCTAATAACACTGGTTCACAAAAAAATTTGGGTCTGAGGCAAGAATGAGGATAGATGTTTTTTTGCTAATTTGGTTGTGCTGAATTCAAATTTATAAATAGTTTTGCTCTATCACCTCTAGTTTTCTGGCTTTTAAATAGTCTCATTTTAGTATAAACCGAGAATAAATGTGCATATTTCAAGAGTTGCTGCAACTTATAACAGATAAAACAGGATAGATAAAGAACACTGATTGAATAAATATACTTGGATGACACAATTACACAATTCATAGTACCACAGACAGTCAAAGTGTGTTTTCTTAAAAGATCTGGTGTATTTTGCCTCCGGGATGTCACGCAAGAGCATCCAGCAGAAGTCTCCCATAAGGCCAGGGTTCCATTTGCCTTGATAGTTGCTCTCCATCTTCATGATGTATTGGTGGAATCTTTCTCCATGCTCATCACTCACTGCTCCAAGGTTTGGCGGGAAGAAGTTGAGGTGGGAATGGAGAAAATGAATATTGAGTGACATTCGGCACCCCATATCCTCGTAAGACTTTAGCAACTTCTTAACTGCTAAAATCCGTCTTGATATATAACTATATATATATATATATATATATATATATATATAATGTAATGCTATCACTTACATTTAGTGCCTAATAACTAAAAGAAAACATAAGTCTCACAATATTAGAATCAGCCCTGAATGGATATACGCTTTTATGTACCGTATATGCACAAAATGCACACTATGCATATCTAAAAAAACTAGAGGTGATGAGTGAAAACGGATTACAAATTTGAATTCAGCACCCCAAATTAGGTGAAAACGGGTATTTTTGTGCTTGCCTCAATTTCTTTGTAAATCAGTGTAATCATTGATATTTCTGCTGATTTCTTTGTAGATTCGAAGATAACTTCGTAGCCCTTACATGAGTGGAAAGAAAGAAAGTTTCTCGATAGAATTAAAGTTTATAGACTTAAATCAAGTATTATGGTTCATTTCTACTCCCAAACCAAAGATCAAACAGTATTGTCGGAAATATAGCCCTCCAACCGCGGCACAAGCTCAACTCCTGTTTTCGGTTTGCTAACACTGTGGAGGTTGTTGGAGACCATGGCGATGTCATGATACAACAAAATAATTGAAAAAGTAAGTGATGAGAATGGTCACAATGTGGCTCACCTAATTATTTCAGTCAACTTGGCATTGTCTAAAGTGGCTGGTAGCAATGATGCAGTTACGCATAAAGCTACTTTAGTTAACAGAGCAAATAGAACGGTGTGTTAGGTAACAATGAGAAACACCAAACGATTTTAGTTAACTATACAAGCCGCTCAAACTGGACTCTACGGGCAAAAAGACCAAAACCCAATAAGTAATCGAATTAGCCATAACCAATGGTTAGTTAGGATGGCAGGTCTCGAATAATAAATGAAGGGTATGCCATATCTTACATGCGAACCAAACTTGTTGTATATTCTATTGTGACCTATTTTAATACCCCAACAAAGCCGACGTCATCCCAAACACACAACTGACCCAGCGCTATTCTCTTAGATAATATCGCCCCTTTTTTTTCTATGGTATTTCTAGAAGACATTAATCTAGAAAAGAACCAAATTTTTTGTTTGATGTACCCCCCCCCCCCCCCGTGAAATCTATTCTCTTTATTTAAAAAGAATATAATTTTCTATTACTGTCGATTAAGTATTAAATTTTGATCATTTCTTTTTCTGATCGAATTGTTCAATTATTAGATGAAGTGTGAAAGAAGTTTGACGTAAAAAAATCGCCTGGAGTTGATATTTGCTAATTGTTTTTAGATACTGTTTCGGAAAAGGCAACCAAAAATTTACAAACGTGCCGTATGTAGTATAAATGTGAACGGAGAAAGACGAAGCAAGTTACGCCTTTCCGAATGTTACCTTTCATGTTAAGAATGGCTTCTGAAGCTCCGCCTGTGAATGTATGTTTACGTTATCCGAAACAGTATACCTCGTACTAAAAAAAAGTCTATTTTTTTTTTTTAGAACAAAGTATACTGTTTCGGATAACGTAAACATACATTCACAGGCGGAGCTTCAGAAGCCATTCTTAACATAGAGAGGGGGGGGGGGGCTTCGGTAACATTCGGAAAGGCGTAACTTGTTTTGTCTTTCTCTGTCTACATTCGTATGTAGTACATACATCATACTTGCTTCATATTTTCCCCATTTGATTTCGTAGCATTCGTTGTACATATGTCACACCAGTAAATTTTTGGGTTGCCTTTTCCGAAACAGTACCTTTTTTTTTTTTTTGAATTTGGATTACTATATTGAACACCAAATTCTCAGATTTTAAATAATATATGTTTTAAACCTTATCATCATATTAGGTTTAACGTCCGTTTTACATGGTGGCATGTGTTGGACAGCTTTTAGAAATTGACTTTGAAACTAACCTATTTTTGACCAAGCCTTTATTTATCCCTCCTTTTCTCAAGTTCACCCGTAAGAGCGGGATTGGAGGGATTAACAAACCTGAAAAGACATTTGTAAACAGGATTCTTTTGGCTTGAACAAAATCAAGTCTGTCGGATCATTTTACATTGGACTTACATGAAATAATGAACACTGTTAAAAATTGAACATGTTTTTGTTTTTTTACAAAAGTTTTTTTCGTAATATGAAACTTTGGTGCCTAATCGATAATAATCGAATAAAAAAATAAAAATATTGGGGGATGTTGGGGAAAAAGCGACGTATCATATACGTCCCCTGAATTATTAATAATGAAATTGCAAATTTAAAAAAAAGAATTTTTAAAAAATCAATAAAAAAAAATCATAAGAAAAAAAAAAATTAAAAAATAAAAATTAAAAAAATTATATAAAAAATTTTTTGGATGTTGGGGGGGGGGGAACGACGTATCATATTATGAATTATCATATTATGATATTATTAATAATTAAATTGCAAATTAAAAAAAAAAATTAATTAAAAAAAAAATCAATAAAAAAAATCATTAAAAAAAAGTAAATAAAAATATTTAAAAAATCAAATAAAATTTTTTGGGGGTGTTGGAGGGAAAAACGACGTATCATATTATGAATTATTATCATATTATATGATATTATTAATAATTAAATTGCAAATTTAAAAAAGAAATTAAATTATAAAAAAAATCATAAATAAAAAAAATCAAATAAATTTTTTTTTGGATGTTGGGGGAAAAGCGATGTATCATATTATGAATTATAATCATATTATATGATATTATGAATTATTAATAATGAAATTTCGAATTAAAAAAAAATCAATTAAAAAAAAATCATAAAAAATTCAAAATATCAAATGAATTCTTTTTTGGATGTTGGGGGAAAAGCGACGTATTATATTATGAATTACTATCATATTATATGATATTATGAATTATTAATAATGAAATTGCAAATTAAAAAAAAAAAATTTAAATTATAAAAAAAAAAATCATAAAAAATCAAAAAATTTAAAAAATCAAATTAAATTTTTTTAGGATGTTGGGGGAATTGCGACGTATCATATTATATATTATTATCATGTTAATTGATATTATGAATTATTAATAATGAAATTGCAAATTTAAAAAAAAAATTTTAATTAAAAAAAAAAATCAATAAAAAAATCAAAATCAAAAATAAAATTAAAAAATTAAAAAAATCAAATCAAACTTTTTTTTTGATGTTGGGGGAAAAGCGACGTATCATATTATGAATTATTATCATATTATATGATATTATTGATTATTAATAATGAAATTGCAAATTTAAAAAAAAAATTTTAATTAAAAAAAAAATCAATAAAATAAAAAAATTTTAAAAATCAAATCAAACTTTTTTTGGGATGTTGAGGGAAAAGCGACGTATCATATTATGAATTATTATCATATTATATGATATTATTGATTATTAATAATGAAATTGCAAATTTAAAAAAAAAATTTTAATTAAAAATAACAGAACAACACAATTTTGATCATGTCCATTGAAAAATTAAATAACCTTGTGAAATGTGGTTTCTTCATTTGATGTTTATTGTTCATGAAAGTCTAACTTCCAATGAATGAAAAGTAATTAATGTTATTTTTTCTTTGAAACAGATTAGTTTGTTGATGAAAGCCACGTCTGATGATGATAACCCGATCCCAGGATACCTTTATGATGATGTCAACAGTATCCTTTTTTCCCCCTAGTTTCAACCTTAATTGATATTTCAACTCTTTTAAGGGATGCAAACAATTCAAATCGCTAGTCAACCTCGATAACTCCTTTAAAAAATTCTGTAAAAATGCGAAACGTGATGATTTTTAATGGACATTTGTATGATTATAAAAAATAAAGCTTTATCTTCCCACATTAAAAGTTTTTAAATATAATGAAAATAAGATTTTGGTTTGCAATGCCTAATATAAATATATTCTTTTGTAAGAAGTAAATAGAAATGGTTTTGGATTTTGTAATTGAAAAAAAATTTTTCTGACTGACAAAGGTTTAAAACTCTATCATTTACACTCTGATTTCAATAGGCAGTTAGCGATAAACTAACTTTTTCCTAAAGAGGGAAGGCAAGGCCTGGGAGGGTGGATCTCATAGGACTATCCAGAACGAATACCACAGTCCAACAGATAAAAGGCCACGGCAATGGTCCAGTCCCTGTCAGACTGATTGTCAAGGACGGATCCTCGATTGGTATGGATACCGTCTGAAAGAAAAAGCTTTAAGTCCGCAGATGTCAGACATTTAATAATCTCAGTTTATTTATTTTAACCAATGAAAATACAGATAATTCGTTGGCTAACCTTTTTCTTATCAAAATGACTTTGCTTATTTTAGTGCAATAACAAATCATTTTGTTTCTCCAACGTCGTGAGTTCAATCCTCACTAGTAACTTATGATTTTGACATTTCTTTAATTTTCAAACTACATGCCAGGCAAAATCAGACCCTTTTATGGAGGAGATGAGGCAAGTTGGGGCCATTTTCACTGCTCGATCCGGGTTCAGGATCATCACGGCTGCCACACAGACCAAATCTGAATTGAAAAAGTGAGGGGGGGGGGATCATATACAGTGTCATTCATTCCTTTTTCTTGGTTAATATATAACAAAATTATATTCACAATTTTTTGTTATATTCATAATTTTTTGTTATATTCACAATTTTTTGTTATATTCAGTTTTTTTGTTATATTCAGTTTTTTTGTTATATTCACAATGTTTCGGCTGATGTAACCTTAGGTCTTAGTGTGGTGCATTTTTATGTCGAACTCGGGGAAACGGTACAAAAGTTTGAATCAAACCCAATTGTTCACCAATACTCGTAAGAATCGGGCCATATTTACCCACGTGGACGAATATGGCCTAATGGTGAAAAGTGTTCGTTAACAATCTGCTCTAAGTGAATCAGTCTTCTGGAGGGTGAAGGTTCAATCCCTACTACAGGCGATAATAACTAAGAATAACAAATTTCTACCCAGTTATGACTGATGGAATGAGAACGATTAAATATTCAATTCAAAATTCGCTACAGGATCTGAAGTTCGAAAAGATTCATCTCAAAAAGGTCGGAGGTTACATCGGCCGAAACATTTTGAATATAACAACACAGATGAGAATTTTAGTCAGGATAAATCCAAATTATCGATCTGCATCTTGAAAGTTATGAAAAAAAGTTGCTCTTGTCCTTAACCAAACCAGAAATCAGCTATGAATCGCCCGGATATTGCATCAGTTTGCTTGAATTTCTGATCAGTCAGTTGGAGAAAAGATCCTACCACACAAAACTCAAAGTAAGAAGAAAATATTTTCAAAATTCTCTTAATAATAAAAGCTGAAGAATTTGTATGTTTGATATTCTATTTCCTCAAGTTTAGCAACGCTTGGGTAGAGAAACTAAAATTTTTTTGGCACACGTGGTTGGCTAATACTTCCCGTGTATTATCGTGTTTAAGTAAGAAAGATCACATGTGTTGGAAAGTAAAAGACGATTAAGAAATTATGGGTGACAGACATTTCATTTATTAATAATTTGTCTACGACTAATCATAAAGACAGTAATGGGGTCTGTTAAACATACATAATACATTTGTTCACATATGGACGTACGAAGCACAAGACTTACATTTTTCTGTGGTGTCCGTTTTTGATAGCCGACATGCCACAAACCCCGTGCATTTGATGGGGAATCCGAAGAGCTAATGAGAACAAAATTCTGCTTTAATTATTTGTTACATGTTGACAAAGAATTTCCAAAAATTCATGTTCACCACGAGATTTGGAGTCTCAACCCTTTTTTTTTTTGGGTCTGGAAACCAGTTTCTTTCCAAGGGAAATAACTCTGGTCCTGACAACGGAATCAATTATAAAAATGTTAGAAATTCTTAAGTTAAACTACTCTACTCCAAAATAATTAATGGGATTTCCAAATATGGTAGATATTTTTTATATCTTTCCTCGCACTGGAAAGAGTTTTATAAATATTTTGAAAGTGAGTTAACCTGAACTGAGACCAGCACTTTCATTTCCAGTTAAGTGTGAAATAAAAATATTTCACAAGATTTTTTAAATTCGTTTTAAAAATAAACAAACATAAAATTAAAGTATGTATAAAAACATTTCTTTCACAAGATTTTTGAAAATCTTATGTTTGTATATTTTTTTTAAATAAATTTTTTAAAATCTTGTGAAATAAATGTTTTATATAAATAAATAATTTAACTACAAGAATTTACTTTGTTTCGTTAATACTTATTAACGATCCAGTTTTTTGATATACTATTACTTTTCCAACTTCCGTCTCTTCGACGACTCCATTGTTTTCTACTAGCGATTATTTACACATTTCAAGCGTGTTCTTCTTAAGCTGACATGCGTAAAACTAATTCGATTTTAACTCAAAATTGTTCCAAATTTACTAATATTTAACAAAAACAACAGGAAACAATATTTATCGCCTGTGCACAATTTTTTATCGCATTATGTTCATGACACTATACTACGCTTTAACCAATCTATCTTTGTGCAATAAAAAAGTGTTCCTTTATATTTATGTAAAATGTTTCTGTCAATATTTTCCAGGTTTTAAAATTGATGGCATATGTTGTGGAAAAAGGTCACCGAGATTTCCGCCATGGCCTTCGCCGTCAAGCGACTGGTATCAAAGAAGCAACTAGTATGTGTCTTCTACGAATTCATCGATTTTCCTTCTTTCAAGAATTGCATAGTTATACAAGTGGAAACGAATTTGATGGAATTAGCTCAGTTTTGGTATGACATAATTGTACGATGGTTAGCCCCATTTCTTTGCTGGGGCCACATTATACAAAATGAAAGAGGGGAACACTTGTTGGAGAATTCTCTTCTCATCTCTTGTAGTATTTTTCCCTCGCAGGTTGGCTTACCATTGAAGACTGAAAAAAAACACATTCGTTCCCTTAATTTTAATGTTAGAAAGTTGGGTGCTTATCCAGAAGTCGACTGACAGAGAAAAAAAAAATAGAAATATCTTTATCATGTAGTACCCATGACAGAAAGCATATATATATATATATATATTTAAATATGGACGGCCCCCCCACTTTACAGTCATCAACAGAAACAAGATGGAAAAATTCTGTTTCCATCTATCTGAAAGCATTTTTTTTAATCCCTTTACTGAATATGTAGAAAGAAAAAGCCTTTGATTGCATTCAATTTAAAAAAAATTAACTTGAAGTCGGGTAGAGGTGAATTATTCAGAACACATAATTCCCATCAATTTTCCCCAAATTTTTCAGAAAAATCATAATTTTTTAAAACGTTCTCATAATTTCTCAGTGTGGGGACCTGGTGTACTACAAAATAGATTTTGTACACATTATCATTAAAAAGAGACCAATCAAAAGGTATTAAGGAGTCAAACACAGTATTTTCTCAAATTCTTTATTATTCAAGGAAAATTTAAATTTTCCGGTATTTAAGTAAAATTTTGCAGAAAATGTTCAATGAACGAACAAACAAAAATAAACTTGTCAATAATACAATGAATCTATTTGCTTGTTTCATAGTTAAAGCAGTCGACTTGGTATGCCTGATTGACCTTGCTGTGTGTCCAGTTTCATCACAAATATTACAGTAAGATCGGGGTGTCGTGAAGTGATTTCAGGGTGAGACATTATTAACATTCGTCGAAGTATATCATGAATATTGTCCTTGATGGGCAGTTGCCGAGACAATGCAGCTGGACCACTTAGGAAAGACCGAACGTGCTTGTTCCAAGACTCTACTAGACTCTCACTCCATTTTGCTATCGAGTTACCGTTATTCCACTTGAACTATGGGCACACATTTGATGGTAGCTCGGGATTATCATAATCCATGGTTTAGCCTTCTCATCGACGAAGGCAATTCTGAGATGAAGCATTATCTCGATGCCCAAGGTTTTCAATACTTCCACATGCACACATTTGTTTGTGACAGACTGGGTGATAGGCAGGATGATGTTGGTGTTACTCATGAACGTTTCAAAATTTTCGTGATCCATGCTGTTACAGATGAGAGAACATCCGTAAAAGCGATTTTGGGGCTCAAAAATCTGTTGCAAAGCAGACCATTATTTGTATTTCCTCCACTCGCACATGGTGCATCCATTAACATACCAGTGATTTTTCGGATTGCATCGATACATTTTTTTTTCGCATTGTTGAGGATCCGCATAATATCCAAAGTTATTCATTCCATCCTCTCTCCAGTTCTTCTGTCCACAGAACAACCGACACAGTATCTTTTGAGCAAAGTCCAATGAACGCAATTTGAAGTGAAGAACAGAGAAACAATGCAAGTCTGCCTTGTTAATACGCTTCCAACGAGCTATTCCAGTTCCAATACATACATTTATACTTAATACATTTAAACTTTTATACTTTTTACTTTTGTACTTTTATATGCACCTTGTCAGTTAATACTTTTAACTTTATGTATTCTCTATATTTGATAAACCAATTGATTTTTGAATTTTTTCATTTTTACTAGAAGCGACTTGCTGATATGTTTCAAATGAGCCATCAAGCAGTGTCAGAAAATCATTTTATGTCTAGATCAAGTCCAAAAAGGTGTATTTGGCCCAAAATGACCAAATATGGTAATTTGGGCCCAGGCCCCCCCCCCCCCCCCCAAATTGAAATTTCTGTTTGTTCTTTTTTCACCAGAAGCGACTTGCTAATATGCTTCCAACAAGACCTCAACCACTATCAGAAGATCATTTCATGTGTAAATTATGTCAAAAAATGTATTTTTGGTCCAAAATGCCCTAATATGGTAGTTTGGGCCAAGACGCCAAAAAATTGAATTTTTAAAAATGTTTCTTTATCTATCACCAAGAGTATTCCATTCTGCTTCTAATGAGCCATCAACCACTACCAGATGATCATTTTAAACCAAAATATGCTCCAAACGGTGATTTTTTTTTTTTTCCCCCCAATTTGCCCAAATAAGGTAATTTGAGCCCTCCCCCATTATCAGACGATCATTTTTAGTCAAGATATTGAATTTATTCCCATATTTGGCATTCTGGACGCAATGTGGGCCGGGCCCCCCCAACTTTTTAGAAGACCCCCCCACACACACACACACACACACACCCGTGAGAACTAGCCCGAAAACGTCTTCACTAATGAGTAACACAACATATTCTGACGTTTTTCTATTAGCTAGCTATTCAATTGTTTTTGCTTTTGTATCCATCCAATTGTTTTCCTCTCCGCATGCCTAACTAGCCTAGAAATCACTTTTGTCTATTTTTAAAATCTCACAATATTATATTCGCATTCCATCAACACATTCTTCCTCACATTGCAAAAGGGGAATGTTAATGGAAGATTCCCGGGCATCTATTCTGCGACTAATAACTTGGGAAGAAAAATTTGTGAGGGGATGAAAACAATAATTTTATGGATATTAGATTTGTCCGTGTCCTTCTATTCGTTTCAAATTATCTTCCAGCTACAACGAATGTATTCAAAGATATCTACGTGGTCATATGGGATCCAAAATGAGTAACAAAAAAACAATTTTGTAACTATGTTATATTAAGGGGTAATGCTTCAATGACTTTCTTGTATCTTGGTTATTTTTGGTGCTTCTGCTGTTTCACCATGACATGTATATAAAAAAAATAGCTAAAGAAATGTATAAACTTTGTAATGTACTTACGTGGTAGCTTAATAGAAGACTATACACGCAAATTCATCCAGTATTTATTGAATAAAAAAACAAAACAATTGTATGCCTTTAAAGCTAACATAAATTTGTTTCATGAAAGAAACTTGTTGAATTTAAATCTTATCGTCGCCATCTTGTATTTTTCAACAGCCCATATTTTTTAAATTTTTAGTTTTCTGCTAAATTGGTAATTTAAAAAAAATTAATTATCTCCCTTGTTAGGAAAGTTCTAACGATACGTAAAATCGTTTTTGTTTCTTTTTCTTATAATTTAATAAACACTGGATGAATTTGTGTCATTTTTTCTGTACAATCTTATTTTCAGCTACCGTGTAAGTACATGATAAAGTTTATACATTTCTTTAAATATTTTAATGTCGGGGTGAAACAGCAGAAGCACCCTTATTTTTCTCCAGAACTTTGTTTGTCCAGCACAACATTGTCATTTACATTTGTTGACTAAAATGATTTTAAATAAGTATAGTTTTAATTTAAATTTTATATAGAGATACATTCTTCATTGATATGGAGAGAGAGGAGGCGAGATACACACATCGCATTCTTTGATCCCATCCCATCCCCGATATCGACATACACTTAATAAGAGATGGATGATGTTTTGAATAAATTGCAAATTACAGCGAATTCAAATAATTAAATGGAGATTTTTAAACGTAATTTGTATTATTCGAGAGGGAGTTCCCGAGGCTGGCAGCATGAGGAAAGAAGCTATTGGAATAGAAGGCTCTCCGTCATCTGGGGCCCTCCTGAATTTACGTCGAGGGGGCACCAGAGCAGTAAATTCATCGGAGCACAATCCATTGAAGTACTTGTAAAACAAGCACAAGGATGCAACATTGCGACGATAGGACAGGGCCTGGAGCTTGGTGGATAGTGAGGAACCTATAAAATTCGTAACTCTTTTTTTAACCTTGTCTAAGAGGGAGACACTAGTGGATGGTGCACCAGACCAGATGTGGCAACAATACTCCATGCATGGGCGCATGGTGGCTTTGTAGAGATAATGTCAGGTGTGAGGAGTTTACTAGCACGGTAGAGGGAGCCTACCTTTGCTGCAGCCCTGGCAATGTTTTCAGTGTATTTGTTCCAATTAATGTTACTTGTGAATGTTAGGCTGAGGAGTTTGAACGTTGTAATATCAGCTAGGGTATTATTTGCCATGACAATCTGTGGTGGAAGAGGTTTGTTGTAGTTGTTGAAGGAAAGCAGCTGTGGACTTCACCATAGTTCAGTTCGGATTGAGTAAAAACCAAGCACCACCATTCTTCTGCACTGTTTAGCTTCAACAGTTCCAGTTGACCTATTTCTCTTTATTATTAATACCCTAACCTAACCCTTAACCTTTAACCCTTACCCTAACCTTTAACCCTTTACCCTTAACCCTAACCCTTAACTCATAACCCTTAACCCTAACCCAACAGTTCCAGTTGCCCTATTTCTCTTCTGTATTATTCTTGTGGCCACACTCTAACGACGTAAGACGACTTGTGTTATGGTTTTCTTATATTAAAATCAGACAAACTTGAATCTTGTGATCTTTTTCTTCACTTCTCAGTCACCTGAGAATGATTAATTATTCTTTTGACCTTTCAGAGTTTAGTGGCCCACCTGACCCCCTGCATGGGAACATCCCTTACCTAATGGTTAGACAAACAGCCCAGGTAAGTTATCAGATTACATTAAGATGCTTTACGGTTACATTATTAAATGAAATTACATAGCATTACCTTACATATAGATATATACTCCGCTCCCTTTTCAAAATCTAAAATCTTTTTATTTATCTCTATTTTTACTGTTTTGTTTTTATACATATATATATATATATATATATATATTACTATTTTATGTATCCACAAAATTTTATAAGGAGATATATTTTTTTATGTATCAATTTTCAGTATTTACTTCAACAGTGCTCGATACGTAAGTAGAGCTAGGTAATAAGCTATGAAAATATATTTATGGCAATTAAGCTACAAAGAGGCTCCCACATTTCATCCCCGAGGGGAATCCTCAGGCTACAATGTGTTGCATAGCCCCTTGCTTGGGCCACGGCAGTACTCGTTTACTATACTAATCCCGGGCCGTGGCAGTTCACGTTTAAACACTCGTCATTTTTTTTAACACCAAAAATCATATAGTTTGCATACCTTTAAATTTCTCGTGCCCGCTCTTCTTTCCTCGTCGCGTGGAGGGGCGTGTCATCAAGTGGTTGAATTCTTTCTTCTTTCTTTCTGCCGAAACATCGCCGCCCGTTGTCTGCAACAAAAACTTCATGACCGACTCCGAAGACAACAATCTTTTAAATTTAATTTCTGTTTTATTTCAAGCATTAGTTATCCGTCAGCTGGGCGATATTCACTAACGTCGAGAGAGAGAGAGAGAGAGAGAAAATTACTACTTTCGTAATTAAGTCTTAACCATTCGTGGAGGGAGGAAAAGAGATCTTTCGCCTGTATTTTCTTAGAGAAATAATTCCCCTATGTATGTTGTTGACTACATGGTAAAAATCACGTCTGATAGGTTCGCCTCCAAAACCCAGACTGCTAAAACTCGCTTCTCATGAAGAACGAGTGACGTCACGGATCCCTCTGTTTTCCACGCAAAGGCCCATGACGTCACAGAGCCTCTCGTAGGTGCACATTGACCCCTGATCTGAGGTTTCGTCACGCGGTGACCTTGTCACGACTGTGAGAACAGACCCTATTCTGCACTCTACTGAACAGGTCCACCCGCACTAATTCGCGCAAGTCAAACCAACGATTTCCAACAGATACGTCCATTCTCATAGGGCCATTATCCAACAAATGCATCTTACTATATATATATATATATATATATGTATATATATATATATATATATATATACTAGCAGAGCTACCCAGCGTTGCCCGGGGCCATAAAAAACAAAATAGAAGAGTTTAAAAAGTGTGTAACATCTTTATATAAAAACTCTATCTCTTTACCTCTCTCAATCCGTCTCTCTTTCCTCGTTTTTCCACACTCCTTTCCCCGACCTTCTCTTTCACCTCCGCTCAATGTATTGAAAATAATAATAAAGTAAGTCATTTATCTGAGCTTTAAGTTTTAAAGTTATTGCTCCCGATGGGAACACTGAGGCCCCTCACTCTCTTTTATCAAAAATATGATGAAATCTATATTTGTTTTGATTTATTCCCGGGCAACACAAAGTTTCTAATCTTTCCCCTCCCCCTTAATAATATAATGAAACCTAAATTTATGTTAGTGTATTCTCGGGCCATGCTGAGTTTCTTGTCTTCCCCTTCCCCCTTCATCTATTATATAAATCTCATCTGTATGTATGTATGTATGTTGGTCTTCTCCGATACTACCCAACAAACACTCACACAGTTGACATCATTCCAACCAGCCAGCCTCCGGACGTGTTTTGTCTGAGAATTGGGGGAAAAAAAATTGATCCTTTCTGGGTCAACTGAGCACTTTTCTCCAATGGGGGTGGCGTTTAGCTCCATTTTTCAACGTTTTTTAGTACTAATTTGAGAAGAAACCAATGCTATCATGTATATATTGAGAAAAAAAGCAAGTCACGATAAACCGGAAATGACATCATAGGAAGGGAGTGCCGGGTAGAAATTCACTCACAATAAAACCCTGGTTTCCTTTCTTTCTTCTTTCCCTCTCACTCCCACACTTTCTACCTTTCTTTCTTAATTAACAGACGCTAACATTCCTTCCCCCTCCCTTCCTCCCTATGCCCGTCCTGTTATCATATAATCCTTTTTTTTAATTTTTTTAACATGATTCACCCCAAACAAGGCAGGCCGCCACTGTAAACGTAAGGGGCTACTGAGAAAAAGGAAAAGGGAAGAAGGATTGGTGGTTCAGCTTAAATTGGGATCTGAGCAGCGAGATATCTGTTTACATTAGTTTTAAATTTCTGCATGTCAGTACTGTCGGGGAAACAGGGGGCAGGGAGGGAGTTCCAGAGGCCAGCAGCACGAGGAAATAAGCTATTTGAGTAGAATGCTCTCCGGCATCTGGGGACCTCCACAGTGAATGAATGAAATTTAGTAGAATGTCGAGTTAGTCTAGTGAATTTACGCCGAGGGGGGCACCAGAGTAGCCAACTCATCGGAGCATAATCCATTGAAGTATTTGTAAAACAAACATAAGGATGCTACATTGCGGCGATGGGACAGGGGCTGGAGCTTAGCTGACAGTGAGGGACCTATTAGGTTGACGACTCTTTTTTGGACTTTGTCAAGAAGGGAGAGACTAGTAGATGATGCACCAGCCCAGATGTGGCAACAATACTCCATGCATGGGCGAATGGTGGCTTTGTAGAGATACAGGATAATGTCAGGTGTAAGGAGTCCACTAGCACGGTAGAGGGAGCCAACCTTCTTTGCGGCAGCCTTGGCAATGTCTTCAATGTATGTGTTCCAATTCATGTTACCTGTGAAGGTTAGGCCAAGGCATTACCTCCTCCGTTTTTGAGAAGTGTAGAATTTCACTCACACTACAACCTTTTTTCCTTTCTTTCTTCTTTCCCTCTCACTCCCACACTTTCTACCTTTCTTTCTTAATTAACAGACGCTAATATTCCTTCCCCCCATCCCTTCCTCATTATGCCCGTTCTGTTATCATGAAATAATCCTTTCAGGCATTACTTCCTCCTTTTTCGAAAAGTGTAGAGATAGGGTAGTATCAGTTCCGTTGTCATGATACCCTTCTCCAATGACCTGACGAAGTATGTGTAGGTACCCTTCGACCTGACGATATATGTGTGGGTACCCTTCGACCTGACGCACCCTGTGTGAGTACACGTTCGACCTGACGCACCATGTGTAGGTACCCTTGGACCTGACGAAATATGTGTGGGTACCCTTCGATCTGACGAAGTATGTGTGGGTATCCTTGGACCTGACGAGGTATGTGTGGGTACCCTTGAACCTGACGAATTATGTTTGGGTACCCTTGGACCTGACGAGGTATGTGTGGGTACCCTTGGACCTGACAAGGTATGTGTGGGTACCCTTGGACCTGACGAGGTATGTGTGGGTACCCTTGGACCTTGGACCTGACGAGGTATGTGTGGGTACCCTTGGACCTGACGAAGTATGTGTGGGTACCCTTGGACCTGACGAAGTATGTGTGGGTGCCCTTGGACCTGACGAAGTATGTGTGGGTGCCCTTGGACCTGACGAAGTATGTGTGGGTGCCCTTGGACCTGACGAAGTATGTGTGGGTGCCCTTGGACCTGACGCACCAAGTGGGTGGGTGCCCTTGGACCTGACGCACCAAGTGGGTGGGTGCCCTTGGACCTGACGCACCAAGTGGGTGGGTGCCCTTGGACCTGACGCACCAAGTGGGTGGGTGCCCTTGGACCTGACGCACCAAGTGGGTGGGTGCCCTTGGACCTGACGCACCAAGTGGGTGGGTGCCCTTGGACCTGACGCACCAAGTGGGTGGGTGCCCTTGGACCTGACGCACCAAGTGGGTGGGTGCCCTTGGACCTGACGCACCAAGTGGGTGGGTGCCCTTGGACCTGACGCACCAAGTGGGTGGGTGCCCTTGGACCTGACGCACCAAGTGGGTGGGTGCCCTTGGACCTGACGCACCAAGTGGGTGGGTGCCCTTGGACCTGACGCACCAAGTGGGTGGGTGCCCTTGGACCTGACGCACCAAGTGGGTGGGTGCCCTTGGACCTGACGCACCAAGTGGGTGGGTGCCCTTGGACCTGACGCACCAAGTGGGTGGGTGCCCTTGGACCTGACGCACCAAGTGGGTGGGTGCCCTTGGACCTGACGCACCAAGTGGGTGGGTGCCCTTGGACCTGACGCACCAAGTGGGTGGGTGCCCTTGGACCTGACGCACCAAGTGGGTGGGTGCCCTTGGACCTGACGCACCAAGTGGGTGGGTGCCCTTGGACCTGACGCACCAAGTGGGTGGGTGCCCTTGGACCTGACGCACCAAGTGGGGGGGTGCCCTTGGACCTGACGCACCAAGTGTGGGGGTGCCCTTGGACCTGACGCACCAAGTGTGGGTACTCTTCGACCTGACGCACCATGTGTGGGTACCTTTATAGCTGACGCACCATGTTTGGTACCCTTCAATGAAAATGAGGACGGTTAAAAAAACATTTTTTTACTAAAACATCACTTTTGAACAATGTGTTTCTATGATTGATATCATTAAGTGCTGCAGTTCCTTTTTTAAATTTGGATTGTTATCTTTTGACACAATTACACATTCTCAAAAGACACCTTAAAATAAAAATCACCCATTTACATATAAAATTGTTTTTGTTTTGTTCATTATATTCTTGCTTGAAAGTGGTGAACAAGCTTAGAATAAATGTGTTCCAATATATTGAGCAATAAAATGATAATTTTTCACAGAAATATGTTAAGCACACTTTTTTACTATTGTTTTGTTATTCATGCCTAGGTTTATAATCTGAAACAAACTTAGGAGCAATAATTTATTACTGCACTAGGACACTTGCTAAATGTTATACATGTTGTAGAAAACACTGCTCAGTTCTCTAGATGCAACAGATGTGTGCAATAATGCAGTAGGACACTCAAAACAGAGTAAATGCTGAATGCGGATGTACTTAATACTCTAGATAGAGCAAGTATGTATTATAATATAGTGTGGCTCATACTATGTCTTATGGTGAATCTAACAGTGCACAATATCATAGAGATAGCATGTGTGTAATTTACTAATGGATATATACTAAATCAGCAACTGTTAAATATGTTAGATAGAACAGTGTAACACTTGGTAAGTTGTACCTGCTTTATCTGTCGGTGTTCATTACCCTAAATACAGCAGGTTTGTGTAAATTCGGTCTATCCTACTTATAACTAGAATGATCAGTCACCACAATACCACATTTAAATAAAGTCGGTACCAGTCTAAGGGTTGTAGCATCCATCAGAACGAATACTAAACTTTGAATTATTTACTTGCAGAAAATATGAAAAAATTACATTCAAAACAAATTAGACACAATCCCTTCAAAAGTGTGAATACATGGGTGTCGTTGCCTTACAGTAATAAAAATGTCTATCCTACTATTAAGTAGAATGATCACAGTCACCACAATACCACATTTACTCATAACAATATATTTGTTTTTGCTTTATTGAATAGGTTGTAAACTTCCATCTTTTTCAGTTTTCATGCACGTTAACCAAACACTTAATTGGAAAATAAAGTCGGTACCAGTCTAAGGGTTTTAGCATCCATCAGAAAAAATACTAAACTTTGAATTATTTACTTGCAGAAAATATGAAAGGTTACATTACAAAAAAATTAAACACAAGGTTTTCAAAAGTTTTCTAAAGTAATACAAATGTCTATCCTACTTTTAACTAGAATGACAGTCACCACAATACCACATTTATCATAACACAAATTATGCACAAGTCCATCAAAAGTGTAAGGAATGGGTGTGGTCTGTCATCATTGTTCTAAAGTATGAACAAAAATTAATATATATGTTAACTAACCCAGCTTAGACATGTGTTGCTGAGCAAGGTTAGTGGAAGGTTAACATAAAAAAGTAATTTCTTTATGGGTAAGGTAAAATTGGCATTTTCTTTTTAATTTTATCAATAATTAAACACTGCTTTTAATTTTATCCAGTAAAAGAGACTAACAAATCAGTCAGCATTTTTTTACATTGAAATTTAACAAGTTCTAGGCGCTTGATTGTGATAGTGCTCTCTAGGCCTCCTTAATTTTAAAAGTGCTCATTATCCTACATAGAGCGGGTATTTACTCAAATAGTGTTCAATATCATAGATAGAGCAGGTGTGTTTATATGCACCATTGCACAGGATAAAAAAAACTGATGTTCGGGGTGCAGTTATAGTCAAACGTTTGGGAAACAGTCAAAGCTGGATGTTTGGTAAACAATCAGAGCCTGAGGTTTGGGAAGAATCATCCTGAGGTTCTGAGAAGGAGTCAGAGTAGACAGTTCAGGTAGGAGTCAGGTCTTGAGGTTAAGGTATGGAGCAGAACCCCAAGCTCAATATCCTAGAGAGAGCAGGTGTTTTTAGCTGCAGCATTGCCCGGGATAAAAAAAACGATGTTGGGGAAGGAGTCAGAGTTTCGGGAAAAAACAGTCAAAGCTGGATGTTCGGGAAAGAGTCAGAGCTTGCAGTACGTGAAAGAGTCAGTCTGAGGTTCAAGAAGGAGTCAGAGCCGATTCTTCAGGAAGTAGTTAGGTCCTAATGGTTCGGGTAGGAGTCAGAGCCGGAGGTTCTGGGAAGGATCAGTTCAGGAATGAGTCAGGGCCTGGAGTTCAACGCTAATGGTACAATTACAGAGTCTGAATAGAATGGTAGAGGAAGGGTCCCCATTCTTAGCACTAATTTTTCTCCAGGGAATGGAGAAGTTGTGCAGAGTTTAGGGGAGGCCGGATATAGTGGAGCCAGGGTGAATTGGCAACCAGGTACGTGACATCTTTTGATCCTGGCAAATGTAGAAGAAGGTGAACCTGACGAGAGCGACACAGACGAGACAGCTTTGGCTGAGTGCAACGGGTGTAGTGTCCAATGGGGTGAAGGAGGACGACTGGAGAAGAGTGATCCCTGTGCAACGCCGATAGGTACATATATAGTATGCGCACCAGGGCGGCGATAGGTACATATATAGTATGTGCACCGGGGCGGTGATAGGTACGTATTTAGCATGTGCACGGAACCTGCGATAGGTACGTATATAGTATGTGCACCAGGGCGGCAATAGGTACGTATATAGTATGCACACGGGGGCGGCAAGTGGTACGTATATATTATGCCCACCGGGGCGGCGATAGGTACGAATATAGCATGCGCATCGGGGTGGCAATATGCACGTATTTAGCATTAACACCGGGGTGAAGATAGGTATGTATTGAGGATTCGCACCAGAGTGTCGATAGATACGTATATAGTATGCACAATGGGGCGGCGATAGGTACGTATATAGTATGAGCACTGGGGCGGCGATAGGTATGTATATAGTATGCGCACTGGGGCGGCGATAGGAGCATGTATCGTATGCGCACTGGGGTGGAATAAGTACCTATATAGAAGGCGCATATAGAGGCAGTACTTTTTATAGAAATATGTCATAGTTTTGCCCTGGTCTACGGAGGAGTAATGGTGAGGAAGTGACAGCTTTCTCAAAAGGCAAAGGGAGAAAGTAGCGGTGAAATGGGGCGACCAGGGAAGAGAAAGATAAAGAGACCCTATAGAGAGAGGGAGAGAAATAGAAGTTTGAATATAAAGATGTTACACAAGCGATTTTTCTACAATTATGTGTTTTTTTACGCCGAGCAACGCCGGGTAGCTCCGCTAGTACTATAATAAAGCCTATATTTATGTTAGTGTATTCCCAGGCCATGCTGAGTTCTTGTCTTCCCCCTCCCCCTTCATAATATAATGAAACCTATATTTATGTTAGTGTATTCTCGGGCCATGCTGAGTTTCTTGTCTTCCTCCTCCCTTTTAATACTATAATTCAACCTATATTTATGTTGGTGTATTCCCAGTACATGGTTTGTTCTTGTCTTCCCCCTCCCCCTTAATAATATAATGTAACCGATATTTATGTTAGTGTATTCTCGAGCCACGCTGAGTTTCTTGTCTAATAATTGTAATAATATAATGAAACCTATATTTATGTTAGTGTATTCCCAAGCCATGCTGAGTTTTTTGTTTTCCCCCTTCACTTTAATACTATAATTCAACCTATATTTATGTTAGTGTATTCCCAGTACACGGTTAGTTCTTGTCTTCCCCCTCCCGCTTAATAATATAATGAAACCTATATTTATGTTAGTTTATTCTCGGGCCATGCTGAGTTTCTTGTCTTCCCCCTCTCCCTTAATAATATAATGAAACTTATATTTATGTTAGTGTATTATCGGGCCACTCTGAGTTTCTTGTCTTCCCCCTCCCCCTTAATATTATAATGAAACCTATGTTTATGTTAGTGTATTCCCAGGCCAAGCTTAGTTCTTGTCTTCCCCCTCCCCCTTAATACTATAATGAAACCTATATTTATGTTAGTGTATTCCCAGGCCATGCTGAGTTTCTTGTCTTCCCCCTCTCCCTTAATAATATAATGAAACTTATATTTATGTTAGTGTATTCCCAGGCCACGCTGAGTTTCTTGTCTTCCCCCTCTCCCTTAATACTATAATTCAACCTATATTTATGTTAGTGTATTCCCAGTACACCGTTAGTTCTTGTCTTCCCCCTCCCCCTTAATAATATAATGAAACCTATATTTATGTTAGTGTATTCTCGAGCCACGCTGAGTTTCTTGTCTTCCCCCTCCCCCTTAATGATATAATGAAACCTATATTTATGTTAGTGTATTCCCGGGCAATGCTGAGTTTCTTGTCTTCCCCTTCTCCATTGAAAATGTGCTACTGTATTATTGCACACACCTGCTCTATCTAGAATATTGAATACTGATTCCCAAGCAATGCACAGTACCTTTTCTGGTATACAATAGCATAACAAAATACAGTGAAAATCTTTCTTCCATTCAACGTTGCGTTTAAAAACACCTGCTCTATGTAGAATTGTTCTATCATTTCTATCATCAACGTAACTTTTGTGTCCATCTACAGTTAAGTGCCTCAACGATTTGTCTTGGGTTCAGTTCTGTTGCTCTTGTATGTCAATGATCTGCCAGATGAATTGACTGAAAAGGTACTGCTGTTTGTGGACGATGTAAAGCTGGTATCACTTAGAAGCAACTATGCTAAAATATTCCTTGGTTTTGGGAATGAGTTATGAATTTTTAAAATCCATTTTAGTTGTTCTATTTAGCAGGTTACTCACCAAATTACCCGTTTATTACTAAGTTTCTGTCTGTGACTCTCACCCTCGCTCACTATATGTTGTGTGACTTATTTCATGTAGTCTATTACTCTCACTTCCGTTTCTCTCTTAAAGGTATACAGTTTGAGTAAATTATCTAAGTACTGAGCGACTCCCTTTCAGCTGATGCCATTAATCGATGCAAATCTACTTGGAAGATAATCACAAATCTTTTTTTTAAATATTATCTATCATTCAAAGAATTTGATTTTATGAAATTTATAGTTGATATGGCTGCATTAATAGCTTCCTCCATATTGCCACCTAGATTTTTTGCTGCCTAACGTTGCCTGTGAATCATACAGTGCAAATGC
Source organism: Sepiola atlantica (assembly GCA_963556195.1). Classification (NCBI taxonomy): domain Eukaryota; kingdom Metazoa; phylum Mollusca; class Cephalopoda; order Sepiida; family Sepiolidae; genus Sepiola; species Sepiola atlantica. Next base: position 48,329,448 of record OY744529.1, read on the forward strand.
ATTATATGAGGAACTATTGTTTTCATCTGTGCTACAAAACTTTTAATTCGTCATGTCATTCAAGTAACATAAACTGTGTTGATTTGAATTAAATTACTAAGTGCGATATTTTTAGCATTCAAATTATTTTTTTAGCATTCAAATTATTTTTTAGCATCCAAATTATTTTTTAGCATCCAAATAATTTTTGACTTCTGAAAATGTATCTTCACCACAAGTCTTCTCTGCTAAATTTCTAATAAATATCATTTTTTTTCTCATCTTATTCTGGTAAACAAATCTAACTGATGAAAGTAATAATATTAGCCGAAACGTTGTGAGAATAACATCCAAGATGAAAACAGTAGTAACATCATCTGTGTTGATTTGAATTAAAGCAACTATGATTAATTTCAAGATAATCTCAAGCTGGGATTTACCTCTGATATACTTATGTAATTTGAAAGCTTTGATGATAATAAATCAATTTATGTCACATTTTGAATTATTCCTTTATTCTTCATCTCATGTCTTTTATTATACATATTATTTTTTAACATTCTTATTGCAGAGTCTTTCTGAAGTTTTATTTGATGCTGAACGCAAAATGGAATCCGAAACTGACCCAAAGAAGTCGTATTCTTCAAATTCTGGTTTGTAGATTTGTATTTTTTTTTTCTTTTGCTTAAAATCTTGGCAATTACTGGAATCAATTCGATTGTGGTCTACCAGCAAATACCCTGTTTCAAACATAATTCTAATCGCTCTTCTTGAAGTCGGGCACAGCGAGATGCTGAGCAGAAAGAGTGTATACCTATTGAATTATCTACCCAAAGAGTTATGTTTCTTGAAACACTTGCAGGATACATCTTATTTTAAATACATTCAATCATCTCTATTAAGAGACTTTGTCTGTCTGAAATAGCATTTTATTTGGTCTATCATGAATGTTATTCTCACGAAGTTTCAGCTAATGTAACCTCCGATCTTCTTCAGGTGCGTCTTGTCGAACTTGGGAATATTTATGTTAAACTCGAAAATCTGTACAAAATTTCAAACTGGGGAAGATTGCTCTCGTTCCACCAGCCATGACCGGGTAGAATTCTTAGATAATTCTTAATTATGTTTTTAGTATCGCCCGTACTGAGGGTTGAACCTTCAATCTCCAGGTGACTGTTACTTAGAACTGATCATTACTTAGCACTTTATCCGTTGCACTGTTTGAAATTCCGTACAGATTCCCGAGTTCGATAGGATGCATCTGAAGAAGGTTACATTGGCCAAAATGCTGTGAGAATAACATCCAAGATCAGAACAGTAGTCTGTATAATTCAAATTTCATGATGAAAAACATTCGTCTGACTAATCCAAATTTCATGATGAAAAACATTCGTCTGAATAATCCAAATTTCATGATGAAAAACATTCGTCTGAATAATCCAAATTTCATGATGAAAAACATTCGTCTGAATAATCCAAATTTCATGATGAAAAACATTCGTCTGAATAATCCAAATTTCATGATGAAAAACATTCGTCTGAATAATCCAAATTTCATGATGAAAAACATTCGTCTGAATAATCCAAATTTCATGATGAAAAACATTCGTCTGAATAATCCAAATTTCATGATGAAAAACATTCGTCTGAATAATCCAAATTTCATGATGAAAAACATTCGTCTGAATAATCCAAATTTCATGATGAAAAACATTCGTCTGAATAATCCAAATTTCATGATGAAAAACATTCGTCTGAATAATCCAAATTTCATGATGAAAAACATTCGTCTGAATAATCCAAATTTCATGATGAAAAACATTCGTCTGAATAATCCAAATTTCATGATGAAAAACATTCGTCTGAATAATCCAAATTTCATGATGAAAAACATTCGTCTGAATAATCCAAATTTCATGATGAAAAACATTCGTCTGAATAATCCAAATTTCATGATGAAAAACATTCGTCTGAATAATCCAAATTTCATGATGAAAAACATTCGTCTGAATAATCCAAATTTCATGATGAAAAACATTCGTCTGAATAATCCAAATTTCATGATGAAAAACATTCGTCTGACTAATCCAAATTTCATGATGAAAAACATTCGTCTGAATAATCCAAATTTCATGATGAAAAACATTCGTCTGAATAATCCAAATTTCATGATGAAAAACATTCGTCTGAATAATCCAAATTTCATGATGAAAAACATTCGTCTGAATAATCCAAATTTCATGATGAAAAACATTCGTCTGAATAATCCAAATTTCATGATGAAAAACATTCGTCTGAATAATCCAAATTTCATGATGAAAAACATTCGTCTGAATAATCCAAATTTCATGATGAAAAACATTCGTCTGAATAATCCAAATTTCATGATGAAAAACATTCGTCTGAATAATCCAAATTTCATGATGAAAAACATTCGTCTGAATAATCCAAATTTCATGATGAAAAACATTCGTCTGAATAATCCAAATTTCATGATGAAAAACATTCGTCTGAATAATCCAAATTTCATGATGAAAAACATTCGTCTGAATAATCCAAATTTCATGATGAAAAACATTCGTCTGAATAATCCAAATTTCATGATGAAAAACATTCGTCTGAATAATCCAAATTTCATGATGAAAAACATTCGTCTGAATAATCCAAATTTCATGATGAAAAACATTCGTCTGAATAATCCAAATTTCATGATGAAAAACATTCGTCTGAATAATCCAAATTTCATGATGAAAAACATTCGTCTGAATAATCCAAATTTCATGATGAAAAACATTCGTCTGAATAATCCAAATTTCATGATGAAAAACATTCGTCTGAATAATCCAAATTTCATGATGAAAAACATTCGTCTGAATAATCCAAATTATCAATCCTCATCTGAATAATCCAAATTATCAATCCTCATCTGAAAGATCCCAAAACCTCATTTTATTTGGTCCGCCATGCTGAGATTTAATGCATCTTGTTTTTGTTCCGAACCATTTTTGATGTATTCCTCGTTTTCTTTCTTTTCTTCAGCTCCAACCGGAATGGGCAACATCCAGGGAAGTGGTAAAATGGAAGGCTTTGGAAATTCTCCTCAGCACCAGCCAAGTATGTTGCTTATACAGATTTCATAAATACTAGTTTAGTCTGGCACAAGGCTACTATTGTTATGTACCCAATGGGGATATAGATGTTCTTCGTCTTTTGGGATCGGGATTAATGTTTCTACTCGGATGCTTTCCTCTCGGATGGTAGCTTGAAAATATTCGTACAGGAAGGAGACGCCATTCGTTTTCACTTTAAAAAATAAATTTTATTAACCTATCTATGGATCCATTTCTTTATGAGTTTTCTTTCGGCTATCTTCAGAGCGCGTTTAATCGACCCGTTTCTTCGAACATTAAACTACAACTGTCTAGATAAGGGCTCAACATATATTAGAGCTTTTTATATAAAAATAATCATAGTTTGAGTATCGGACAATTGTTTCAGAACATCTTCGGTTCCTCTTCAGGAGCAAAGATTAGATCGGCCAATACATAATTATAAAAAAATCAAAAAACAAAGAAATTACATTTCAAATTATTCAAAGGGTTTTCTCGTCTGAATAATTTCAAATGTAATAAGTATCACAAAATATTTTCATCAATATATTTGTTGTTAGGAATAACAATATCATAAAGAAAATATTGACTTTATGCAACACATAATTTTTTTAATTACTCTTATTCACTCCAAACAAGGCATATTGTCACTGAGGCATGAGGGGCTACTGTGGTAGGGGCCAGATTTATAGGGGAAACTTAGGTGGGGAGTTGACCAGCAAGATATTTGTTCACATTACATTTAAATTTCTGCATGTTGGTACAATCAGATAAACAGGGAGCAGAAAGGGGATTCTAAAGACGAGCAGACCAAAGAAATAAGTTATCGAATTAGAAAATCTTTCGGCATCTCTACTGTGAAGGGGTGAGATGTAGCAGTTAGTCTGGTGAGGCGGGGGTATCTTCGAAGTTCCTCGGAGCACATTCTGTGGAAGTACTTATAAAACAAGCACAGGGATGTGACATGAGCTGGAGCTCTGCAGACAGTGTGGGACCTATGAGGTTAGAAATTCTTTTTTGCACGCTGTCTAAGAGAAAGAGGCTAGTGGTTGATACACCAGCCCAGATGTGGCAACAGTATTTTATTTACAAACGCAGTTAGACCGCCACGTGAACTTAAGATTAATGTTATAGTTAATGACTGTTTTCGTTCTCATCAAGTAAATTCCAGACCCCCCCCCCTCCTCCGAATGATTACCCATCTCTCTTGCACTATCTGTTATTAGGTGATCATTAATACAGACTGGTCAGAAAATGGGGGATCATTTTACATTAAATTTATATAGAAAAGTGATCCCCACCATAAAGTCTAAAGTAAGTTGTTTTTTTAAATTACTATTTCACAGATATTTTTTCCAGGCTGTTCATTAAGTAATTGACCCTTAAAAAGCAGAATCTCATGTTTCGGTGAAAAGTCCTGGGTGTAATATTAGTTTTTCTTTCAATTTTGCATTGATTATAAGAAATCTTTTTAATTCAACTCTTACCAAAATATGATAAATTATTGTTTTTTTTTTTTTATAAATGAAATGGCTGTAAATATATGCTTTTTCCTTTCTTTTTTTTCTCTCCTCTTTAAATGGCAGAAACAACTGGCCAACTTTTAAGGGACAGTCTTGGGAATTTTTTGGACAAACTGACTGAATCTCCACAGTCTAACCAAACCTTTCTGACTGAAGCACACAAACCGACCAACAATTTTGCGCCTGTGAAACTCGATCAGAAAACAGAAATATTAGCTCAAAATTTTACAGATTCTCTTCCACGGGGTAAGCAACATATTTTTCAATTTCTTGTTTTATACGTGCAATACATCCATCGAGGAAAGGACGTGGGACTCGCATCCTTGACTGGAGACGAAAGACTTCTCTTTCCTATTTGTTATGAATTATTTAATTTTCTGCAGATTCCTGTGACAAGTGTCTTACGGATTTTAAAGGATAACTGCATAAAATTTAAATATTTGATATTCTATTTTAACGCATATTTTAGCAACGCGTGGGTAGAAAATTTAAATTAATTCTCCGAACATATAAGATGTTACTAAAATTCAGCCTGTATTACCTTGGCAGTAATGCATATGTAGTAAAATAAGAGAGTTAAAAAGCTGTGGAGGACGAAGACATTTCATTTATTAATAGTTTGTCTATGACAAACTATGAACACAGTAAAAACGAGAGAAGTATGACCTAAGATTACATAGAGAAATACATTGTTCCCATACAATAAAATGTGTTGATTTAGATAGGAAGAAAGTAATAAACATAGAACAAACTGAATAAAACAGAAAAATTTAACATAAATCCTGCTTCTTTGATTTGATATTTCGTTTCAACTAGCAGGACTATCCAGCATTGCCCGGGGCCATAAAAAACAAAATCGAAAAGTTTAAAAAGTGTGTGTAATATCTTTATATTGAAACTTTTATATCTCTACCTCTCTCAATCCGTCTTTCTCTCTTTCCCCTTCCCCATTTTTCCACATCCCTCTCCCTCACCCCTCTTTCACCTCTGCCCAGCTAATTCTCCCCTCTCTCTTTCTTGTTTTAATATATTGAAAATAATAATAATGTAAGTCATTTACCTCTCCTTTATATAATAGAATTGGAAATAATTGAAATAACCGACCCTGACGAAACTGTGACCAGTTGACCCCCAAAGAATGAATAATTTAAAAAAAATTAAAAAAATATCATTCATCCAGGACAACGCCGATAAAGAATTTATTAACTTTGTGGATGTTTTCTGTAGTTACCAGAAAAAACTGCTCTCATCATTGATGTAACCGTCCCAAACGACTATGGCCTGAATAGAGCCGAACGGGGAAAAAATAACCAACTACCAAGACCTCAAAAATGATTTTAAAATAACATGGTCCCGCAAGGAAATAAACATCATACCGGTTGTAGTGGGGGCAACTGGTCTAGTGAAAAAAAATCTAAGAAAATACTTAGACACAATCCCGGGAAGACCAAACTGTAGGAAAGTACAGATAGCAACCCTAAAAGGGACAACATCTATCCTTAAGACAGCCCTCGGATATAAATTTTACTCATAGGGAAATCAAGGTTTAGCCTCAAGAGGGGGCGCCTTGATCTCTTTAGATAAACTGAATTAAAATGATAAAAAAAGAGACAACTGCCCTTTATATAATAGAATTGGAAATAATTGGAAATGGTTGAAAGAACCGGCAACCCCCCTGACAAAACCTGGATCAGTTGACCCCCAAAGAATGAATAATTAAACATTTTTTTACATATTATTCATTCAGTTGACCCTCAAAGAATGAATAATTAAAAATTTTTTTACATATTATTCATTCAGTTTACCCCCAAGGAATGAATAATTAAAATTTTTTTAGATATTATTCAGGGCAACTCTGATAAAGAATTTACAAACTTTGTGGATGTTTTCTGTAGTTTTTTACTTTTAGCTGTAGACACACACACAACTGCCCTTTACATAATAGATTATGAAACTTTGTCATAGAATCTTTCTTTGCTTATTACCCTATTCCTATATATATCAACACATTCTGTCGGATAACTCTGAATCTCTTTAGGGTTCATTGACGGAATTTAGCAAATTGTTTTGAATCATTTCAAATGCAATATAAATTACTGTTTTTGTTTTAGTGATTGTGCCACAACATGTCCCTGGCAAAGCAGGAGGTGGTTGGGATGACGATATCGATGCTGTTCAACATCATTGTTTGTCTTCATCCCGCATATCAAACAATCAAGATCGTCTGGCCAACACAGAATTAATAGATGACACGTAAGTTCAAATCGTTTATATAATTTTATTTATTCGAACTACATTTCTCATCTTGAGTGTTACCATCACAACGTTTCGGCTACTGTAACCTCCGGCATTCTTCAGGTGTATTTTTTCGAACTCGGGAATCTGGACAGAATTTTGAACGGAACCCTTTATTTACTCAACACGAAGACTTCTCCCAGTCATGGCTAACGAAACGAGAGCATGCTACCCCCGTGAATTAAATAAAGGGTTCCGTTAGAAATTCTATCCAGATTCCCAAATTCGACAGAAATATTCCCGAGTTCAAAAAGATACACCTTGAGAAGGCCGGAGGTTACAGCGGCCGAAACGTTGTGATGATGACACTCAAGATGAGAACAGTAGTCTGAATAATCAAAATTATACAAATTATCAATCCTCATCTCAAAAATTCAGAAATGTAAATCATTTATTTCTAACAATTTTTATCTATTGAAAAATATTTAAAAATAAATTGGTAAAGTTGTGCATTGTTTTAAAGAGTTTTTTATGGCAGTCGCTCCAGACAAAACATAAAGCCACTTAATGTAAGGAGCCAAAAGAAAAAATTCTAATTCAAGGTCAAAAACTAGCCAACGATAAATGTTAGATGTTTTTTTCCTCGAACTGTCGGTCTTTGAAACTCCCTCTGTGCTCACTGTTTCCTTGACTGTACCGACATGCAGAAATTTAAAACTAATGTAAACAGACATCACGCTGCACAGCTCCCAATTTAGGATGACCCCCAAAACTTTCACCTAATTCTCAGTAGCCCCTTACGTCTACAGTGGCAACTTGCCTTGTTTGGGGTGAACTCAGGATGTGAGTTCTCCGCTTTTTGGTCGAAATCCATTTTTTTAAATAGGAAAAAGCTGTTTTCTACAAAATGGCTAGAGCCTTACCTCTTTATTTTTTTTGTCACTATTTGGCTGGATTTTATTTCTTTCTCTCCCCCCTCTCTCTTTTACTTTATCTTTCTTTCTCTTTTTTGTTTTTCCTCTCCTTCTCTTCCTTTCTCCGTCTTGTCTTTCTTTTCCCTTTTATGATAGTTCTTTTTGAAAACCTAAATCGTTAATTTTGTCATGAAGGCTAAGACTTCAAACGATTCATGAAGGGGTAGGGGAGTTAGATGACTTTTCTTCATCAAAGAATGACTTTCTGTCTCCTTCCCACCACATGCACACTCAGAAAATTAAATAAGTTATTAGGTTTATTTTTATAAAATTAAAAAATAGGAAAAAATTATTAAATAATTGAATTGAATATAAAAACCGGTTTGTGTTTAGAGTGCTAACAAGCAAGCCTACCACGCGTCGCTCAGGAGTTTTGGTAAGGGTTAACCAGCAAGCCTACCACGCGTCGCTCAGGAGTTTTGGTAAGGGTTAACCAGCAAGCCTACCAAGCGTCACTCAGGAGTTTTGGTAAGGGTTAACCAGCAAGCCTACCAAGCGTCACTCAGGAGTTTTGGTAAGGGTTAACCAGCAAGCCTACCAAGCGTCACTCAGGAGTTTTGGTAAGGGTTAACCAGCAAGCCTACCAAGCATCACTCAGGAGTTTTGGTAAGGGTTAACCAGCAAGCCTACCAAGCGTCACTCAGGAGTATGGATAACAAAATAGAAGAGTTAAAAAAGTCTGTGTAACATCTTTTAAAACTTCTCTACCTCTCCCTCTGACGGCTCCCTTTCCCTTTCTCTCCCCAACCGCCCCCTCTCTATGACAACTGGTTCAATATAATAGAAAAAAATCAACTGACTGCTATTTGATTTAGTTTTTTGTTTTTTTGAGTAGTTGTTTCAAAGAAACAACTACCAGAATGAAATAAATTAATTTAAATTAAGAGGTTTATGTAGTTTGCTTGAAGCATTGTTTATTTGAGTATAGAAATGTGATACTTAGAAGGAAATACAATGCAGAGGTGTGACGGATAGACACAAGTTGGAGCAAAATAATAATAGTTTCACTCTAAATACAATGTATACACACACACATATATATTTATTTATTTTTTTACATACACACATATATCTGTCTATTTACACAATGTTACAATGTTGTGTAATATCTGCATCAAAACGGTCTGGTGGAAACTCCATGCGATATTATAATATTTCGGGAACTCTTCCCTTCTTCAGATCTGTATTCAACTCAAGTTCAAATGTGCATGTGAAGGTAGCAGTGAGGATGCAGTCCCACAGCAAATACTGGTGAAATTTGCATATGAGCATATGAAGAAATTTGCATATGAGTATTTTAAAAGAATATTTAATTTAAATTAAACATATTTTGGATACTTTGAATGAACCAAATTATGCCATTGAATAGTTTAAGATTTGACTTTATATGTTTTTATTTTTTGAGGCCTGACTCTGAAGAATACAGTTTGCCTGAGTGGAGTGAAGAAGATCAACTGGTTAGTGAGATGATACAAAATCCCCGACAAATCCCTTCACGGACTGATCTAGAAACATTCAACACCAAATGCCGCACCCTTAACTGTGATAAAATTCTGGACTTGATCAATCACCATTTACAAACAGATGCACCAAAACACTCACAATTAGTAAGTATAAACTCATAGGTTTTCATCTTTAACAAAGGAATATTAGTACAAATAGTGGAACGAAATACTCGGTCGCTCCAATCATCTCTATCAGACGGCATCCATAGTCTTCCAACCAATCTTTTGCAGCGTAATGGATTCAATGGGTGTCACTCACAAGTTCTGATATCTCCAAAGCCTTCTCTCTCTCTTAGTGAGACTGAGATAAGAGGAAGGTGTCCATATAAGCGTGATATCAACTGATGTCCAATGCAACACGTATAGGCATTTTTTGGTTAGGTGTTTCCACGTAACATCCTTGTGTATGTTCCATCAAGAGATGTTTCTTAGTATTTCATCAGTGTCCAAGCTGTTGACCCGTAAAGCATCATGACCCTAAAAAAGTCTCTCCTAAGATTTTCAGAGAGAGAGAGAGGACTGCACAGTTCACCAAGGACACTCCTGGCCTTTATGGAATGAAATATGACAATAATAAAAGGCGTCAATTAGCAGGAATTAAGCAAAGAAATCTAAGCTCAGACTTTGACGCCTTTTCTCTGCAAATGTTCAAGTCCAATATAATTGCAATTGAGCGTAGGTTCAGTAGATTGCCTGTAGTGCTCATAGATTGCCTGTAATAAGTATGTCGCAGCCCCCTTTTGATTTACAACGGCTGCAGATTTGTGGTTTGACTCTCAGTTGATCGACATTTGTTAACAAAACGTATACATATCAAGTATGAGGTATAATTTTGAGGTGTGCACACAATGATTTGATTCTTAAATATATACACACTATTGATTCTTAAATAGTATTGAAAGATATGTTAATCCTATAGATCTAATGCAGCGCCCCAGACCATTTGGCCACAGACCATTTGGTAGTGGACCACACAAAAAGAATAAAATCATTTTAATTTTAGTTTAATTCTATTGATTACTAGTGATCTCTACTCTGCATTGCCCGGGAGTCTAATAGTTCTTTTTGGGTGGTGGGGAATGGAAGGGGGAAATATGTTACACATAACACGTGAAACAAATGCTATGTAGTAGATGCAGAAGCCCATTTAACTAAAAATAATTCATATGACTGAAATAGGAATTAACAAAAAGCATTTTCAAGCAGGAAATAATTATCAAAAAAGATATCATTTTGAAAGGAAGATTATAAACAATTATAAACCATTACTCTTCCTTTCAAAATGATATCAAAAAAGATATCATTTTTAAAGGAAGATTATAAACCATTACTCTTCCTTTCAAAATGATATCTCATACTTGATATGTATACGTTTTGTTAACAAATGCCGATCAACTGAGAGTCAAACAATTTTGTGCTTATTACAGGTAATCTATGAGCACTACAGGCAATCTACTGAACATACGCTCAATTGCAATTATATTGGACTCGAACATTTGCAGAGAAAACACGTCAAAGTCTTAGCTTAGATTTCTTTGTCTAATTCTGGCTAATTGATGCCCTTTTATTATTGTTATATTTAATTCCGCAAAGGCCTGGGGTGTCGTTGGTGAACTGCGCACCATCTGCTAGTCCTCTCTCTCTCAAAATCTTCAAAGAAACATGATTTGCGTGAATAGATGCCATTTTTATTTGTCAGTGCATTCCAATTAGATGAATTTATTGTAATTCCTCCCTTGATTGTTTTTTATAGTACCTGTTATATCCTCACTCCTAACAGGTGATACAAAAACACAATCTTCTTCTTTTATTCGGTTTTGGTATTTCGGGTGCAGCGTGTGTCCTGGCCTCCGGATTGGGTAACACCAGGCAATGTCTCACACCGGCTCTTCATGCAGTCCCGTCGAGAGGGTCGATATCAGCATGGGTTGTATGCAATCATATCACTTCTTCCGCACTCGAGCCACATCTTCCTTGCCTTACAACTCTCCTTAGTCCACGAGATATCCAGACGAATTATGGATTTGATACAAGAATTGGCATGCTTTACATGACCGAACCACCTGAAATGCTGAGCACGTAAAACATCCGTAATCTCATCAATACAAAGTTTCTGATGAAGCACAATTGATGAGACTTAAGGTTTTTTTGATGGGGAGGTTATGTGGTTAGTTGATTAGGAAGAAAGTCAGGATAAAGAATGTAACTTGGTTGAGTTAGTTGCATCTGGCCGCATCTGACTGAAATAGAATATGGAATAAGAAAAAGGGTTGCCATCTTCCATAAATAAGACCACATCGCAACAATTAAATAGGTATCAACTTTTATTCACGTGAAAATTGGAACACGAGAATTGTTCAGTAGGCTGGCTTTTGTCGATAAACGATTGCTGTATGCTGGGAGTTCCATTCTAGCCGGGCACTCGTAGTGAAACGACGAGCACAGGATAACATCCTATCGAGAGGCGATCAAAACGTGAACTGATTTGAATCGTCTTTTTGTGCGCGAAGATACATCTATGCGTATTAATCTTGCTTCTGTGCAGATGTATCATAACACCCATTCAGTTAACAGTCCAAACTCGAGTGCGCGAGGTCAAATCATGACTCAATCTAACGCATGATACTGTGCGTACGTTTAAACAAAATAGATCACTCATGTAATTACTACAAGATCTTTTCTTCCAGTTTGTATCTGTACGATCATTACGCTGAAACCGTTGCAGATGAAAATCATTTGGAGTCCATGTCTAACTGCCATGCAACATGGCAGAACGATCACAGGTGGAAAAGGTAGGAATTACCTCCTGAGAAGAAGGTAAAATCAAGAAATCAGTGACAAACAAACACTTTTTTCTTGTATAATTTTGATTCTTCGGACTACTATTCTCATCTTGAGTGTTTTTATCACAACGTTTCTGCCGCTGTAACCTACGGCCTTCTTCAGATGTATCTTTTCGAACTCGGGAATATTTCTGTCGAATTTGGGAATCTGGATAGAATTTCTAACGGAACCCTTTATTTAATCCACGGGAGTAGCAGGCTCTCGTTCCATCTGCCTGGGAAGACGTCTTCAGTATCGCCCGCACTGAGGATTGAATCTTCAACCTTCAGATGACTGTCACTTAGAACTAGATTTTTACTTAGTACTATATCCACTGCGCCACGGATGAGAACAGTAGTCCGAATATACCAAATTCTACGAATTATCAACCATTATCTCAAAAATTCCGAAACAATGAACGAATCTATATTAGTGTTTTCAAGAAATTTTAATATTTGTGACCCCCCCCCTCCCCCCCAAAAAAAAACAAAACGTACACGGTCGTGGTGTGGTGATTGTGTCTAAAATCAAGTTTCTACTTTCTTCAGGTGTATCTTTTCGAGATCGGGAATCTGGACGGAATTTTGAATGGAACTCTTTATTTAATCCACGGGGGTAGCATGCTCTCGTTCCGTCAGCCATAACTGGGAGAAGTCTTCAGTAATTCGCAATTCTTCGTATCGCGTGCAGTTCTTTCTTGATTTGTTCTCATCACACAAAAGCTGTTTTATATTTTGGGAAACTTGTTTTGAAATAATTGGCAACAAAATGATTGCCCAGAAATTTCATGTCTTGTATTCTTGTCGTTCAGATGTGTCTCTTCATGTTGGAATGGCTGTGCCGAACGGACTTTGTTAATCTCAATCTGATGGCTTCCTTCAGTAAAGATAACCTGCTCAACATCTACAACAGCATCTCAAGCACTTGTAACGATAACGCATCGCAAGCTGATCATACTGATGAGATGTTGATCAAGTCGAAAGCACGAAAAGTAAGTTGAACCACGTTTCTTTATTTCGTATATTTTAATTAATTTTTTTTTTTTTTATGAAAATCGTTCCAGACAGTACATGAAGCCACTTGATGTAAGGAGCTAAAAAAATACTACTTCAAGGTAAAAAAACTAGCCAACGATAAGTGTTAAATGGATAGATTCCGACCCAGAAAACAGCAATTCAGAAACATCGCTGATGGAATGTAAGGACAAAAGGACAAAATAAGGGAAGCAAGAGTTACGAGGCTGACGAAAGTAAAAAAATATCTATGTAAATATATTAATCAATATATAATATATTACCTCAAGTAACAGCACTTAGCTGGATACTCCACCAGACTAGATGAATTCTTGTCCTGGAATCCGGTAATACTAAGAGACCAGAAAAAAGATATACTATAACACAGTAAACTCAATAGGCAAGAGGAAAATTAATGTTCTTAACTTCTTTAATAACTCAACGTTTGAGAGGTAGAGGAGAATCTTGATTGAACACTCGAATATCTATGGATCTAATATAGAGATCAAGTGTTAGCATCAGGAAGGGGGCCCTTGATTTCTGAGAACTTCGACTGAAGTATAATGAAACAAAAAATTAAGAGTATTATAAAATAATAGTTTTATGAATATATTTTCAATGGTATCATGTTCAAGTTTCTAATGCAATAGAATTGTGCTCAATGTTGGGGATAGAGCATTATTATAGTTAAATCATAAGGAAAATAAGTGTACGGGTGGCTTAAGTCCAGTTCAACTTTGTATGTATCGGTGATTCACTGATCTTGATAAACTTACATATTATTATTGTTGTTGTAACACTGACAGAATTGAATTATTTATGTTTGCTGTGTTTTAAATGCCATCTTATATCTCCATGTTGCATATCACACGAAGTAGAAATGTGCATCTATTTTATTCTCCTTTATTTATTTTAACTTCTGTCATTACTAATCAGCAGAGTGTTACCACTGTCAACCAAGGGAAGCGTCTATCAGGCATTTATACACAGTATGATGATGTATGAAAGTGAGGGTTGAGGATATGCGTTGCATGGAGAGAAATAATATGAGAATGATATGATGGATGTGTAATGTGAGTCTTAAAGATAGCCTTAGGTCTGATGATCTCAGAGGAAGATTAAATGTGTGCAGAACAGGAGACTTTGATGGTATGGCAACGTTGAAAGAAGGGATGAGAGTTCCTGGGTTAGTAGATGTAGTACAGTTGAGGTAGCAGGGTGAATTGGCAGAAGGCCAAGGAAAACATGGGAAGAAGTGATAAGGATGGACTTGAGAGATAAATAATGACCTGGCTAGAGATAAGTTAGTTTGGAGGTCAATTTCTCAAAGCTGTCCAACACATGCCAGCATTTAAAATGGACATTAAACCGAATATGATGATGATGTCATTTTTTTATGTCAGTAAACAGAAGCTTTATAAACATTTTGGTGCTTTTTTTTATGTTCTTTTATTTATTTGTTTTTTCCAGATAATCCGTACATTAGAAAAGCTGACGGCCCACAAAAACATTCTCCCCGTGAATCAGAAAGCAACCAAACCAAATTACAAAGATGAGGTTTCCCCAGAAGAGACGACTCCCATCCTTGACTCACATGTTACGAGCAATTTGTCTGATACCTACCCAAATATTCAAGGGGAACACGAAGAAAAAGAGAGCCCCTTTGACGAAGGCAGCGTGAGCAAATCCGTGTTCGATTTTATTCGGATTGAAGAAGAGAAATTTGAAGCAGAGAAATTGGCTAAGAGCAACCCAGAAACGATGAGTCCCTCTGGACTGAAACCGGGCTCGTCACCTCACAGCCCGAGTTTAAGTCTTTACTCGAGGCTCGACACGGAGCTGAGTGATGCTTCTTCGCATCCCTCGGCCGGATCAGAATTCTCACTACTCAATGATGATTCCCTTGAGACAAATGAGAACTGATGCGGACATGACTCGGATATGTTGGGTTTAGGGTTGAAAATAAAAAGAAAAAGTCAGAAGGAACAGAAAAGGAAAAAGTTTCAATTCTAGAGAGCAAACAGTGAACACTGCAACACTGTTTGCGCACGTGAGTGAAATTTCAACAACTGCCTTTCTGGTAGCTTCAGTTACGTACACTGCTTTACGATCAATATTGCACAAAAAAAGACTCTGTCAAAGGTTCAGAACTCGGGAAGTCTCAATAGTAACTTTTTTTTACTAATGTCATCACTTATCAAGGCTACAAGCTACTCAAGAATAATGGTTAATGAGATGGATAGATTGTCAGATGAATGATGACAAATATGAACGGATTGAAAAGGATCAACAGAATGAAAAAGAAATTGATTACTTACGAGGTCGGTTTATGACAAATACTTGTTGACATTGAATTTGAAGACAATTGTAGCTCACAGGGAAACAGTCCTGTGGTAATCTGGGAAGTTCTTGGACAGAAACTTTGTTTGATGTTAAGCACAAAAAGGAAAGTTCTTTGCAGTCATGGTGTACTTACATTATTTTGTCATATCTCCCAAGTTTTCACAAAACAAACCTGTCAGTCAATGGAGTGGATTTCAAAGTTTTACGCTTTTCAGAGAAACAAGAAGCAAATCCGGGATTTGTAGCAGACGCAATAATATTACCATCCAAAAAGCGTGTTGTTTCAGGTAGTGTACAAAAATGCAGGATAAATTATTTTTGGTTAATTTCAATGTTTTCGTTTCACCTTTATACTGAAATAATGTTCTGTAGATTTTAAAATCCTTGTTAATGGAAAGAACAACTGACACATCAGTATAAGGAAGGAAGAAACGTTTATTGCAATGGAGACAAGAGTAATCAATATACAGACTAATGTTACTAATGTCAGAAGCTCGACACTTGTCAATCCCGTGTTCACTCGATGTCACTCCGTATAGAGAAAACAGAGTGTAAAACTGTCAGTTTACCTTAAAATTTGATACAACCTTAAAAATAATGGTTATTTTCAGTGATTCCCTAAGGGAGGGGAGAGTGAGGCGGCAAACATTGATTTCTGTGCATCTTTATTCTGTATCTTAAAACAATAAGATGATTAAACAGATGATCTGAAATGTGTTCATTCAATCTGCACATTTAGGAACAAAAATGCTATTTCAAACTGAAGCATGACAGACCAAAGAGAATGCTATTTCAAACTGAAGCATGACAGACCAAAGAGAATGCTATTTCAAACTGAAGCATGACTAACTGACAGAGCCTTTTATAGAGATGTGTTGATGAATCTGAAAATGCTATTTCAAATTGAAGAAAGACAGACCGACAAAAATACTATTTCAAACTGAAACATGACAGACCGACAAAAATACTATTTCAAACTGAAACATGACAGACCGACAAAAATACTATTTCAAACTGAAACATGACAGACCGACAAAAATACTATTTCAAACTGAAACATGACAGACCGACAAAAATACTATTTCAAACTGAAACATGACAGACCGACAAAAATACTATTTCAAACTGAAGTATAATCAACTGTCTCTCATAGAGTTGTGTGGCTTCACCTAAAACTGTTCATCTTTTTGTGGTTCAATAAGACATCCTCAACAATCATAATTCTTTGGGATTAACATTGTCAGTTTGGTTGGAGCATTTTTTTTTACTTGAATATTAAAATTGACATTTTATTTTTAAACTTTCAAAATGTATAATAAACTGATTGTGGCTTGTATATGTTGGCATTTGTCTTATTTGTTGTTCGTTTAATAATAATAATAATAATAATAATAATGGTAACAATAGTAATAAACATCTTTAATTAATTTGGATTATTCAGACTACTGTTCCCATTTTGGATATTCTTCTAACAACGTTTCGGCCAATGCGACCTTCAACAGGTGCGTCTTTATTATTATTTAATCTACAGGCTTAGCTTGCTCTCGTTTCGTCAGCCATAACCAAGTAGAAGTCTGAAGTAATTCTTAATTATATTACTAGTATCGCCTGGACTGAGGATTGAACCGTCAACCTCCAGAAGACTGTCACTTAGAACTGATCATGTTTAAGCATTTTATCCATGTGGATTAAATAAAGGATTCAATTCAAAATTCTGTACTGATTTCGGGAATCACAAAATAAGTCTCTTTAATTCTATATTATTATTATTATTTGAAATATTATTATTATTATTATTATTATTTGAAGTATTATTATTAATTATTATTATTATTTGAAGTATTATTAATTATTTATTATTATTTAAAGTATTATTATTAATTATTATTATTTAAAGTATTATTATTAATTATTTATTATTATTTGAAATATTATTATTAATTATTATTATTATTTGAAGTATTATTATTAATTATTTATTATTATTTAAAGTATTATTAATAATTAATATTATTATTTGAAGTATTATTATTATTTATTATTATTTGAAGTATTATTATTATTTCTGTATAAAACTAAACATGTATTATTTGTTTCAAATATAATTCAGTTCAAGAATTAAGATATAAATTGTGTTATTAAAATATAAAATTTATTGTGTTATTAAAATATAAAATTTATTGTGTTATTAAAATATAAAATAAAAATGTTATTAAAATATAAAATTTATTGTGTTATTAAAATATAAAATTTATTGTGTTATTAAAATATAAAATTTATTGTGTTATTAAAATATAAAATTTATTGTGTTATTAAAATATAAAATTTATTGTGTTATTAAAATATAAAAGAATCTATTACGTCCTCAGTTGTTCAAAACAACGTGTTTTCAAATAAAAGATATTTATTTTTCTTTCCTTAAGCTATGGCTTTTCAAAGAATGAATCCTCACATTTAGTATAATATATATATATATATATATATATATATATATATATATATATTATATTAGTAAAGAGTTCCACTGTATAGAATGCATTTAAATTTTGTAATTAAAACGTTTTTTGTTTTTTTTTCAAACCAGTAAAATGCAGAGGCTTTTTTTTAGATAAACATTATTTATTTAAATTCAAATTTTCGATTCGCACAGGAATCTTCATCAGGATAATAGACAATTTAAAAAAAAAAAAACGACATGGTGTCGCTTGATCTTGTGCTTAAGATGTTAACGAAGCTCGTTGTATAATAATGTCCACAAGTTGTGTGTGCTCTGGTCGCACGTAATAAGTATTAGTAAAGAGTTCCACTGTATGGAATGCATTTAAATATTGCACAAACATGATATTTTTTGTGTAGCACCATAATTTTTTAGGGGAAAGAGGACTTAGTGGAATCATTCTGAGAAAAAAAAAATGAAATCCAAGACAAAGGGTTTATCAGCAACAAAGGGTTCCTCCATCAATGAGATGAGTAGAGCCGGTGGTTGACATAGATTTATTGCTGAGCAGAAACAAAATGGCGTAGACAACATCTTCAACCTCTGAAATAAAAGAAGGCGCAATTAATGATATAAGTACAAAAGATTTAACTTTTTTTGTAATGAGAATAAAAAATTGAAATTTCTTTAATATTCACCATTTTTCAATAATTCTTTTAAAAGTGTCAATACCTCAAATAACAAAACCATTATTACTTTATAAATTCATTAATCTCCAAGTCAATTCACATTACATTTGTTTAAATCTTAACTCCAATTTTGGTGGGTATCAGGAGTTAAGTATATATTTGTGCAAGTATAAGTTATAAACAGGATGTATTATAGACAGGGGGTCAACAAAAATCAAGCAAGAGACCTTTCAGAAAATTGACTCTGCTGAAAGAATCAAGATTTTTCTTTTTTAACAAAGTTCACCCCAAACAAGGCAAGTTGCCACTGTAGACGTAAAAGGCTACTGAGAATTAGGGTGACATTTTAGGGGATCATCCTAAATTGGGAGCTGTGCAGCTAGATGTTTGTTGACATTAGTTTTAAATTTCTGCATGTCGGCACAGTTGGGGAAACTGGGAGCAGGAATGGAGTTCCACAGACCGGTAGCTTGAGGAAAGAAGCTATTGGAGTAGAAGGCTATCCGGCATCTGGGGACCTCCACAGTCAATGGATGGGATTTAGCTGATTGTCGAATTGGTCAAGTGTATTCATGTCGAGGGGGCACCTGAGCAGATGCTGATAAGTTTAACTGATTTTACATTTTGCTATCGGAATGCAAGCATTGAAGCTGATGTATGTTAAAATGTTCTAACCAGATTTGGTAACAATTAAGGTATGGGCTTATATAGATAAAATGACTCTCTCCGTGTTGCCTCTCTCTTTGATTTTTAGGTTGAGATAATCAACGCACTGAGATCAAGAAATCTTCCTCTTCTGTGAGAACATGTTTGGTCAATTTATGTAATGTTATGTGTCTGGAATGGTTTTATTGCAGCTGACAAGATGATGTCAGTCTTTGAAGGAGCAGCACAATAGAGCACCGGTCACAACAATGTCTGATGTTATAGATGATTTGAACTGTTACTAACTTATGATGAAATTTCGAAGAGCACAGGTTAATGTGTAACAATATCAAAACCATTATGTCTTCATCCCCCACATAAATGAGACGTGCAAACGATCAGAGTAGTCTTAATTTAACATCTGAACAATAAAGTTCATGTCCTCTACTCTATAATAAAGATCAATGTGTATTTATTTATACATACACACAAAAGTTAGTGAGTGAAAAACGTGCCTTTTTTTATAGCTCCCGAACAAAACCATTTCAAGTGGTGAGGGGAAGAGAGAAAGGAAATAGCAAGTCAGACAGTTCCCTTCCGCCTGAAATGAATTCGGAAAGAAATCCTTAAATATTTGAAAGAAATCCTTCACTCTAAATAAAAAGTCAACGGTGGATACTTTTTTTCATTTTAGGTCATCAGAAATGATGATAATAATTTATATATGAAAAATTACATTTCTGACATTATTCTGACTTTAAATGAATATTAGTGCGAACACTGGCGAATCATTTTTGATGGAGGGTGTATACGAGTAATGATAAAATAAATAAAAGATTCTGTTTTTTTTACATAGGAGGTTCTAAGAATTGATGAGAATACGTGTGACTGTGATGTTACATGTGAAGAAGAAAGAATATTCTCATCACAAGATATGAAACCCGAGGTCTAATATGACTATCTAAGTCTCCATTCGAATACAGAGAAAATAAATATCTGAAATCCTCGATCCTCTCCCATACTATATTTGTCCCAGAAGAGAAGCCGTTTAATTTGTGTTTGGCCCAACCAAGATAGTAGTTGATAACTGTCATTCAGAAGAAAAGAACAAATGTTCATATAAAAAATAAATAGTTTTCGGCTTGGAGAAAATTATTAATTTTTGTTTTTATCGTAATAGGAAAACCATGGGTATATATTCTGTCAGGCGTCACCAAAGAGAAGAATGTAGAGGAAAACTTATATCAGAACTAGACAATCAGGCCCCACCCTCATCAGAGGATTAATTGTGGTCTAATTCAACAAATAAACCTGTTACTGTTGTTGATGATGATGAACTGCTTTTTTGCGTTTAAAATTTTTTTTTTCATGTGTATTCCTTTCAAATCTCCTAACACTTATGTGGTCTTAAGCGCTAGTGGTTTCCCCTTGCATTAACACATAAGCATAGAAAAGTTTGAATTACCTACTGGAGAGTTTAAATTACCTACTAGACACCATCCTCGAGTGTCTTCGGTCTCTCTGTACAAGGGTTTGTCAAAACAAATTGACATGATGATACTTCACCCAACAAGTAAACCCTGACCAAATATTCAAAATAACATAGTATTCGAAGCCCAAATAAGATCCCCTCGATACAGCTATATGCTGGCTCATATGAGGAATGATGCACCTTCTCCAAGTAACCAAGTAATATTACCTTAAATAACAGCACTGAGCTGGATACTCCACCAGACTAAATTAATTCTTTGTCCTGGATACCGGTAAGATCAAAAGGCCACAAGAAAGATATACTATAACATAGTTAAGCATGACAGACCAACAAAAATGCTATTTTAAGTGTGACAGAACAGCCAATAAATAGAGGTTCTATTTGAGGTGCTAGGATGCATATAAAACTATCTGCCCATTTAACAATAAAACTATCTGCCTATTTAGCAATGAAAATGCAATTTCAAACTATAAAATCTAAAAATCAAGAAAAAAATAAATAAAAAGCTAAAATCTTTTAACTTACCAGCAAATTTTCCCAACGGAATTCGACTGAGCATAGCTTTCGCTTTGGTTGGTTCACTCCAGTGTATCAAGCCCATCTCTGTCAATACCACAGTTGGGTTGACACAATTCACACGAATCTAAACCGAAGAATTCAAAATATTCTTTAAAAAAAGATTTTTTAAACTTGTCTGTGTGTGACGAATCTTATGAAACATTATAAAATAAAACGACGACTCAAGATTGACTCAATTTTTGTTCATTTGAAAAAGACATTTTGAAAATAAGGTCATAACGTTGAAATATAAATGAAATGATTTAAAACAGTAAAAAAAAAACACGTTCTTTTATTTCTTATAATACTAATACAATGTAATGAAAAATATATACAATTGGTGTCATATAATGATATATGACACCAATTGTATATATTTTTCATTAGATTGTATTAGTATTATAAGCACCCCTCTATTATATATACGTTAGGTATATGTATATGTTTATATATCTGTATGTACAGGATTAACTCCTAAACTAATGAACCCATCATTATGAATTTTGGAACACAGCTATTAGGCATAAAGGTGAGTAATGCGGGCTATATTTAGTTTAATTTAGTTTTATGCAAAGGGGAAAAAGAGGTGTATAAGCCCTTTGTGAAAATTCAGGTACCTTCGATTTTTGTGAAATTTTAACAATAGGTATTAGGCATTGATAAATATTCTTTAAATTTCAGTGATTTTTGAGTATGTTTTTAGGGATTTTAGGGAGCACAATAAGTGCACAACTTCCCATTTGAAAATTCAAATATTTCAGATTTGCATTAAATTTTATTCACTGTCATTAGACACCAATTAAGCAAGATTCCCTGAATATCAATTTCTTCTTAAGACCTACATTTGAGACATTTTCCAGAATCAAAATAATCTAATGGATTTTCATCAAAATTATAGCAATTATAGCCACGTCCACATGGACCAGACTTACCCGAGGCACCTCACTACACTTTAAGGATGTCCACTTCAATCTCTGTATGACGTCATCCCATGCTGACATAAAGTTTAGTATCATTATATGTTGTTATTTTAATCTTTGTAAGGGGACATGAAAGTGATGCAAAACGGCTCTGTTCAAGAATTAATTTTACCTGTCCTGGGACGGGTATTCTAGTATATATATATATATATATATATATATATAGTTGTAGTTAACCGTGTAGTCACCCTGGTTAGCACAGAGCGGTCACAGTTTGAATACACGACCCCTGTTCACCCTGAAGGACAGAATGAATGCTTCTCTGGCTGCACTATATGCTGATGTCGACCATCATCGTCGGGGTTAGGGTTATTTGCTGCTGTCAAGTCACATTGTGGTGCTTAGATTGATGTGCTCCCTTAGTCACCTTCTGTTTTGTCACTTGAAGACCGGATATCACATTGGTGATTCCAGTGATAATTTGAAGAGTCTTGGATGCTTCCATTTTAGATCCCCGTGTATCTGAACACGAGTGATGGAAAGAGACCAGACGGAATTATGGTGTTTCTCTTCGAAAATGACAAATCCATAATCTGATTCTGAATTTGTTCCAATTCTTTTTCGATATCACCACCTCTGCTACTTACTGCAGCTCAATCGTAATGCATGCCGAGAAGCAGAAAAAAATAAAATAATGATGGATATATTTGTTTCATTCCCATCTCAATGTAGATGTCAAGCATACTTGGTTCGAAGACAGTTAAGTTTTAGATATACCACATAAAAAAACTGTCGATTTTTTTTTCTATTTTGGCGAGATTTGAGTTTGTTGTGCCACCACTCGTTTTTATGACTCGACACTCCTAATGAAACCAGATGTTTAATTCTTGAGTGCCATAACCCTTGTGACAGAAATTAACACACTTTATTTCTTTCTGTGCATATCATCACTCAACCTAACCAATCAGATCTCATAAAAGCATTGTACCAGCGGCAGTCATGAATAGACTATAAAACGAGTGCTCATCTTCACTCTGAGCTCATTCGGGGCCTTTATCCCCTTACAACGATGCCTAACGCTGTTGCTGCCAACCACACCTAACTCCATGGACATGTATTAGACATTACGCCACCCTTTTCTGCAACGACTGCTCCAGCTCCTCTTTCAGCCTGCCTCTTCAGTTCCTGCTCCTTCTAGCAGCGCCAACTCTAGTTCCTTCCAGCAGCTCCTTTTCCAGCGTCCGTCGACGTCCTAACTCACCTGTTTTTGTTGATTCAGCCCTTAGCCACGTCCACATGGACCAGACTTACCCGAGGCACCTCACTACACTTTAAGGATGTCCACTTCAATCTCTGTATGACGTCATCCCATGCTGTTCAGGTTCCAGAGACTTTCTTCCTGTTAATCCAGACTTCCTGTTGTCTTGTTTCAGACCCCTCTGCTATCCAGGTTCTAACAACATCATTCCTGTCCTTCCAGCCTTTCCTGATTCTAGTGACGTCATTCCTGTCTTTCCAGTCTTCCTGATTCTAAAGACGTCCCACAACTCTAGTTTTTCTCAGTTATTTACTCCATTACAATATTTGGTGCAAATAAATAAAACGTCTATTTTACACTGTTCATCTGCGTTCGTCCTCTCTTCTTCTTTGCCAGTGTCGTATTTTTCTTAGTTGTTAGATCGATCACTCCAGTGACCGGAATTATGGCGTTGCCAAAGCGTCGCACTGGCGCTGCCCAAGCGTCAACTAAAAATCCACAGGTGATTGTCCTTTGCAACAAGATCACTTTCGCAAAATATTTAATTTAAAAAAAAAAAATTATTATGCATGTTTCAGGGTTGACAATTGAAATGTTTTCCTTTGAAAAGATGTTCAGGGTTGACAATTGAAATGTTTTCCTTTGAAAAGATGTTCAGGGTTGACAATTGAAATGTTTTCCTTTGAAAAGATGTTCAGGGTTGACAATTGAAATGTTTTCCTTTGAAAAGATGTTCAGGGTTGACAATTGAAATGTTTTCCTTTGAAAAGATGTTCAGGGTTGACAATTGAAATGTTTTCCTTTGAAAAGATGTTCAGGGTTGACAATTGAAATGTTTTCCCTTGAAAAGATGTTCAGGGTTGACAATTGAAATGTTTTCCTTTGAAAAGATGTTCAAGGTTGACAATTGAAATGTTTTCCTTTGAAAAGATGTTCAGGGTTGACAATTGAAATGTTTTCCTTTGAAAAGATGTTCAAGGTTAACAATTGAAATGTTTTCCTTTGAAAAGATGTTCAGGGTTGACAATTGAAAGGTTTTCCTTTGAAAAGATGTTCAAGGTTGACAATTGAAATGTTTTCCTTTGAAAAGATGTTCAGGGTTGACAATTGAAATGTTTTCCTTTGAAAAGATGTTCAGGGTTGACAATTGAAATGTTTTCCTTTGAAAAGATGTTCAAGGTTGACAATTGAAATGTTTTTCTTTGAAAAGATGTTCAGGGTTTACAATTGAAATGTTTTCCTTTGAAAAGATGTTCAGGGTTGACAATTGAAATGTTTTTCTTTTTAAAAGATGTTCAGGGTTGACAATTGAAAGGTTTTCATTTGAAAAGATGTTCAGGGTTGACAATTGAAATGTTTTCCTTTGAAAAGATGTTCAGGGTTGACAATTGAAAGGTTTTCCTTTGAAAAGATGTTCAGGGTTGACAATTGAAAGGTTTTCCTTTGAAAAGATGTTCAAGGTTGACAATTGAAATGTTTTCCTTTGAAAAGATGTTCAGGGTTGACAATTGAAATGTTTTCCTAGGAAAAGATGTTCAGGGTTTACAATTGAAATGTTTTCCTTTGAAAAGATGTTCAAGGTTAACAATTGAAATGTTTTCCTTTGAAAAGATGTTCAAGGTTGACAATTGAAATGTTTTCCTTTGAAAAGATGTTCAAGGTTAACAATTGAAATGTTTTCCTTTGAAAAGATGTTCAGGGTTGACAATTGAAAGGTTTTCCTTTGAAAAGATGTTCAGGGTTGACAATTGAAAGGTTTTCCTTTGAAAAGATGTTCAAGGTTGACAATTGAAATGTTTTCCTTTGAAAAGATGTTCAGGGTTGACAATTGAAATGTTTTCCTAGGAAAAGATGTTCAGGGTTTACAATTGAAATGTTTTCCTTTTAAAAGATGTTCAGGGTTGACAATTGAAAGGTTTTCATTTGAAAAGTTTTCCTTTGAAAAGATGTTCAGGGCTGACAATGTAAATGTTTTCCTTTGAAAAGATGTTCAGGGTTGACAATTGAAATGTTTTCCTTTGAAAAGATGTTCAGGGTTGACAATTGAAATGTTTTCCTTTGAAAAGATGTTCAGGGTTTACAATTGAAATGTTTTCCTTTTAAAAGATGTTCAGGGTTGACAATTGAAAGGTTTTCATTTGAAAAGTTTTCTTTTGAAAAGATGTTCAGGGTTGACAATTGAAAGGTTTTCCTTTGAAAAGATGTTCAGGGTTGACAATTGAAATGTTTTCCTTTGAAAAGATGTTCAAGGTAAACAATTGAAATGTTTTCCTTTGAAAAGATGTTCAAGGTTGACAATTGAAATGTTTTCCTTTGAAAAGATGTTCAGGGTTTACAATTGAAATGTTTTCCTTTGAAAAGATGTTCAGGGTTGACAATTGAAATGTTTTCCTTTGAAAAGATGTTCAAGGTTAACAATTGAAATGTTTTCCTTTGAAAAGATGTTCAAGGTTAACAATTGAAATGTTTTCCTTTGAAAAGATGTTCAAGGTTGACAATTGAAATGTTTTCCTTTGAAAAGATGTTCAGGGTTGACAATTGAAAGGTTTTCCTTTGAAAAGATGTTCAGGGTTGACAATTGAAATGTTTTCCTTTGAAAAGATGTTCAAGGTTGACAATTGAAATGTTTTCCTTTGAAAAGATGTTCAGGGTTGACAATTGAAAGGTTTTCCTTTGAAAAGATGTTCAAGGTTGACAATTGAAATGTTTTCCTTTGAAAAGATGTTCAGGGTTGACAATTGAAATGTTTTCCTTTGAAAAGATGTTCAAGGTTAACAATTGAAATGTTTTCCTTTGAAAAGATGTTCAAGGTTAACAATTGAAATGTTTTCCTTTGAAAAGATGTTCAAGGTTGACAATTGAAATGTTTTCCTTTGAAAAGATGTTCAAGGTTAACAATTGAAATGTTTTCCTTTGAAAAGATGTTCAAGGTTAACAATTGAAATGTTTTCCTTTGAAAAGATGTTCAAGGTTGACAATTGAAATGTTTTCCTTTGAAAAGATGTTCAAGGTTAACAATTGAAATGTTTTCCTTTGAAAAGATGTTCAAGGTTGACAATTGAAATGTTTTCCTTTGAAAAGATGTTCAGGGTTGACAATTGAAAGGTTTTCCTTTGAAAAGATGTTCAAGGTTGACAATTGAAATGTTTTCCTTTGAAAAGATGTTCAGGGTTGACAATTGAAATGTTTTCCTTTGAAAAGATGTTCAGGGTTGACAATTGAAATGTTTTCCTTTGAAAAGATGTTCAAGGTTGACAATTGAAATGTTTTCCTTTGAAAAGATGTTCAGGGTTGACAATTGAAATGTTTTCCTTTGAAAAGATGTTCAGGGTTGACAATTGAAATGTTTTCCTTTGAAAAGATGTTCAAGGTTGACAATTGAAATGTTTTTCTTTGAAAAGATGTTCAGGGTTTACAATTGAAATGTTTTTCTTTTGAAAAGATGTTCAGGGTTGACAATTGAAATGTTTTCCTTTTAAAAGATGTTCAGGGTTGACAATTGAAAGGTTTTCATTTGAAAAGATGTTCAGGGTTGACAATTGAAATGTTTTCCTTAGTAAAGATGTTCAGGGTTGACAATTGAAATGTTTTCCTTTGAAAAGATGTTCAGGGTTGACAATTGAAATGTTTTCCTTTGAAAAGATGTTCAGGGTTGACAATTGAAATGTTTTCCTTTGAAAAGATGTTCAAGGTTGACAATTGAAATGTTTTCCTTTGAAAAGATGTTCAGGGTTGACAATTGAAATGTTTTCCTTTGAAAAGATGTTCAAGGTTAACAATTGAAATGTTTTCCTTTGAAAAGATGTTCAAGGTTGACAATTGAAATGTTTTCATTTGAAAAGATGTTCAGGGTTGACAATTGAAAGGTTTTCCTTTGAAAAGATGTTCAAGGTTGACAATTGAAATGTTTTCCTTTGAAAAGATGTTCAAGGTTAACAATTGAAATGTTTTCCTTTGAAAAGATGTTCAAGGTTAACAATTGAAATGTTTTCCTTTGAAAAGATGTTCAAGGTTAACAATTGAAATGTTTTCCTTTGAAAAGATGTTCAAGGTTGACAATTGAAATGTTTTCCTTTGAAAAGATGTTCAGGGTTTACAATTGAAATGTTTTCCTTTGAAAAGATGTTCAGGGTTGACAATTGAAATGTTTTCCTTTGAAAAGATGTTCAAGGTTAACAATTGAAATGTTTTCCTTTGAAAAGATGTTCAAGGTTAACAATTGAAATGTTTTCCTTTGAAAAGATGTTCAAGGTTGACAATTGAAATGTTTTCCTTTGAAAAGATGTTCAGGGTTGACAATTGAAAGGTTTTCCTTTGAAAAGATGTTCAAGGTTGACAATTGAAATGTTTTCCTTTGAAAAGATGTTCAAGGTTGACAATTGAAATGTTTTCCTTTGAAAAGATGTTC
Source organism: Sepiola atlantica (assembly GCA_963556195.1). Classification (NCBI taxonomy): domain Eukaryota; kingdom Metazoa; phylum Mollusca; class Cephalopoda; order Sepiida; family Sepiolidae; genus Sepiola; species Sepiola atlantica. The sequence goes on from OY744529.1 coordinate 48,357,360, forward strand.
AGGGTTGACAATTGAAAGGTTTTCCTTTGAAAAGATGTTCAAGGTTGACAATTGAAATGTTTTCCTTTGAAAAGATGTTCAGGGTTGACAATTGAAATGTTTTCCTTTGAAAAGATGTTCAGGGTTGACAATTGAAATGTTTTCCTTTGAAAAGATGTTCAAGGTTGACAATTGAAATGTTTTTCTTTGAAAAGATGTTCAGGGTTTACAATTGAAATGTTTTCCTTTGAAAAGATGTTCAGGGTTGACAATTGAAATGTTTTCCTTTGAAAAGATGTTCAGGGTTGACAATTGAATAGTTTTCCTTTGAAAAGATGTTCAGGGTTGACAATTGAAAGGTTTTCCTTTGAAAAGATGTTCAAGGTTGACAATTGAAATGTTTTCCTTTGAAAAGATGTTCAAGGTTAACAATTGAAATGTTTTCCTTTGAAAAGATGTTCAAGGTTAACAATTGAAATGTTTTCCTTTGAAAAGATGTTCAAGGTTGACAATTGAAATGTTTTCCTTTGAAAAGATGTTCAAGGTTAACAATTGAAATGTTTTCCTTTGAAAAGATGTTCAAGGTTGACAATTGAAATGTTTTCCTTTGAAAAGATGTTCAGGGTTTACAATTGAAAGGTTTTCCTTTGAAAAGATGTTCAAGGTTGACAATTGAAATGTTTTCCTTTGAAAAGATGTTCAGGGTTTACAATTGAAATGTTTTCCTTTGAAAAGATGTTCAGGGTTGACAATTGAAATGTTTTCCTTTGAAAAGATGTTCAGGGTTGACAATTGAAAGGTTTTCCTTTGAAAAGATGTTCAAGGTTGACAATTGAAATGTTTTCCTTTGATAAGATGTTCAAGGTTAACAATTGAAATGTTTTCCTTTGAAAAGATGTTCAAGGTTAACAATTGAAATGTTTTCCTTTGAAAAGATGTTCAAGGTTAACAATTGAAATGTTTTCCTTTGAAAAGATGTTCAAGGTTAACAATTGAAATGTTTTCCTTTGAAAAGATGTTCAGGGTTGACAATTGAAAGGTTTTCATTTGAAAAGATGTTCAAGGTTGACAATTGAAATGTTTTCCTTTGAAAAGATGTTCAGGGTTGACAATTGAAATGTTTTCCTTTGAAAAGATGTTCAAGGTTAACAATTGAAATGTTTTCCTTTGAAAAGATGTTCAAGGTTAACAATTGAAATGTTTTCCTTTGAAAAGATGTTCAAGGTTAACAATTGAAATGTTTTCCTTTGAAAAGATGTTCAGGGTTGACAATTGAAAGGTTTTCCTTTGAAAAGATGTTCAGGGTTGACAATTGAAATGTTTTCCTTTGAAAAGATGTTCAAGGTTGACAATTGAAATGTTTTCCTTTGAAAAGATGTTCAGGGTTGACAATTGAAAGGTTTTCCTTTGAAAAGATGTTCAGGGTTGACAATTGAAAGGTTTTCCTTTGAAAAGATGTTCAAGGTTGACAATTGAAATGTTTTCCTTTGAAAAGATGTTCAGGGTTGACAATTGAAATGTTTTCCTTTGAAAAGATGTTCAAGGTTAACAATTGAAATGTTTTCCTTTGAAAAGATGTTCAAGGTTAACAATTGAAATGTTTTCCTTTGAAAAGATGTTCAAGGTTGACAATTGAAATGTTTTCCTTTGAAAAGATGTTCAAGGTTAACAATTGAAATGTTTTCCTTTGAAAAGATGTTCAAGGTTAACAATTGAAATGTTTTCCTTTGAAAAGATGTTCAAGGTTGACAATTGAAATGTTTTCCTTTGAAAAGATGTTCAAGGTTAACAATTGAAATGTTTTCCTTTGAAAAGATGTTCAAGGTTGACAATTGAAAGGTTTTCCTTTGAAAAGATGTTCAGGGTTGACAATTGAAAGGTTTTCCTTTGAAAAGATGTTCAAGGTTGACAATTGAAATGTTTTCCTTTGAAAAGATGTTCAGGGTTGACAATTGAAATGTTTTCCTTTGAAAAGATGTTCAGGGTTGACAATTGAAATGTTTTCCTTTGAAAAGATGTTCAAGGTTGACAATTGAAATGTTTTCCTTTGAAAAGATGTTCAGGGTTGACAATTGAAATGTTTTCCTTTGAAAAGATGTTCAGGGTTGACAATTGAAATGTTTTCCTTTGAAAAGATGTTCAAGGTTGACAATTGAAATGTTTTTCTTTGAAAAGATGTTCAGGGTTTACAATTGAAATGTTTTTCTTTTGAAAAGATGTTCAGGGTTGACAATTGAAATGTTTTCCTTTTAAAAGATGTTCAGGGTTGACAATTGAAAGGTTTTCATTTGAAAAGATGTTCAGGGTTGACAATTGAAATGTTTTCCTTTGAAAAGATGTTCAGGGTTGACAATTGAAATGTTTCCTAGGAAAAGATGTTCAGGGTTTACAATTGAAATGTTTTCCTTTTAAAAGATGTTCAGGGTTGACAATTGAAAGGTTTTCATTTGAAAAGTTTTCCTTTGAAAAGATGTTCAGGGCTGACAATGTAAATGTTTTCCTTTGAAAAGATGTTCAGGGTTGACAATTGAAAGGTTTTCCTTTGAAAAGATGTTCAAGGTTGACAATTGAAATGTTTTCCTTTGAAAAGATGTTCAGGGTTTACAATTGAAATGTTTTCCTTTGAAAAGATGTTCAGGGTTGACAATTGAAATGTTTTCCTTTGAAAAGATGTTCAGGGTTGACAATTGAAAGGTTTTCCTTTGAAAAGATGTTCAAGGTTGACAATTGAAATGTTTTCCTTTGATAAGATGTTCAGGGTTGACAATTGAAAGGTTTTCCTTTGAAAAGATGTTCAAGGTTGACAATTGAAATGTTTTCCTTTGAAAAGATGTTCAGGGTTGACAATTGAAATGTTTTCCTTTGAAAAGATGTTCAAGGTTAACAATTGAAATGTTTTCCTTTGAAAAGATGTTCAAGGTTAACAATTGAAATGTTTTCCTTTGAAAAGATGTTCAAGGTTAACAATTGAAATGTTTTCCTTTGAAAAGATGTTCAGGGTTGACAATTGAAAGGTTTTCCTTTGAAAAGATGTTCAGGGTTGACAATTGAAATGTTTTCCTTTGAAAAGATGTTCAAGGTTGACAATTGAAATGTTTTCCTTTGAAAAGATGTTCAGGGTTGACAATTGAAAGGTTTTCCTTTGAAAAGATGTTCAGGGTTGACAATTGAAAGGTTTTCCTTTGAAAAGATGTTCAAGGTTGACAATTGAAATGTTTTCCTTTGAAAAGATGTTCAGGGTTGACAATTGAAATGTTTTCCTTTGAAAAGATGTTCAAGGTTAACAATTGAAATGTTTTCCTTTGAAAAGATGTTCAAGGTTAACAATTGAAATGTTTTCCTTTGAAAAGATGTTCAAGGTTGACAATTGAAATGTTTTCCTTTGAAAAGATGTTCAAGGTTAACAATTGAAATGTTTTCCTTTGAAAAGATGTTCAAGGTTAACAATTGAAATGTTTTCCTTTGAAAAGATGTTCAAGGTTGACAATTGAAATGTTTTCCTTTGAAAAGATGTTCAAGGTTAACAATTGAAATGTTTTCCTTTGAAAAGATGTTCAGGGTTGACAATTGAAATGTTTTCCTTTGAAAAGATGTTCAAGGTTGACAATTGAAATGTTTTCCTTTGAAAAGATGTTCAGGGTTGACAATTGAAAGGTTTTCCTTTGAAAAGATGTTCAGGGTTGACAATTGAAAGGTTTTCCTTTGAAAAGATGTTCAAGGTTGACAATTGAAATGTTTTCCTTTGAAAAGATGTTCAGGGTTGACAATTGAAATGTTTTCCTTTGAAAAGATGTTCAAGGTTAACAATTGAAATGTTTTCCTTTGAAAAGATGTTCAAGGTTAACAATTGAAATGTTTTCCTTTGAAAAGATGTTCAAGGTTGACAATTGAAATGTTTTCCTTTGAAAAGATGTTCAAGGTTAACAATTGAAATGTTTTCCTTTGAAAAGATGTTCAAGGTTAACAATTGAAATGTTTTCCTTTGAAAAGATGTTCAAGGTTGACAATTGAAATGTTTTCCTTTGAAAAGATGTTCAAGGTTAACAATTGAAATGTTTTCCTTTGAAAAGATGTTCAAGGTTGACAATTGAAATGTTTTCCTTTGAAAAGATGTTCAGGGTTGACAATTGAAAGGTTTTCCTTTGAAAAGATGTTCAAGGTTGACAATTGAAATGTTTTCCTTTGAAAAGATGTTCAGGGTTGACAATTGAAATGTTTTCCTTTGAAAAGATGTTCAGGGTTGACAATTGAAATGTTTTCCTTTGAAAAGATGTTCAAGGTTGACAATTGAAATGTTTTCCTTTGAAAAGATGTTCAGGGTTGACAATTGAAATGTTTTCCTTTGAAAAGATGTTCAGGGTTGACAATTGAAATGTTTTCCTTTGAAAAGATGTTCAAGGTTGACAATTGAAATGTTTTTCTTTGAAAAGATGTTCAGGGTTTACAATTGAAATGTTTTTCTTTTGAAAAGATGTTCAGGGTTGACAATTGAAATGTTTTCCTTTTAAAAGATGTTCAGGGTTGACAATTGAAAGGTTTTCATTTGAAAAGATGTTCAGGGTTGACAATTGAAATGTTTTCCTTTGAAAAGATGTTCAGGGTTGACAATTGAAATGTTTCCTAGGAAAAGATGTTCAGGGTTTACAATTGAAATGTTTTCCTTTTAAAAGATGTTCAGGGTTGACAATTGAAAGGTTTTCATTTGAAAAGTTTTCCTTTGAAAAGATGTTCAGGGCTGACAATGTAAATGTTTTCCTTTGAAAAGATGTTCAGGGTTGACAATTGAAATGTTTTCTTTTGAAAAGATGTTCAGGGTTGACAATTGAAATGTTTTCCTTTGAAAAGATGTTCAGGGTTTACAATTGAAATGTTTTCCTTTTAAAAGATGTTCAGGGTTGACAATTGAAAGGTTTTCATTTGAAAAGTTTTCTTTTGAAAAGATGTTCAGGGTTGACAATTGAAAGGTTTTCCTTTGAAAAGATGTTCAGGGTTGACAATTGAAATGTTTTCCTTTGAAAAGATGTTCAGGGTTGACAATTGAAATGTTTTCCTTTGAAAAGATGTTACTTCAAAATTTGAAAAATCTCAATGAAATATATATCCTGGTCACACGTACCACCAAAATTAAAAACCACAATGGAATCAATTGTTACAATTTCTTTTTTTTTAAATGGGCAAAATCTATTTTAGAAAGGGGATTATTCAGATGCAGTTAAGAACCATTGTTTTAGATATACCTCTCATATATAAACTGTGTCAATGTTTGTTTTGTTTTTTTGTTATTTTGGGGAGATTTGAGTTCACTTTCGCAAAATATTTAATTTAAAAAAATTATTCATGTTTTAAAGTTCAAGGTTGACAATTGAAAAGATGTTACTTCAAAATTTGAAAAATCTCAATGAAATATATATCTTAGTCACACGTACCCCTAAAGGTCCCAATTCCAATGCCATAACTTTGGTGAGTGCATCAAGGGCGCCTTTGCTGCTACCATAAGCAGCATGATCTTTTAGTCCAATCATAGAAGATTGGCTAGAGACATTCACAATGGATCCTTTACGTGAATCTGCAATTATTCCCTTCACAACCACCTGAAGTGCACAAATTTCAAAACAATTTTCAATGAACATAACATAAATATAATTATTTTCGTCAAATAAAATTTTAAAATGTGTGATAGATTAAAAAAATAAGATAAACTGTTAAAGAAGACATTTTCTTTTTAAATTTGACATATTTATAAATGACAATCATCTGAATATATACTCACGCATGAAAATTATTTAGATACAGACTATATATATGTTGTGGACCTGGGTAAGGCCGAATGAATGACACAGGAACACATGGTTTAAATGAACAAAGGTATATATTATATAATAGAAAGAAAGAGATACAAGGAGATGGTGCTCTCAACCGCCATTGCCGGTTTGCCTGGGAAGAAGAGAACAAGTGTCACGTGCTTCCGTATTTATAAGGTGGACGAGTCCATTAGTTCTCCGTAGGTAGGTACGGCACCATAACAATATATTATGTAGATATATACAATGTAAATCGCAATTATTAATGTAGAAACTATATACATGGTAATTATGTAGGTACATTATATATTTTTTATTTTTATGGAAATCGCTCCAGACAAGGCATGAAGCCACTTGATATAAGGAGCTAAAAAAATATATACTACTTCAAGGTCAAAAACTTGCAAACGATAAGTGTTAGATGGATAGATTCTGACCCAGAAAACAGCAATTCTTCCCCCTTTGTCAGAAACATCGCTTATGGAATGTGAAGACTAAAGGACAAAAAAAGGCAATTATCTAGATATATATTATACACATGGCAATTATTTAGGCATATACTACATACATGCTATTTTTTTAGTTATATACTATATAAGTGGCAATTATTTAGGTACATCTCTAGCTTTACAAAGTTGGGTATGTTTATATATTTGTATGGACAGTATTGACTCCAAAACTAATCAAGCAATCATTATGGAAAACAGCTGATAGGCATAAGGAATCAAAATGTGGGCTATATTTAGTTTAATTTATTTTTTTTGTAAAATTTTAACAATACGTATATTTATATAATAAACATTTCCCAAATTTCAGTTTCTTTGGTGTATTTTAAAGGGATTTTAGGGGGCATAATATGGACACAACCTCCCATTTGAAAATTCAAATATTTCAGGTTTGCATTAAATTTGATGTCATCAGACACCAATCAAGCAAGATTCTTCGAATTTCAATTTCTTCTTAAGACCCCTTAGTTTTAAGACATTTCCTAGAATCAAAATCATGTAATAGATTTTGATCAAAATTGGAATAAGGATTCTAGACATAAGGATTAGTATCATTATGTCTTGATTTTAATCTTGGTAAGGGGACGTAAAAGTGGTGCAAAACTGTTATGTTTGGGGAATTAATTTTACCCATCCTGGGACGGGTATTTTTTGTAGTACTATATATGTGGCAATTATTTGAGTATATCCAAATGAATAAATGCGAAAGTTTTTTTCATTTATCACTCCTATATATTACCATTAAAACTACTGTATATATATCATAGAGGCGAAAGGCACAAATAACTCTTTCCATGCCTTATTTGCATATATATTTTTAAACACTTCACAATTAATTAATGTTTTTATCGTTCTGTTTATTCCACCTATATGCAATATTTTTGTTGATATTAACAGTAATTAATTAAAGTAATTTAATACAAAAAGGATAAATTATTAAATCTTTCTTAAAATATTTTCTATGGGAAGTAATTTAAAATAGAGAGAAATATTGTGGCTTTACGACGGCCATGGAAAGATACATGGGCCATAAGAAATAGTTCTGAAAGGAGAGAAGCTGGACTGATTGAGCCCCCTCTCTCCTGTTAGCTACACCATATAGAGGAAGGGGAAAGTGTGTCTGACTGTTTCTTCAGGTTGGCGACCAACGTCACATTTTTTTAATTGATTTTAATAAATAAAAATAAAGAAAACACGCACACACGCACGGATGCAAACACACACATAGATGCACGCACACACACAGAGTGAATTGATTTCCTCTCTCTGTTCATGTCGCATATTAATTCGTGGTTACAACAAACTTATGAATAAATGTTTAATATTTAACACTTTGATTTCAGTAGTGAACTTTGCTATTAGATCCGCTGAAATATTCATAATGATAAATTAATATATATGGCTTATTCCACTTATAACACACTGTGCCCAGACGAAGATCTCACTGACCGACTCAATTGTCTATCTGAACGATTAAAGAAAATGTAACAATTGAAATATTTTGTTTTTCTAGCTATATCTATATATATATATATAAAACTCAATGTCTGTATGTATACATGTTTTTGCATGTGTGTGTGCCCTATATAAAAGTTAGAGAATCTAGATAACATCTAAAAGTGTATTCTTATGCATAATTAACCGAGAAAGATAATGGTAGTATTCCCGATTCTCTAAATGCACACCTAAGGGGACTATGGGGCAAATTATGTCTGGGGGGGGGGGGGGTCGATTATTTCAGCTATTTTCTGTTTAATTTCAATTTAATTAGAAAATAATCAATTTAAATAGAAAACAATTATATTATTTAGTAATTTGTAAAAAAAATTGCAAGTTATTCCCGAAAAAAACAAAAACTGCAAGTCATTCCCTAAAATTCAACCAGAAATGACATCAGAGGGAGGCTGCGGAGGGGGGGATTAAAAATTAAGAGACCCTAATTCTGAGGAAATTCCGGTACCGACCTTGATTCTGTCGGTATTAGACGAGGTCCATTTTCCCAGGCTTTACCTTGATACCCATGTACTTCCTACAACTAATCTGGAAATGACGTCATAGGGAGTTGGAGGGGAGACGTCTCTAAAATTTTAGTTCTTTGGTACGACAGGGGCACGTCTCTAAACTTTTATTTTATTGGTACGACAGGGGTGCGTCTCTAAACTTTTAGTTTATTGGTACGACAGGGACGCGTCTCTAAACTTTTAGTTCTTTGGTACGACGGGGGCATGTCTCTAAACTTTTAGTTCTTTGGTACGACAGGACACATCTCTAAACCTTTAGTTCTTTGGTACGACAGGGACGTGTCTCTAAACTTTTAATTTATTGGTACGACAGGGGCGCGGCTCTAAACTTTTAGTTTATTGGTACGACAGGGGCGCGGCTCTAAACTTTTAGTTTATTGGTACGACAGGGGCGCGGCTCTAAACTTTTAGTTTATTGGTACGACAGGGGCGCAGCTCTAAACTTTTAGTTTATTGGTACGACAGGGGCGCGGCTCTAAACTTTTAGTTTATTGGTACGACAGGGGCGCGGCTCTAAACTTTTAGTTTATTGGTACGACAGGGGCGCGGCTCTAAACTTTTAGTTTATTGGTACGACAGGGGCGCGGCTCTAAACTTTTAGTTTATTGGTACGACAGGGGCGCGGCTCTAAACTTTTAGTTTATTGGTACGACAGGGGCGCAGCTCTAAACTTTTAAAGAAGAATCAGATGGGAAAAGGGGAAAGAGAGAGTTGGGGGAGGGAGGGAAATAATGGGGAGGGAGGGAAAGAGAGACGGCTAGAGAAAGAAAAAAGATAGAAGTTTTTATATTAAGATGTTACACACACTATTTAATTTATACTATTTTTTTTATCGCCCCGGGCAACGTCGGGTAGCTCTGCTAGTAAAATATATAATTATTATTTGTGTATATATTTTATACATAGCGATTAATCACAGTAACTACCTTTCTCAGGGTTTCACTAAAGGCATTTATTTATGAAAAGCACACTTTTTTTTAGTTACGGAAAGCTCTATAATTCTTGACATTTCTCCAGCTCTCCTAAACAATAGCCCAGTCTAATAATACGGAACTAGCAGTGACAATGGTGAATAAATGCACTTTTTTCAGTCTTTTCTAAAAGGAAATTGATGCAATTTGTTGCAATAAAAAGGGAAATAAATGATTGTTTTTAATTTTGCTTAAAAACAAAAAAACAAAAAGAGCTAACGCAACATCGAGCAGATTAAGTTTTTTTTAAATTCAAAAAAGATTCACAGAAATATGAAGGTTGACTTACCTGTGATACATTCACTACTGCATTCAAATTGACAGCGAATGTCCTGAAAGGTTGAAATTCAAAATTATTCATATGCGAAAAATATGTATTATACATTAAACTTGTAATTACTACTGTCATGAGGTTGAATCCTTCCCATTGTGTAACTTTGTGCTTCAAAAAATAAGCACATTAAACATGTAGAAAGAAAGAAGTCTATTCAATGCACAAGAAACATTATTTTAGTAGACTATGGAACAACACTTGCAATGGATTCATGTTTAGTAAATATTGCAATCTGCGCATTCTACCAAATTGCACGAGAGGTGCAATCTGCGCATTCTACAGCCCCAACCAACAGGGCAAAATTTATGTGGAAAAATACCGTTTTTAACATTATTTTTACATACCTGCATCTAAATATTGCTATATTCAGCTGTCATCCAGATATGAAAAATATAACCTTTCAAAATCACGATTTGAACAGTGTTGCCAATTTAACAGTTTTCCTGCTAGATCTGAAGGTTTTGTTTGAAATCTAGCTAATAAAATTCAGATCTAGCGTTTTTTTTCTGTAAAATCTGGATATTTTGCTTGCCACCCTCACAACTGCAATTTCAGATTTCAGTTAGGAAAGAAGCTTTTATTGCTTTTGGTAACATTTATTTATTGACTATTTCTTTTGTTTACTCTTTTTTTCTGTTAACTATCGCCATAAAATTGTTTTTTTTTTTGGGGGGGGGGGTCAACACCTCAGCGAAGCTACAGGAGTTTTTCTTAACTAAAACATGGGTATTTAATTTGAAAAGTTTATTGGATTATTTTTGAGCGGACTTAAAAATAAAAAGTAAGAAAGATTTCCACATGTAAAACAAAAAACAAAACATTGTAATATTTACTTGCCTCCCCACGAGGGCAGAGTTAGTTAAACACAAGGTCGGTTTTTAATGTTGGGAAAATCCCGTTACCTCAAAAAGGGGCACTCAGGATTAGGACAAAAATTAAAATTGCCTCCGTCTAGAAAGATTTCTCCTTTACTGACCAAAGACAGCAAAAGATAAAGTATAGTATCAGAACACATACTAGACTTAAACTTTAACTCTTTTTTTTTTTAGATTAAATTTTTTTTTAAATAAACCGAAACGATAAAGATATTGTAAAATCGGCAAATATTTCAATCGTAAGCAAATTTTTTTTCATTTTAAAAATATTAAGAGCAAACGACAAAAAAGATCCTTGATTGTGATTGTTGACTATCATTTGGAGTCTCTGAAATAGCGATTGAATGTTTGGTATTTGGTAGGATGCCCCATCCCCAGCAAAAACATTGAAAAAATAAAATTGTAAAAAAAAAAAAAAAGAGTTGATATTTGTGTGGTTTGTTCTGCAGATGTCGTTCCTGGAACTTTATTGTCACATTATCAAACTATCTGATGTCATACAAATAAGTAAAATTACTTTGAATTTAATTCCTAATTTTCACAAATTATATTTTTGTTGCATAATCTTAAAGATTAAATAAGGACAAATTTATTTCTTAAACCCAAAGTAAAATCTATTCAAATTTTCAGTAAATAACTTACAAGTATTCATTTCTGAAAAGGGTTAGGGTTAGATGATACCTATACGAGAATGTTAATTAGAAGGCCTAGGTGCTACTTGAACGTATAGGATAACAAACAATGATCTACGTAAAATAACAGCAGTGCTCAATACCAGAAGGTTAAGATTTGTGCCTACTGTGGGTTCACAAAAAAATGTAGTGACTTGAAGGTAATATTGGAACGAATCTTCAGTAAATTACAAGACTCTTCTACAATAATTTGTAAGAAAAAGATTATGAAAGAAAGGAAAAACAAGGTTATTCTATAAATAAACAATTTATATAAATATATTCACGAAAAGTGCAGCTACCTGAAGGTTATGTTCGCCCTGAACCTCAACTTCAAGTGTAGGAGATGCATAAGACTAGCGCATCCTATTGACAGTCGTCCCCACAAAGATATGGCACTAGATGACAATACCCTGGAGGTTGTAGACTCTTTCTGCTATCTAGGAGATATGCTGAGTGCAGGTGGTGGATGTGAACTCAGTACAGCCACAAAAGTGAGGGCAGCTTGGGCGAAATTTTGTGAATTGTTCCATCTGATAACATCACGTGCTGTCCCTCTCTATATCCGGGTAAGTTGTATAGCAGCTGTGTCAGGAGCGTCATGATATATGGCAGTAAATGCCCAGTCCTCTATCGTCCGTCTGCAGTGCAATGACAGATCCATGATCAGATGGATCTGCAATGTGAAATCTGAACAAACCCACCACATCAGGTCAGAGGATTTGCTGAAAGCACTACACTTGCCCAGCATAGAGGTTATCCTAAGGATGAATCGATTACGTTGGTATGGTCATGTGGAACGTTCATCCTCCTGGATAAATGTCATAAATCACAGTGGAATTTGAAGACTGCTGATTGGCTGAACCATGAGAAGTGGAGAGTGAGCTTGCGTAATATTAGAAAACGTCTGACCACTGAACAAGGGAAAAGTGACGTGAAATGAAGAGAAGGTTGGTATGCCAACTAATTATTTGGAAGCAGCCAAAACAGGGAAAAGAGGAAGGTCAGCAATTACATATGTAGACTAGTTAAGAAATGACACCGGTTTATCAACAACAGAACTAATGAACGTAATGGAAGACCAAGATTTTAGTTAATGATGTCCGAATGAGCTTGAAAATAAGCAATTTATGAAAAACACACTTTTTACTATAATTAGATTTAAATTTTACTACAGCTTGGAAACGCCGTTGAAACGATAACTTTGAAATTTTAGAATCAGTCAACATGACGCGAGATTTTGTTAAACAAATGAAATATTTATTAAATCATTTTTTTTTTAAATCCAAATTTTCGGTTTTAAAAACCTTATTCATGGTACAGACAATATTTTCCTTTTTTTCTTTTCTTTCATAGTCGAAAATTCTCCTGTCTAAAAACAGAAGTTCTTAAAAAAAAAAAAGAAAGAATAAAAACAATTGTGTAAACAAAAGAATTGAAAAACTTATAATTAAACTTACTGTTCAAAGTCTTCTTTCTTAGCTTCTAAAAACGAATTCGGGATCGCAATGCCAGCATTATTGACCAGAAGATCGATCGGGCCAAGAGAGGTAACCGTGGAACGAGTTTTGTCCCAATCACTCAAGTCACACACAACAGCATGAATTTCAGGGCACTGGAATAAAAGAAAAAATTGTTCAAGGAATAATAATAATAAAAAAAAAAGAAGAAAATCTATCTATTGAATTAAAAATTGATTTTCTATGTTCATTGTCGGTTATTGGGACGAATATATGAAAAGAAATTTGGATGAAAAATCCTATGTATAGATCAGCAATCATTTTTGTTAATATATTCACAACTGAAAGAAGTTATGTTTCGGAATTTTTTAGATGAGGGTTGATAGTTTGTATAATTTGGTATATTCGGACTACTGTTCTCATCTTGGGTGTTTTCATCACAACGTTTCGGCCGATGTGACCTCCGACCTTCAGGTGTACCTTGTCGAACTCGGGAATCTTTCTGTCGAACTCGGGATTCTGAACGGAATTTCGAACGGAACCATTTATTAAGTCCACAGGGGTAGTATGCTTTCGTTCTATCTGCCGTAACTGGGAAAAAGTTTTCAGTAATTTGCAATTCTTCGTATCGCCCGCACTGAGGATTGAACCTTCAACCTTCAGATGACTGTCACTTAGAACTGAATTTTACTTAGTACTATATCCACTGTGCCACGAAATTCCGTCCAGATTCCCGAGTTCGACAGAAAGATTCCCGAGTTCGACAAGGTACACCTGAAGAAGGTCGGAGGATACATCGGCCGAAACATTGTGATGAAAACACCCAAGATGAGAACAGTAGTCCGAATATACCAAATTCTACGACTGAAAGAAGAATTTACTTTTATAATTAGCGATTGAAGAGAGATGTGTGACATTACTTACTTTCATTTATATTATTATCAGTTATTTTTAAGATAAAGCCTCCAATTAAATTTTTATACATAGTTATTCTTTCCTTTTTTTTTTTACTATTACTCCAACACCGGCAAAAAGTCAACTAACCAAATCAATACGAGTGTTTGATCTCTCAATGACTTCTTTGCCAAATCCACAAACACTTCTTTCTTTATTGATGAGCTTTTTTTTGAGATGCAAGAAGTAGAAATTAGCATACTAGAAATTGCGAGATTTCAGTTGTTCATAAGATTCTCTTTCCTATAACATGCAACATTGGGAATGCAATATTTCTTTTGTCAAACTTCCTACACACCAGACACATGTGGGTCCACTTTGTTGTATGGGGAAAGACAGTTGTAGCATTACTATCCCTACACATATGTGCCTGTGATCATGACACGTTGATTTTGAGCCTTTGGTCTTGAACAGTGAAACAGAATCACCTTGACCCAGTTCTGCAGTTTAACAGGAGCTTGTCAAGGCCATGAAGTAAGATAGGAATACCATCAAGACTTGGTGCCTTCCCAGCGTTAATTTTCTTTATCTAATTCCTTTGAATCTCACTACAAGAAAAAAAACAGATGATCTCATATGGTGAAGGGGCTTTCCAGTCTTACTTCTGCGGCTGAACCTTGAACAATGACGACTGTGGAGTGACCTACAATGTCACGAATAAGAAACTCAATCTACCTATTTTTCAACACAATGCCATACCGAGGCCTCTGTGATCATATGCTGTACTGTCTATTTATTTCGCTCAACAGGCTTAGGGTTATTTGTTTGGCTCAACAAGCAAAAGGCTGCCACTCTGTCCACATCGCTGTACTGTCGACCTTTCAGTTCAACAGATGAAAAGCTGCTTACTTGATCACTGTTCCATGAAACAGACTTCTCCAGGATGTAGTCAAGCAGTCCACCAGAAGACAGCTTTGAACAACTGTTTTGAGGAGATATATACTTGTAGTACATAACTTTTTTTTTATCTACCATTCGCTCTTTTTTTACCAGTTTTACAGGTTTCACAAATATTTGAGAATTCAAAAATGTTTTCATAAATATTTGGAATTTCCAAATATTTATGAAAATCTCTTGTGACATCATAATAAACCTCTTCCACTCCCCTTTCTTTTCTTCTCTCTCTTTCTTCACCGTTTCTATTTCTCTCTTTATCCCCCCCCCCCTCGTTTTATGGCCTATCAACCTCTTTGGGTGTATTTAATGTCGAAATGCAATACCTGTCGTGAACGATTCGCTGATCAGAAACACATAAAAACCCAAAACAAAAGACTTATACCAAACGCAGTAGAATTTAATTATCTACCGACCTGTATACTTTTAACGTGTTGAAACTGTCAGATTGATAAAAACTCAAACCTCTTGACACTGGAGTTTGATCTGTTCGTTCCGCTACAGAAACGATTATTGAATTTTGTATGTAAGACCCTAATAATCCTCCTATGCAAGCCCCTATCAAAAAAAAATTCAAATCCAATTTTATAAATTACTAACTGGCTTTGTCGGCTCGCTATCGTTTCACAACTTTTGCTACTTGAACTACTTTTTGCCGCATTTTTCCACCTTTGTTGCCAAGAAGTTTTGCTTTAAATAATAAAAAAAGTGCGTAAGAAATATTTAATTCTATGCATGAAAAAGAAAAGGAAAAAAAGGGGTGCAGCAACAGCAACCGACTGAATTGCAATCGTGTCTACTGAATAATAATTATATTTAAACCTGATTGAACATGTACACACTATAGTCAAATATAGATGATTTCAAATGGACTTAGCACACTATGTTGCCTGGCAATAAATAATATCAATTTTCAGTAGAATTAACCTTTTTGGTGGGTTGTAAAACAAATCTGTGAGATGTTTAGACAAACATCTCATAGTATCCTCTGAATCTTTGAAAAGAAAAAAAAACCTGTCATTGAGAAATAGAAGTTTGTCAGACCAATTTTTTTTATCAATTAACCAAAAAATCGAGCAAATAAAATTATAAAAAAAGAAAGAAAGAATAATGCAAATGAAATAAACAGTCATTTTGACAAAATTTCATGAAAAATAGTACATGAAATTATGTTAGACTTTAATATTTAATTAACTGATAAATCTTAACATTTTAAAATGAATATAAATAAAATAAAAGGCAAACACAAAAAACGATATTTTAAGAGACTTGTCAATAAAAAGATGTCTAAAAAAAAAAAAAAGAAAATAATTCCAATTATAAATTCTTGAAGATAAAAAATGCAAATGCTGTTAAATATGAGAAAAACAGATTCTAAAGTGATTTTATTTTCGAATGTTTCTTTAGTTCTGGATAAGCACCCTAAAATCTTAAGTTTTTTTAATTTTCATAAAATAAAATTTCTATTTTTTGAAGATCGAGAAAATTGGCGAAGGTTTGCATTCGGATTTCTGGAATATTTTTCAAAATTCAAAGATTTTTTTTAATTAAATTTTTTTTAAAGTTATGACTTGTAATTAAAAATAGGAATTACTAGATTTAATAAATCTAAATTATCTCATTTAAATATAATTTTTTTTTGTAATTGAAAATAACAATTACTAGATTTAATAAATCTGAATTATCTCATTAAAATATAATTTTTTTTGTAATTGAAAATAAGAATTACTAGATTTAATAAATCTGAGTTATCTCATTTAAATATAATTTTTTTTTGGAATTGAAAATAACAATTACTAGATTTAATAAATCTGAATTATCTCATTTAAATATAATTTTTTTTTGGAATTGAAAATAAGAATTACTAGATTTAATAAATCTGAATTATCTCATTTAAATATGATGTTTTTTGTAATTAAAAATAAGAATTACTAGATTTAATAAATCTGAATTATCTCATTTAAATATGATTTGTTTTGTAATTGAAAATAAGAATTACTAGATTTAATAAATCTGAGTTATCTCATTTAAATATAATTTTTTTTTGTAATTGAAAATAAGAATTACCAGATTTAATAAATCTGAATTATCTCATTTAAATATAATTTCTTTTGTAATTAAAAATAAGAATTACTAGATTTAATTAATCTGAATTATCTCATTTAAATATATATTTTTTTGTAATTGAAAATAAGAATTACTAGATTTAATAAATATGAATTATCTCATTTAAATATAATTTTTTTTTGTAATTGAAAATAAGAATTACTATTTTTAATAAATCTGAATTATCTCATTTAAATATAATTTTTTTTTTGTAATTAAAAATAAGAATTACTAGATTTAATAAATCTGAATTATCTAATTTAAATATTATTTTTTGGGAGGGAATTGAAAAAAAGAATTACTAAATTTAATAAATCTGAATTATCTAATTTAAATATAATTTTTTTTTGTAATTGAAAATAACAATTACCAGATTTAATAAATCTGAATTATCTCATTTAAATATAATTTTTGTTTTGTAATTGAAAATAAGAATTACTAGATTTAATAAATCTGAATTATCTCATTTAAATATAATTTTTTTTTGTAATTGAAAATAAGAATTATTAGATTTAATAAATCTGAATTATCTCATTTAAATATAATTTTTTGTTTGTAATTAAAAATAAGAATTACTAGATTTTATAAATCTGAATTATCTCATTTAAATATAATTTTTTTTTAAATTCTGATGACTTGCTACCACAACTCAAAGAACCTCTGTGTGCCTTACATCAAACTGAATTTCCAAGAAAAAGTTTATTTTCCAGAACACGTGGATGCTTCGATGCCAGCTGCAACACGATCGTATTCAAATCCAGTGTCAACAGATATTTAGCAAAAATCGTTCTCATAAGTTATCAAATTCGGGCATTCATAATGACAGCTAACTGAACGAAAAAGGGGCGAAAAAAACAAATAAATGTTACCAAAGGCAAGATAAGTTTCTCTCTTACTAACGTGGATAAGTTTATTTGTGTTTTAACTTATTTTAAAGCGTTTTAGTTTGATTTAAAAGTAGTGTTGAGACGCCACGTGGTCACCTGCAGACAATTTTTTTCCATTCTAACGTGACGTCTCGACACTACTTTTTATATCAAACTAAAAAACGCTTTAAAATAACTTAAAACACAAATAAACTTATCCAGGTAGGTAAAAGAGAATCTTATCTTGGCTTTGGTAACATTTATTTTTTCACCCCTTTTTTCGTTCTGTTAGCTGTCGTTAAAAATGCCTGATAATAGTATAATATTAACCGGAAAGAAATTATTGAATTCATAATGTTTAAAAATTAAATTCTAAAAATTTACAAATTAAATTACAATTACTGAAAATTTATATGAGCGAGAGAGAGAGAGAGAGAGAGAGAGAGAGAGAGTATATGAATACAACTTTTGTTTTAACAATAGAAGAAGGAATATTTATTGAATAAGACCAATACATGTAATATCTGACCTCTGCCACTAATGTTTTCAAATGTTCTTCCGTCCTGCTGAGGGCATAGGTTTTGGCACCACATTTCGACAGCATCTTTGCCACATCTCGTCCAATTCCAGTATTTTAAAATAAGAAAAAAATAAAATGAAATTAAAGAATGCATCAATTATCTTTTCTTCAATTTTTTTTTTTTTTATGGAAGTCGCTCCAGACAAGGTATAAAGCCACTTGATGTAAGGAGCTAAAAAAAAAAAATACTACTACAATGCTTACAAGTACTACAAAAAATTGGGCTGCACCCAACTGCCGTTTCACAAACTGATTAGGCAAACTTTTCTCTTTTGGAAACTTTCTGAAACTACAACCAATGTAGACCTCATCTCAAAAATTCTGAAACTACAACCACTGATCATCACTTGGTAACATTGACTCACACATTTTCTATAATATTTCTTCAAGTTTAAAAAAAAAAGAAGAAAATGTTTGTATATAAATGTGTAGTTTAATCTTTGTCATTTCAAAAATATAGGTTTTAGATTGGTTAGGGTTTAGAGTATACCATAATCTGAAATTGCAATAAAAGTTCAATTTTATATGCATTAAATAATAAATGAGAATTTTATTTAAGGACAAAAATGGCAGTTGTAATGAATGGGAAACCAGAGGATTTAAGTATTAATGGAATCAGTCCTGAGTCTTGACGGAGATTCCTCGAGTCAGTCACTAGTATTCCCGAATCTGAAGACAGACGATACGAATAAAAAGGCACGGTTTGTCTGAGTTTGACAAATGATACGAAAGATAATCAACTTCGCTTATCTAAATGTTACCTCCCATATTGTGTAAGTTTTTTGGCAGGAGAAAGGCCTTCTACGGAAAGCTTTTTTGTACGAAATGTCCAGGGAAGGTTTATAAGAAAACACTTATCCTCTAAATGCCTTGCCCCACCCCCCCCCCCCCGCCTAAAACACTACTAGGAACAATCATAGGCAAACTAGTGCGTTCAGGGTTCATTTGGGCATTTATTTTGGCGATACTCAAACGTGTGAAGTAAAGGCAAAGGCCAGAGCTCATACATTCAGTACCCCGTTTACAAAACGAATGTTGGATCTTTCAAGAACTGAGCTTGTGTGACGACTACGTACTTAAAACAGGTTAGGGCTAGGGTTAGGGGTTAAGGGTTTGGATAAGGGGTTAGTGGTTAGGGTAGAGTTTAGGGGTTAGGGGTTGGGGTTAAGGGTTAGTGCTAGGGGTTGAAGTTAGGGGTTGGGATTAGGGGTTAGGGGTAGGGGTTAAACAGCATCCACCTATAGTGGGTTGAGCTGGCTTCATCCATCCTTGCCACTCCATCCCTCAGGGTTACTGGGAATTAGGGTGGAAGTTTTGGCTGTGCAGTGAGATGTCTATTTACATTAGTTTTAAACTTCTTCATGTCGTTATAGTCGGGGAAACAGGGAGCAGGGAGGGAGTTCCAGAGGCTGGCAGCACGAAGAAAGAAGCTATTGGAGTAGAAGGCTCTCCGGCATCTGGGGACCTCCACAGTAGATGGATGGGACTTAGCTGATTGTCGAGTTGATCTAGTGTATTTACGTTGAGGGAGTACTAATGCAGATTTGAAGTCAACTATTGGGTGATCTCTAACTACTCGCTGTTCCAATGGTGATTCGTAGATTTAGAAGGTTGGGTTGCAGGTCATCTTTAAGCATCATCAGCCAGGTTTTTCTTGGTCCATCGCTTTTTCCAACCATGTATGGGAGCTGGAGCAATTGCTTCTGTAAATGAATTCTGGGTGTTTATGCCGAAGGGCATGACCCAGTCAGCGTAGACGTCTCGTGAGGATGACTTGTCGGAGGTTAGAGTTCATTTTGCAGCGGAAACATACTGTGTTGCGTGAGAGGAAGTGCTGCCATTGGACACGGAGGATGCAATGCAAGCAATGGTGATTGAAAGTTTCCAATCGTCTTCCATTGGCCAGAACTCACTGCCATAAAGGAGGATCGTTCGCACCAGCGCTTGGTAGATCTTTACTTTGGTGCTGCATCTTATCTTAGATCTTGATCATAGCTGAAAATTAAGTCGGCAGAAGGCATTATGTGTTAGGGTCAATTTGTGCTTTGATGTCAGCTTCACCTTGACCTGTGGCAGTGATGATGGCACTAAGATATTTAAAACTCTCAACCTCTTCAGGAACATCACCATTGAGGATGATGTATGTTTTGTCTGTTAGGGCAAGGTCGGCAATGAGTATTTTTGTCTTCGAGACATTTAAAAATCTTTTTTTTTTTTGAACATAGTTCACCCCAAACAAGGCAAACCGCCACCGTAGACGTAAGGGGCTACTGAGAAAAAGGGTGCAAGTTTTTTTGTTTTTTTAGGGGGGGGGGGGGGGGGGGGAGAGGGTCAACCTAAAATGGGAGCTGTGCAGCGAGATGTCTGTTTACATTAGTTTTAAATTTCTGCATGTCAGTACCGTCAGGAAAACAGGGAGTAGGGAGGGACTTCCAGAGTTCGGCAGCACGAGGAAAGAAGCTTTTGGAGTAGAAAGCTCTTCAGCATCTGGGGACCTCCACAGTGAATGGATAGGATTTGGCAGATTGTCGGGTTGGTCTAGTGAATTTATGTCGTGGGGGTACCAGAGCAGCAAGCTCACCAGAGCACAATTCATTGAAGTACTTGTAAAACAGGCACAAGAAAGCAACATTGCGGTGGTGGGACAGGGGCTGGAGCTTGGTGGATAGCGAGGGATCTATTAAGTTGGCGACTCTTTTTTTGATCTTGTCTAAGAGGGGGAGACTAGTGGATGATGCATCAGCCCATATGTGGCAACAATACTTCATGCATGGGCGGATGGTGGCTTTGCAGAGATATAGGATAATGTCAGGTGTGAGAAGTTTACTAGCATGGTAGAGGGAGCCCACCTTCTTTGCAGCAGCCTTGGCAATGTCTTCAATGTATTTGTTCTAATTCATGTTATTCCCATCTGCGATGCAACATGCTGAAGCTCATTAATCGCAGACTGGACATAAGCAAATGTTTCAGAGAGTAACGCGATATCATCTGCGTAACCTAAGTCCTTGATGGCAAAGCTGCATCCAACAGTGACATCAGGAAACACTTTTTTGGCATTCGAAGTGAACCAGTCAATGGCGTAATTAAAAAGTGTTGGCAAAAGAACATGTGCTTGTTTACTGTAGGGGCGAAAAAACATTTTAATTTTTAATTTTAGGAGAGTCAAATAAGGGGGAGATAACTCTAGTTTCAAGTTCCAACCACGCTTTATCTTAAAATGGATTTAGCTATTGTAATTATTCTAAAATAAAGTTAAAAGGATAATTTAGGAATAAAACAATCACACCGCATTAGACAGCAATGAAAAATAAAATTATTTTGAAAAATAAATTAATTATCACAGAAGAAAAAGGAAAAAAAAAGAAAAATACGTAAATGGAAGGAAAAATAAATAAACAAGGGAAATAAAGTTTTTGAAATAAATGACAGTTTTACACTGGGTAAAATTCGGCAATTTTTGTTTCTATGTGAATTCAGGTACGATTCCAGCATTTGCTTGTGAATGCCACATTCAACTTTTTTTTTCTTTTGCCTCATTCCACATTCGTTCTACGTGGTTGGTTGTGGCACCTGTTAGCGGATCAATAAAATTGTATTTGTGATTCACATGCAAATGATGGAATCCTTCGGCACCTAGGCGATCATACGCTCGCCAACAATCAGACACAATCGTCATACCTGGTCTCGCATATTTTTTTATTAAAGTAATTAACGTTGCTGCATCTATCGCCGGAACGGTTACCAAAACACGCACCTGAAATTAATCTGTGCGTTTGCAAGAAGTCTATTAATTTGGCATTATCTCTGGTTAAATAGAAAATATCTTGCAAGTTCAGAGCGTTAAACTCCATTTTAATATAAAGCGTGGTTGAAACTTGAAACTAGAGTTATCTCACCCTTATTTGACTCTCCTCAAATTAAAGATAAAATGTTTTTTTTTTGGCCCTACAGTAAACAAGAACCAAAGAACACGTCTTTGCCAAATGCCGGAATCGTGTTGAGGAGTAATATGCATTAAGAAGGCTGAGAGGCTCGGACAACCTTCCAAGAGGGTGCTGCGGTAGACAAGGTCGAATACAGCAGCGAAATCAATGAAACAGATGACTGTCCTTTGCTGGAAGCACTAACGATGTTAGAGGATTGGTTTGGTCTCGTTCTGGAGTCGTGTTCTGATTGGAATCGTCTTAGAAGAATTGAAGGGAATATTTTAGCAGACACGTCAATCAAGCTGATACTGCGGTAGTTGCTGCAACAGCACTTATCACCTTTCTTAAAGAATGGTACCAGTGTTGCATCGCTCCAGTTTTAGGGGGAGTATTTCAGTCTCCCAGACCCGGTTGATAATGTGACGGATTGTAGGCCTTAGTATATTTGTGCTGTGTTTGATGTTATCTTCGTCTGCAGCTTTGTTATGTTTTAGACTTTTGATAACAGCAGCTGGCTCAGCAGTATATACAGGATGCATCTCATCTTCTCCTCTGCCTTCGTCACCGACATCTCGTGATGCTATCTTCACCGAAGATATATTCATCAACTAAGCGGCAGGAGACTTTTTACTTCTTCCTATTTCAATAAACCTTTCATTGCTGTTATAAAAGAAATGTTTTTTTTTTTCGTGAAACGTTTTCGGTTTTCTCTATAAAATATAGAAATATAAAATATATAAATTTGTACAAACAAAAAAAATAAAAAATTCACACTTTGAATTAAATAAATTGTTTGAATTTGTTTAAAAATAAAACAATTCTTTTCTAAAAATAGTAAAAAAAAAAGAAGAAAATATCCCAAAGAAAATAAGGACATTAAAACAACAACGAAAAGTTAAGACCACGCCTCTTCTGGGCAAACAAGAAAAAAAAAAGTTTTCGTTGAATAAATTCGTTGCAAAAAAAAAAAAGAAAAAAAGTTATCTGTTAGTGTTCATCAAGCTTTTACGTCAAGACTCGGGATTCTTAGTCAATACTCGACCGACTCCATAAGTAGTGTAATCCTCTGGATTCAGGTAAAACTAAAAATCGAGCGTGTAAACATAATGCGGCAGCACTTTTACCCCCCCGCCTACCGAGTATATCCCCACTGAAAAAATAAATTTTTCAAATTCTTTAAAATCAGTGCTCTGAAAGTAATTGAACCAATTTTCAATTAAAATAAAATTTTAATACTGCACTTTGTTCCAAGCCAAGAAGCTAAGAAATGTTGTTTAGACCTTTCATATTTGTTTTACGAATGTTTCAGATAAAACACACCCAAATTCAATTTTCACGAACGCGGTAAACATCGTTGTTCAAAATAACCTGCATAATTAATTAATTATATATATATATATATATATATATATATATATATATATATATGTGTGTGTATTATATATATATATATATATGTATTATATATACATGTGTATATATATTATATATATATATATGGGAAAATGAAAAAGGAAAACCAAAAAATGGATGTTTTTTTATATGTACATCAACGTTTCGTCTTTATTTATAAGACTTCATCAGGATGATAATATAAAGAAAACTGTCATGCAAGTACAAACACATATAGGGTTGACATATTGGGAAAAAGGAAGAAAATAGTAGCCACTACTGGAGAAAACAGTAGGGTGGACGTCCGTGCTTGGTGGAGTCAATAATAAGGAATGAAAAAAGAATGTTTATGAAAATGAGTGGGGAAGAAGTGGAAAGATGGAGGTGAGCAAGGATACTGTGGCTGGTAGTAAGAGAAAGAGGTGGGGGATGAGCAGGAATAATATGGATGGCAATGAAATATTTGAAATATTTGGAAAATGAGAAAGTTTCATAGGCTTGCTGTGTTAAAAATGTGAGAGAAAAAAGGAATGAGTTAGAAAAAGTAAAGATTCATAGAGAAAGAGGATGGGTGTGAGTAAGTGGGAGAGTGTCATTAAGGTCAGAGATAAAAATAAATGTTATCTATGATCAGGCATGAGTTTTTGTTCAGTAAGGATGATTTTGCTTATT